>JADMNL010000026.1:215520000-215850000 GCA_016271365.2 Neoceratodus forsteri | reverse complement strand
CTATACATTTCTCTTGTGTCTAGTGGCACCCTGGTATCCTGTGAACACAGTGACCATGATTGAGTGACTGCAAAAATGGTGACTCAATCACGACGCCTGTATTCTGGGCTACCTGGCAGGGTAGTGACAGGATACCACAGTGGGCGAAGGAGGGCAACAGTAAGTACATGCGCGGTGTGGGGAGGGAACACACCACGCAAGAGGCAGGAGGGAGGGTATGTGGGAGGTAGTGTGGCAGTCGGCTGCCGAGCTGGTCGTTTGATGTGGTGGTCAGGGTGGCTGGCTGGGGTTGGGAGGGTGCCGGGTTCGGTTCTGGGGCAGGCATCACTTTTTGCATCGGGGCTGAGGTATTTTTTTTTTTTTAAAGTTTTACAGCCCTGACATGCACCCCCCTGGAGATGAGAATCTTTTCTTAGGGGTGTGTGGGGGGGGGCTGTTACAGTCCCTTCATCGCCTTTGGAGTCATCATGAGTGTACATCTCCATCATTTATTTTTGGACATGTACACTCGCCCAAACAGCAATCGTCATTTTGACATGGAACTGGTATTCCCACCATCCAATGGCCATCCCCCTAAAACTTATACAGCTCCCTGGTGTCTATTGGCATCCCCTTCCAATCCCCATAATAATTATACATAACCCTAGTGTCTAGTGGCACACCCCATCCTCAGATCACCATATGCCTTTGTACTGTATATGTCCCTGGTGTCTAGTGACACCCCCAATCTGATGGCTGTTCTTGCTGAAATAAAGAAAATGGTCCCTCAATGTCTTTTTTAAAACCTGTAAAAAAGAAAATAGTCTCCCTCGCCAATCCAACCACCCTACCCCAACTTTCTACTCAGCACCCACCACCCTGCTAGCCCCTCAACACACCCTCACTTACCTGAACAGGTCCCATGGTAAAGATCCACTCTCCAATCGAAGACACGTCTTGCTGCTGGAACTGGCGACTGCAGTATGAGAAACTAAGGTAAATGCGGTTCAATATACTTCAACGGGATTTTCAACTTTGGTCCATAACATTGCCATATTTGCATATTTTGACACCAGATTTTCAACATGGCCTTTTTGAGACCCCTCCTCATGAACAATGACAGTGGAATTATGAAAATCCAGCCCATAAGGTGATTTCATGCTTGGTTGGTGAAACTGTCTTTCGGTCAGGATTTTGAAAATTTTCACCACCCTTGTTCATGGAGTAGAGTCATAAGAAGGATGTGTTGAAATTGGGGTCAACATATGTTAAAATGGCAAAATGATGTGCATCCATTGACGTTTTCCTACACTCCCTCATAGCTTTCATAATTGTAAATATTTTCACCCCAAATGTTCGACACAACCATTTCTTCATACCACCTCAAGAATATGATAGCTGTAATTTTTAAAATCTTTGCCAAAATATATTTTTGTGCCTCTGGCATGGAATGACATTGCAGTGGACGTAATGACGTTTTGGCAGGGATTTTATCATTTTTAGTACTGGGTTCATGAGGCGGGGTAATAAGAAGGCTATGCTGACAATTTGGTTGCTGTTACTCTACAAATGGGTAAATAAGGATAAGATTATACTACCTCAAAAAGTAAGGAAATTCATTGCAAAAATACTGCGTTAATGCAACATTTAGGGTTCAGGCTACAGCAACAAAAGCAGGGAAATGTGGCTTTAAGGTTTCCAACCCTAAAATCCCACCCAACCTACAACAAATCAATAGTGCAGTCTTCCCTGGCATTGTTAACTCTAAAGCTTACCCCATTCTATACACTCCAGAAACACATGCACATAATGGGGTGGCATTAGGGTTGCCGACAACAAGGAAGACTGTACCCCTGCTTTGTTGTAGGCATGGGGGTGGGATTTTAGGATTGGAAATCCCAAAGCCACATTGCCCTACTTTTGTCACTTTAGCCTGAACGCTAAATGTTGTATTAACACAGTTGTTTGCAAAGATTTTATAACATACATATATATATATATATATATATATATATATATATATATATATATATATATATATATATATATATACACACACACACACACACACACACACAATGACAGTGAACATAACATTTTGCAAACAAAATACATTTATTTTCAAGCATGACAAGACTTAACTGTTTCAATCTTAGGTTGGTCATCAAAATTTATTTGCACTTTAGGCTGGTTACAAATGAGCTCCTAACCAATGGAAAAACAGCTTGCACAATGCCTGATGACATCACAAAGGTATCTGCTGCAGTAAAAACAGAGCAGCAAAATCAAACAGAAAGAAGATCTTCATTCAAATGATATCTTTTTGCCAGAGAGGCACTGTCATTGTACAAATGACATATGCCATGGGATGACTAAAAATATTGTATTTGTTTTTATCTGCAGGGTTTGATTTGTGAGGTCCTAGAGGTCAAACCCTGCAGATAAAAATAAATGCAATATATTTAGCTAACCCATGGCATGCACAATATGCATATCTATATCTCTGAAGAGAAAGAGACAGGAGACGAGTGCACTTTTAACATGACAGCACTACAGGTATGACTGCAGTAAATGCAGGAAAAACATGTATCTAGGAGAATGGAGTTTGTTATTTTAGTGCTTGATCTGAGATCTCAAAAAGGAAGGGTGTCATGTTCTTTGAATGTTGTGGGGAGAAGCTGGTGGTGGGGAGTAAAGCAGGCTGCAGGGTGACTTGTAAGGAGGGAAGAAGTGCCAACTGGTGTGGGTGGATTAGATTCATCATGACATGCTGGTTATATGTATAAATTCTGATGACGTGTCCACTACATGTATAAATAAAATTTATACAATGGTAGCTCATATAACAGGATTTATTTTTGGGTCCTCACACGTTGCGTAAATAAGTATATTCTTTAATTGATATACCGCCACATTTTAACTTTTACTTTGATAACATTTATAATTTTAGCAATTCCTTTTGTGCATTTCATCTTGTGCACCTACAGCGTATAGTTCTTTAAATCTATATGTTTTTGCTACACAATGCTTATTTTGTACTTGATTGGTTGCATCCTGTATCTTCCCTCTGGGTCGCACCTGGAAACAAGCTTTGGCTCAGTGTGCTTTTCCCAGTCACCAAATCTGAAATCAATGAAATCAACCAATAAAACCTGCTTTTGATACGTCCTGTGCAGCGCTTGAATGTTGTCTTAACCATATGCCTGTTTCTTTTTTGTAACTGTATGTGTCACCACAGAAAGACCCCCATGTAAACAAGATGTTTCATCTCAATGGATCGAGTCTTTAAAATACCTACTGAAGGCAATGTGGTTTACTGCTCCGAGAAAAGACTTGGGAACCTGGAGACAGCAGGTTCAAATCCCACTAGAGTTAACTTACCTACTACGGTCCTGTCCACACTACAGAAATGTGTTTTTTTAATAATTAATATTACACAAAATTATTATATTACACAACTGACTGAGTCAAATATCAGAGCTCAAAGGGACACTGTTAATCATTTTTGCATCATAATATTTCTAGTTGAGAACCACATGTTATGATTGCTTACCTTCTCTAAAATGCATTGATGTTGCTGGTTGTTGTCTCTGCTTCCTTTCTTAGTAGAACTGCAATGCATGGTAATGGTGTAATGTAAACAACCTTGTTTTGTTTCAAATCCTTGATCAACTCTTATTGCATACTTAATGAGCATTATAAACACCCCAAACTGTGTAGCCATTCATGATGCAATAGTCTGCTGTCCTCTCACTGCATCATGAGCGACCTATGTGTGGGTGTTCCCGAATCCAGGAAAGATGCAGTAGAAGTTGATCAAGGAATGTAAACAAACATGTTTTAGTGTGGTAACACCAGTATGGTGGGTAGTCTGTTTTTCACTTTTATAAAGAAAAACAGAATCAGAATCAAACATCCAGCTACATCAGCAATCTTTACAAGCTAGAGCAATCATAACGTGTTTTTTTAAACTAGGGACACTTTGAGGCCTAAACAGGTTGACAGTGTCCCTTTAAAAGAAGTATTGAGATCAGATGGAGAGAAGAGAATATCACATATTTATGCTTTAAAATCTCACTGGATCTCTTCAAAATGATGGAGAATAATTTTAGCCAAATATCATCAGATATTCATTTGGAATTAGAAATGAGGAGTAAACTGCCATTATTAATCTGCAGTAAACTCTATGAAAATGATTTTGCCCCCCTCCCAAATTTAAACATGTTCTATATTGAATGCTTTACAAAGGAAAAAAACTAGATTAAATTGTCTCAGAATTCCTATGGGAAGGAGATCACGTGAGTGCGTGACTGTGATGGCTGCTTAGTTCTCAAGCTCTCAACCAGATCCATATTTCATCATCCTCCATCCATTGATTCTTACAACTGGGGGACTCCCAGTCACAAACAGGGCATAGCAACAAGGTACATGGAGCAACGTGGAAGATTTAGGAGCACCATCCTCACCACAAAAAAAGATAAGAGATTCTCCTGCTTTCCCTCCAGACCAGCATCGCCTTCCCTCCAAGATGGCTTTGGCAGCCCACAGACCCATTACAGCCATGCCAGAAGAACAACCTTCATGGCTCAATACACTTGCTGATTCTACAGAAACTATACAAGCTACAGTAGTAGATACACAAATGAGCCTTACTACGATAATGACTAGGATGGCCAAAAATGAAAATCAGATTGCCACAATTGGAGAGAGCGTGAGAGACAAACAGACTGGGACCAGCATCTTGTGGCTACCGAGCAACATATAACCTGGCTGATGGGCAACCTGGAAGACCCTGAGGGACGGGAAAGTGAAAGAAAGAAAGAATCCTGGGTCTACCAGAGGGCAGTGAAGGTGAGGATGCAGTTGCATACCTCTGAACCAACCTCCCACTGTGGCTAAACTTAAGACTGGAGGAATATGATTTTTGAAATTGAGCAGTACCATCACATCTGCAGACCCTGCTTGGCGCCTAGCAATTCCAGACCATGACTCCTTATTTTCAAGCTGTTGGGATTCCATGATAAATAAATCATTCTAAAATCAGCTAGACATAATGCAAACTGAGGTGGCGGGTAGTAAACTCGTTCTACCCTGACTACCCACATACCACACTAGAGAGAAGTCAAACATTCAACAAAGCAAAGCAGGGTCTTCATAATAGAAATATCTAACATTCCCTGCTGTACACAGCAATATTGCAAGTTAACCTTTTAGGGCAAGCTGATCCAATTTTGAACGCCAACAGAAGCAGACTGTTGTCTCCAAGAGCACCTGGGACTGCAGACCTAGATGGACACTACGCTGTCAGGGACCTCATTGAGTGCAAAGAAACAAGAAGGATGATCAGTGAGAGTTTATTTCACAAAAACGACCTGCTAGCCTTGGGCATACAGTGAGTAAGTACCGTGGGTCTGATTTTCCCCACAGCCAGAGCTTGCTCCCTGACTGATTTAGGTTCTTATTGTTTCCAGATTGCTCTGAGTTGGGTAATTTGCTGAGCGATTAACTACTTGATATTAACTTTGTGTCTACAATGCAAGATACGGCCTTGCTACAAAAGGAATGTTGTCTAAAATTGATGTAATGTATAACCGTCTGGCTCGATTTGCATTGAGAAAGGATTACCGTGAACATCACTGTAAATTACACGAGGAACTTAGCTGGTTGACACAAGAAAATAAAAGAAAACTAGTCTGGGCAAATCAGAGATATAAGCTAGTAAACATAAAACAGCCAACTTATCATTATGAAAAATTAGAAAAGAAAACATATGCCCATAATATGAGAAATTTTGAGTTCCCCAAAATTAAGAATAAATATAACAATATGCGATTTCCCATAATCATGAAAAGATTATGGAATTCCCTAAAATCAGTTACAGTAAAGCAATATGAAAGTATTAAGGCCTTGTCAACCAGTTTGAAAATTGAGTTGAAGACCGGATGTGAGTGCTATGTGTAGAATTTTCCATTTATTAGAATGAGTTTTATTGTAGTGGCTTGAAGGATCCAAATTTTTAATTCGTTACTCATTTGTTGGTGTATAAAATGTTGTATGATATCTAAATGATCATATTTATATTGTATATTTGTTGTCTTTGTTGACTTTTGTCATTATTTGTAAGCTTTGAGCTTTTGAAACTTTTCAATAAAAGGACCATCTTGTAAATAGTCCTAATGATGTGAAATTTACCATCTACTATCCTGTATAAAAATAAACGTTTTAACTACTACTACTACTAGATAGCCCCCTCTGAGATAACTGTCCACGGGGCAAGTACCTTGTATTAAAACCCGCAGAAAGCGTTAAAGAATGACTGACCACACCATCAAAATAGGGCACCTTTCTGTCCTGATATAGCTCTGATCATCAAAAAATGTTAGCAGACTGTGTTAAATTTTAACAGTGTGGGACACAGAAATTGGATCCAGTTTATGAGGAACAACCTCTTGTTCAGCCTCCTGGCTGCTAGAGACTTTGTAGAGGAGTAAACCCTCCGTATTTCAGTCGGCTACTTCGTTCAGTTGAGCATTTTTCAGCAAAAGTTGATGGGTTCTTTTTCATAAGTTCTAATATTACAGTGTTTCTAAGGGTAATATCTGAAGCCCTGTTAGTATGGAGTGGCGTTGCATGGTGCTGTTTACCGAGCATTGACTCTCCTCTGTGCAACCCCTAGGTGGCGCTATCCTATGGGCTACTACCCCTGCCTGCATAACTAGGCACAGGTTGAGGGGCCTGAGCACAGTGAACAGGTGCCTCCACTGGGAGGAATGGTTTTGGGGTAATGTAGCTGCTGTTAGTATAGCCCTCTGGGATTCTATAACCACCCACCAACCTTTCTAGTGGCCTAAACAGTTCAGCAACAGAACATTTACATTCACCACATGACAGTAATGATATGCTCGTGCTCCTTGCACTTATCAGCAGGGCTGGATCATCTGCAACTGCCCTGGAGACCCCCTGGAAAATAAGACCAGCAAGGCAACAATACAGTAATACAGGCACAGCAATAACCCAACATACCACCCTAGACTGGGTTCTGGTGTCAAATCCATATACCATTTGGATGGCTGGCACCATGGCTAATGCTGTAAGTGACTACTCGCTAATCTTTTGCACCTGGAGGAACAGGTCACCCAAGGTACCCCCCAGAATACTCACAACTTGTGATTATTCCAAATTCTCTGCTGACTACTTCAAAGAGTATCTTAGCAACCTTGACTGGAGCCCCATAAGGCTCCTTCCAACTCTGGGTGAAGCTCTGGACTACTTCCAGAACTCCTTCACATCAGCAGCTAACCTCTTTGCCCCCTAAAAAAGATACGAGCTAAAGGCAGCTATTACAAATGGATCACCCCGGAACTAAAATCTCTGATGGTGAGTTGAGACAAGGCCTGGAAGAAGCACAAGCTTTCAGCTCTGCCAGCTGATCTCATGTCCTACAGGACCCTCTGGAACCAATGTAAGTGACCCACCAAGCTTGCTGAAAGGGAGTATGTCAAACATCTCCAACAAACCAACCTAGCAACCACAGGTTGTTCTGGGCCAATATCAACAAACTTCTCAAAGGCAACGGTAAAATCTCCACCAGGCCCCATCAAGGTTAATGGCCAAATGCTAAGTGATAGCCATCAAATTGCCTCCTCCCTTAACCAACACTTTACTAACCTCAATGCCTATAAGGCTGGTCTACCCCCCTAAACTCTGAGCCCAGGATGCTCGAGACTACTTGCCCCATGCAACCCCCTTTCCACCTGAGGCTGGTCAAGGCAAAGGAGGTGCTTCTCCTCCTTAAGTCCCTTAAAATCAAGGGCTCTGGACGTCCCAATGGCATCAACCTAAGGCTGCTAAGGGATGCGGCTCTAGCCATCATGCAACCCCTTACCTGGCTCCTCAATAGATCCCTACTTAAAGGTGTAGTGCCTGACATATGGAAGCAGGCCTATGTGGTTCCCATCCACAAGGGGGGCCCTAGGGAACCTATTGGCAACTACAGACCTATCTCCCTGCTCTGCACCATAGCTAAAATTCAGGAAAGGCTAGTCTATGGCCAACCCAAGACTACCTGGAGACACATCAGCTGCTATCTGCCTCCATCACGGCTTCAGGAAAAACCATGAGACTGACACGGCCCTGATAAAATTCTCTGTTGAGGTACTTGGTGCAATGGACAAAGGAACCCCTACAGGGGCTGTCTTCATAGACTTGTCCAAAGCCTTTGACCTTGTCAGCTACCAACTCCTCATGTCTAAACTGGGCATGATTGGCCTAGACCCTCATTCTCTCACTTGGTTCGACAGCTGCCTCTCTGGCTGAACTCAGAGACTTATGTGGAAAGGAATAACATCTGACCCACTTCCTCTGACAGAGGGGGTACCACAAGGTTCCATACTGGGCCCCCTTCTCTTTTCCCTGTTCATCAATGACCTACAGTAAGTAATCATTGCAGGGAGAGCTTAGTTGTCCAGTATGCAGACTATGCTGTCATATACAGATCCCTGGACAACCTAGCCGATCTTGGTCCTTAGCCTCAGGCTGACTTTGCTAAGCTGGAGGCCTGGCTAACAGAGAATAGGCTAGTCTTCAACACAAGTAAGACTAAGGCTATGTTATTCAGACCTAGATCCCTGGGCCAAGACAGAACCCCATCACTCCAACTCACCTCCTCGCATGGCAACAGCATTGAGGTGGTGGGCTCTCTCAGATCTGTGGGTCTAACACTGGATCAGGGCTTTACCCTAAAGAACCACGTTGACCAAGTATCAAAACTCACCCACAGTAAACTAGGGATGCTCTACGCCTAAATGACCAACTTATCCCCAAGGCTAGGACGCACCCATTGCTACAAGTGTCCTCCTCCTCCCAACCCTGACCTATGCTGCTCCAGTTATGCATGGCATGGCTAAATAGGAAAAAAACAGACTCCACGTGCTGCACAACAAGGTTGCTAGCTTTGCTTCTCAGTACCATGCTAGACTCCACCACTGTGAAGCATACTAGAGTTCATACTAGAGAGTATAAGGAGTCAAAGACATTTTGCCCACAAGGACCTCCCCCACCATTCAGTGGTGATAACCTACGTCACCAACTTCTATGAAAATTCATCTAACCTTTTTAAAAATACTTATATTTTCAGCATCAACCACCTCCTGTGGCACCCATTCCACCATCTAACTGCCCTACTCAATCCATTCCTTCTTCTCTCAGTTTTCCTTTCTTCCTTTAATTGTTTATTGTGACACCTTAGATAGCATGGTTTTTCTACCATCTCCAAACCCAAATCAAGCTTTAAAACTTCATCCCTCAGAATTTTATACAATAATAGTAAATTGCTCCTCTTTCTTCTATTCTCTGATGTCCATAAATTCAATCTTTTCAACCTCTCATCATAAGATCTCTCCCTCTCCCCTTTTATCATCTTTGTATAAACTCTCTGTGGCCTCTCCATCACCCTTATATCCTTTACAAGATATGGACAAAAAACCGCCGAACAACAGTCAATTATAGGCCTGACCATTGTCCTATACAAAGGCATCAACACCTCCTCATTTCTAGATTGAAATCCTTGTCTAATGCAATTTACCAACTGCATAGCTCTGCTTGAAACTTTTTTATTATGCACTCCACTATTTAAATCATTCTGTACAGATACTCCCAGATCTTTCTCTCCCTCTGATATCTTTAATTTTAATCCTAATATATTATATGACTGTTGAACATTTTGTTTCCCAAAATGCATTATAGTGCACTTTTCTTCATTAAAGGTCATACCATTAGTCTTTGCCCATTCCAATATACACATCAAATCCTGTCCAAAGTTTAATCTGTCATCAAATGTGTCCACGACTCCTCCCATCTTAATATCATCAGCAAATTTGACCATCTTGTTCTTCCTAGATATCCTTAAATTGCCAATAAATATTCTAAACAATAGAGGCCCCAACACCCCCATTGTGACACACCACTCATCACCCTCCGTGGATCTGATAAATAACCATACAATCTAACCCTGATTCCTATTTTCCAACCAATGGTTCACCCATCTCACGATGGCCCAATCCACTCCAACCCTATCAATTTTCCACTATTTTAGTGAGTACAGTATCAAACGCTCTACTGAAATCGAAGCAATACCACATCTACATTTCTACCCTCATCAATGTGTTTACTAACATTTTCATAAAAAATGCCAGATTAGTCTCACAGGACCTATTCCACAAAGCCATGCTGGTCTGTGTCCTCTAAGTTCCTACTTAAATAATCCAGGATAAAGTCACTCAGTATTCCCTCAATGATCTTCCCCACTATAGAGGTCAGACTCACAGGTCTGTAGTTTCCTGCATCACCCCTACTACCTTTCTTATATATAGGTATCACATATGCTAACTTCCACATTTCTGGAACTATACCTTCCTCCAATGAGTTTTGTCCCAGATTTGTTATAACTGGCACCAGAATATCCTCTAACTCCTTTACCAAGAAAGGATGCATCCCATCCGTGCCAGCAGCCTTTTCCACCTTCAACTTCATGATTCTACTCCTCATCCTTTCTTCTGTTATAACATTTTTTAGGTCCAACATACTGTCACCTATATATACTGTCTCCATACCCCAACACACTTTTTGTAGGGTGCAGCAAAACATCTACTAAATCTTTCCAGCATCTCCTCACATTTAGTTGTACTCCTTTAATATTCAATGGTCCAGTCATGCTGTTACCTTCTTCTTCCGTATATAAGCAAAAAACTTTTACTATTGCTTTTGTCCATCAACAATCTGAATTCTAACTGTTTTTGAGTTCTTGATTTTTTAATTTTTTTTGATATGCTTATATTTAATTTTTGATTCTGATGAACTTGACTTTCTCATTTTTCTATACAACGCTTTCTTTCTATTGCACAATCTAATTATATTTTTTGTTAACCAGGGTGGTTTTTTACCTTTACTATTATATACTCTTCTCCTGGGTATAAATTTCTCTATTACCTTCTTCATTTTCTCATTGAAAAATTCCCAAGACATTTCCCTATTAAGATCTTTCATTTCAGCTTCCCGATCGATGTTACCTAATTCTTCTCTAATTGCCTCAGACATATTAAATTGTATGGAATTATGATCACTCATTCCAACCTGTGGTTGAACCTTAATTTGCGTTATAACATCTGGGACATTTGTTAAGATGACATCCAATATGTTATTTCCTCTAGTGGCCTCCTGTATACACTGCTTTATACTTACTGCCATAAACTCCTCTTGTAATCTCACTCCAAACTATTTCCTTCCATGCAGTCATTCACTTAATGTTTGGCTTCCCTAAACTAGCCATCCCTTGACTCTACGCCTACAGTACCCCTGCTCAAAGCGTATAAGTTCTTCTGCTCCCCACCCAGCCTTGCAGGGCCTCTTGGTCCCCAAGAAGTTCCTGCTGGAAATCTCCGCATAACAGGACAAATCCTCCTGAAGAACCCATGGTGCAGACCAAGGTGGGCAGTAAACTTTTGTCTCCCTGCCCTCTGCTGTGGAACAAACTCCCTCCCTTGTACAGAAAGCCCCTCCTTTGAAACTTTCTGAACAAGGCTCAGGGCCCATTTGCTTGACGACAGTACTGTTCCTGCTACTGCACTTGATACCGACCACTGCACAACCCTTCTGTCAACTTATGGTGCAGCTGTGCCTTGAACACTGATCAAATATACTGAATTCCCTGTTTACAAGTACTGCTTAACATGCCTTGTTTACCACTTTGTATGCCTAATATCTGTATTCCTGTTACTAAGTATTGTTTGACTGTCCTGTATACCACTATTAATGTCTAACTCTTTGTAATTAACCCTGAGTCGCCCCTGAAAAAGGGACCTTCGGGGCTCAGTGGGCTTACCAGGTCATCAAAATTGAATAAATAAAATAAATAAATAAATAAATAAGGCAGACACTAGCCAGGCTAAAAGTGAAAAACCCACAATCTGGTTTATTCAGGGGAAGTGAACTAGGGTGGGGCTAAATCTAGCAAGTGATTGGTATTTCTGATTTGATTCAGATTGATTTAGCATGCACTGTGAGTCCCTGTAACACAGTCCCACAACCCTGAGTACCCAGTATGTTAAACAGGCTAGCCTGGAGCATTGCCCAGGGTAGGCCGCCATTGCAGCTGATGTTGGGGCCCTTAGGAAAGAAACAATTAACATGCACTCAACCCAAATATTTGTAATCCGGAGCGAGATGGCTCAGTCCATTGCAATAAACCCAAACAAGAAAATCAGATGACATACACTCAGATTATAGCTTATGTTGCAGGGGGCTACCTTGTTTTGTACTCACGCTACCCAGATCAGGATGCAGGATAGGCGAGATGAAGACCTCAAGGTGTTGTACTGGATTGCCAGGGGAAGCAGGGCCTACACGACTCACCTCCTGGTGGTCGCCATCTGTTCGGTGGTGTTGAGCAGGGGGCCGAATCCCCGAGCAGGTCCCTTCACCAGAATGTCTCTGAATCTGGAGCAGTGGCCTAGGCAGGGATGGCCCAGGCCCAGGCAGGATGAACTATTTGGATAAAGCCCATGATGAAGTGCTGGAAAAGCCTCCAGCTGGCGTAACAGAACTGCCTTTGGGGAATCAAATCGCGACCCATGAAACACATTCAGCACATCTAGAACACTTAGCTTTTTTAGTCACAGTTCGGATAAAGTCCATTTGCCAATCACAGATGCACTGCACAAACCTTTCGATCTGAGGCTCACTTCGGTCATCAGGCAGGCCCATCGCTTCTGGAGCAAGTCTTTGGTCCACTCTCGATTAGGAATAACACACTTTCTTCCGATACAATTCTCAACCCGGTAATCGGATAAGTCCAACTTTCACACTGAAGGCAATACTTCACATTGGAAGATGTGACAGGCAGGCCAGCAGAGCCTTCCCGCCGATTCTCCCATGCTCCTACAGAAGCAGCTGCTTGATGGCTTTAGCTGTTTACTCTCCAAACTCCAACTCTCGACTGACACTCTGCTTCAGGCAGTTCTGGTTTTTCCCAGTAATTCAAAAGGTTCGGTTGGCTGAGGGAACTGTCTATCACCGAAAGAGCTCCCCCTTCATGTCCATTTAGGCACCAAACCCTTAAAACTACAATTCCTACAGAATTTCAATCCCACAAGACCTCTGGGGACAGTCTCCATTTTAGGTCCCCTGAGGTTCGATTGGTCCAACACTGGCACTCCAGAACCAAAATGGTGGCTCTTATGCAAAGGTTCAAGCTGCAATGGAAAGCAAGTTAGACAAACCCCTATATTATTATTACAGCAGATGAACAGTAAATAATCACAGTCCCTAACAGGGCTCCCTCTACACAAATAGCAACTGCAGAATGAAGCAGAAATATGGACTGTCTGGCTGGTCGTGAGCCTTAAACCGCTTGGACCCAGCCCAGACTAATTTTCTAATACAGAATAGGTGTTCTTTTAAAGAGACCGGTCCGGAGGCTTACTCGAGCACTCTCAGGCAGACAATAGAACTACTGGACACAGGACACCATCCTGACAGAGGGCATTAGGCTGCCCAGGAAGACATTATAGGAACCTCTATTTGTAGGGGGGGTTACACTCTTCCCTGCCTGGAAAAACTTGGCGTCTGCATCAAGTCTATACTTACTGTAACATTTTATTACAAAGACATTATACAAAAAGATAGATGCACATTTCATTAAGTATACCACAAAGAAAAGAAGACTGACGCATCAGTGAAAGTAAATTGGCATTAAGCATCACTATACTTCTTCATGATAATAATTTTCTGTAAGGATACAGTTTTCATACTTTTGTCATACACATATCAGCATATTCAAAGTAGTTCAAACAGATAACCACATTACTCTGACCATTTGGGTCTATACTACTCCCTGTACTTTAACCAACATGAATGGGGGCCTATCCCTATCAGCTACTTCAGGGCTGCATGGGGCGGGGACACCAGGGTTTGAGGGCTTGACTGTTAACTTGGAAGTAGCAGAATAGCTCAATTTGGGTAGGGATCTTTCAGAAATGTAGACTTTTGTGCACAACATGTAAGGGAAGATTCACAGGCTCATGTGGAGTCGTGAATGGAGGCATATCACTGGTTTGTTGGCTCTTTCAGACTTTCTTGGAGGAACAGACATAGGCTCAGTGTTATCAACACAGAAACATAAACTTTGATGACAGATAAGGACCATTTGGCCCACCAAGTCTGCCCATTTCCTACCTATTGGATAAGCTGCAGATCCTAGTTAACCAACAGCCTACTTCCTCCTACCCCCACAAGAATTGCTTTATGTTTGTCCCATGCATTCTTGAATTCCCCCACTATTTTTGACCACACAACCTCCTCAGGAAGGCCATTCAATGCAGCTACTACCCTCTCTGTGAAAAAATACTTCTTTACATTGCCCCTGAGTCATCCCCCCATCTTCAAATTGTGCCACCTTGTTCTTGCACATCTCTTTCTCCGAAAGATGCTACCCTCTTGGACTTTATTGATTCCTTTGAGGTACTTAAATGTTTCTATCATGTCCCTCCTTTCCTCAAGGGTATACATATTAAGCTCCTTTAGTTTCTCTTCGTATAGCTTCTGGAGCAGACCCTGCACCATTTTAGTTGCCCTCTTCTGGGCTGCCTCCATCCTGTCTATGTCCTTGCGGAGATGAGGTCTCCAGAACTGCACACAGTATTCCAGATGAGGTCTCACCAACTGTCTGTACAGAAGGAAAAAAAACTTCCTGTTTTCTACTGGTGATGCCTCTCCCTATGCATCCCAGTATCCCCCCAGCCCACCTTACTGCCTTCTCACACTGCTTGCCTACCTTTAAGTCATCTGATATGACTACCCCAGGCCCCTTTCCATTTTTGTTGTTGTTAGTACCTCCTCCCACATTGTGTACTCTTCCCCTGAGTTTTTGTTTCCCAGGTGCATTACTTTGCACTTCTTCGCACTGAATCTAAGCTGCCATACTTTTGACTATTCCTCCAACCTTGCCAAGTTCCTTCTCATCCTTTCCACCCCCTCTTGTGTATCAACCCTGTTGTAGATCTTTTTGTCGTCTGCAAAGAGGCATACTTTCCCTTCTAGTCCCACTGCAATGTCACCTATAAAGACATTAAAGAGGACTGGTCCCAGTACTGAGCCCTGTGGTACCCCACAAGTAGCCCTCCTTTCTTTGGAGTGGACTCAATTTACTATTACCTGCTGTGTCCTGTTGTCCAGCCAGGGTTTTACCCTGGCTACAATCCTCGGACCCACTCCAAGGCTGGCTAACTTGTTTATTAATCTTTTGTGTGGGACTGTGTCAAATGCCTTGCTAAAGTCTAGGTAGGCCATGTCTACAGCCCCTCCCTGATCTACTACTTTGGTCACCCAGTCAAAGAAATCAATTAGATTCATCTGACATGACCTCCCCACTGTGAATCCATGCTGCCTTGGGTCCTGTGCCCCACTGGCCTCTAGGAACTCAACAGTTCTTTTCTTCAGAATTGATTCTATCATTTTCCCTACCACTGAGGTCAGGCTAACAGGTCTGTAGTTTCCTGCCTCTGTCTTGCTCCCACTTTTGTGAAGGGGAATCACATCCACCCTCCTCCAGTCCTCAGGTATCACACCATCCTTCTATGATTTGTTAAAAAGGGTAGTCAGTGGTGTCATTAGTTCTCCCCTTAGTTCTTTTAGAATTCTGTGGGGAATCCCATCAGGCCTCATTGCTTTGTCCACCTTCAGTTTTAGGAGTTCTTTCAGGACCCTTTCTTCTGTGAATGGACTGGTATCAACCGCCCCATTCAGAGTGCTTCTATTCTTTGGTTTAGGTACCTCCCGTCCTCTTCTTTTGTAAATACTGAGCAGAAGTATTCATTTAGTATCCCTGCCTTTTTCACTGTCATCCTCTGCCACCCCCCCTTCCCTTTATTAAGCCTCACTATTCCTCCCTTGGTCTTTCTTCGCTCCCTAATGTACCTATAAAAGGTTTTATCCCCTCTCTTGACCGAGTTGGCTATCTTTTTCTCGGTTTGGGCCTTTGTTATTCTGACTGCCTTCTCCGCTTCCTTCTGCTTTAACTGGTACAATTCTCTGTCCTGCTCCTTATTTGATTCTTATACTTCCTGAATGCTATCTTTTTCTCCCTAACCTTCCCCACCACCTCTTTTGAGAACCATAGTGTTTTTTCCTTCATTTTGATTTAATTTGCTTCAACATTTGCATTGGTGTCTGCTCCTGTAGAGAGGGGTACCTCTGCACTGGCGGCTGGTGTTATATTGGAAGCACTCTCAGCTCCTTGTTCTGTTAACTCTGGTTCCACAACATTTCTCTCAGTACTGGGGTCTGAAGGAGACCTAGATTCATCATACAGGGGGAATTCCATGGAATTTAAGTCTTGCAAGTGCTTGGCTAATACTCTCAGCATCATTCACTTCATTATTGCCATTTGTCATAGCATGTTCTGGATCATTACTTCAGCACAGCTCTGCTTTTCTGGTATGTCGCCAGGAATGCTTTCTGTTGCAGGCTGTCTTTCTTGCAATTCAAATAGTTCTACCAGACACAAAGAGTCAGCTACCTCAGAAGTCACACTTTGCACCTCGCTTTCAAGGGGCACAGGAATTGTGGAGAAGCTGGAGGGTTAGGCAGTCCTGAGGGTCCAGCTTCATCTCCAAAATTGTACATGGGATTACCTTGAAACTGACGCAACTCATAAGATGGGTAATAGGAGGCTTTACACTCACTATCGTCAGATTCAGACTGGCAATCAATGTCATTTTGGGCCTGCCTGGGAGGAGGCATTGAATCCTTGACAACTGGAGAAGGTGTAGTCTGCCTCTTTTTGGCTGCAGCTCTATTTACAGGCCCATGAAGGGCAGTGTCTTAAGGTACAGAGTTGATGATTACTTGACCAATAGGCAGTAAATGATTCCAGTGCATTGTCTTGGTAGCTTATGGATTGTTCTCAGGGCGTACTTTATAGACTGGTAGATCTTCCAGCTTGCTGACAACAACATAAGAGAGGTGGTGCCACCTATCAGCAATTTTATGCTTTCCATGCAGTCCCAAGTTCCACAACAAAACACAGTCTCCAGGTAACAGTTCCTGGGCTTTGACACGCCTGTCATGCCTTTCTTTATTTGCCAAGTTTCTCTTTGCTGCCATGGTTTGTGCCAGTTAGTGGGCATGGTTTAACTGGGCCTTTAACATTTGAACATATTGTAGGTAGTTCTCAGCTTTGACTCCATCTGGGGATACTCCAAAGCAAATGTCTACTGGCAAACGGGTATCCTGATCAGACATCAGGCGGTTGGGGAAAACCCAGTGGCATCACTTTTGGTGCAACTATAGGCGTGTACCAAGGTGCTGATCTTTTGGCTCCATCTTGACTTGTCCCAGGGATGAAGGGTGCCCAGCATGTCAAGTAGTGTTCTATTAAACCTTTCAGGCTGTGGATCTCCCTGGGGGTGATAGGGTGTAGTTTGGGATTTTCACACTCCCCAGAGTGAGAGCATTTCGGTCAGATGGCTTTCTCAAAGTCTCCCTGATCAGAAGTGAATTCTCTGAGGGCACGCCATAATGGACAAATAACTTTTCAACTAAGACTTTGGCCACTGTGGATGCTTTCTGGTCCTTAGTTGGGTAAGTTTAGCAAAAGAAGGCAGCTCCGCACCACTGTGCAGTGCCAATATGGGCAGTCAATACAAAATAAAAAAGGCAGCACCAACAAACCCAATGCAATTATATTTATTTCTGAACTCTTAGTTCATACAGCTTTTCAATTGTCCAGAGTGTTAGTGCAGAGTGCACCTCCTCAACTGCCTTTGACCGGTTTCGAATATGCGTTCTTCCTCAGGGAGGCAGGTCCCCAGTGGTCACAAACTATATATACATAAATTACCAACATGTGCTAGGCATCAATCAGTTAGTGACATTCAAAAGAACCGTAAGCAAATTAGAAATAAAAATAAATCTTACACTTGAACCAGCAAAGCAACCTCAAGTACTGACAATAGTTGGTAAGCCTGGGCATAACGTGAAATGATCAGTCACCACTAGCACATTTTCAACATTATTCTGGTCAGGTTCAAGTCACAAGAAACTGATACACACCAGCTCCATGGGTGCACTGGTAGAGATATTGACCAAGGGTGCAGCCCTCTGAGCAGAGCCTTTTGGAGACAACGGCTGCAAGTCCTGATATGGGCCTTAATGTCAGCCCCCTATTTTGGCCAATAGAATTGAGCACAGGCCAGGTCTGGCAGCTCATTCACAACTGAAGTGTCCCATTTGGTCATGGAGAGCCCGTGAGAACTACACGTTTGAAGGCGGAGGGCAACTCTAATTGCTGTTTGTCAGTTTGACCTTGTTGGTTTATGGTTTCTCTATAAAGTATCTGGTTATGCAATTTAAGTATGGGTCCCTCTTTAAACAACACAGCAGTCCATGGATCTGAGGAGCGGACGTTGGACACATCCTTTCCAGCATGTAGAGTATCAAGCACAGACTTAATCATAGGGTCTTGTGCCTGCGCCCACTGTATGTTTTCAGGGGTCAGTTAAGGCAAGTGCAAAGGTCTAAGGTAAGGTGGCAGTAGGCTGTGGAAACACAGGTGTCAGGAGGACCTAAACAGTCTGCTAGGCAGTCAACTGTTTCAGGAGAGGGATGCTCATCTTTGTCACATTTCTGGCAGAGGGCTCTGACAGACTGTTTAGACACTTTCACTCATTTGATATTAGAGTTAGGTCATCTGAAAGGGTGTCAGCATCAGTATGGTTCAAGCCCAGTCAATATTCCACTGAATTGTACTTAAGTGGAAAGTGCAGATAACCAGCGATGCCCTGTGGTGTTCAATTTAGCTGAGGTCTGGACATAAGTGAGGATTATTGTCAGTTTGACCAGAATCTTGGCACCATATATTCATGGAACTGGTCCACCACAGCCCATTTTAGTGCAAGAAATTCAAGCTTGTGTACCGGTAATTTCTTTCAGATGGGGTTAGGCTCTGACTGGCAAATACCACTGGGCATAAACCTTCTTCATACTCTTGATACAGAATGGCACCAAGTTCCTTCAAGCTGGCATCAGTGTGTAGCACGTAAGGTCTGGTAGGGTCAGCACAGGCAAGCACAGGGGCATGGGTGAGTTAATGAATGGTATCATAGAAAGCAGCTTCATACTCAAAAGTCCACCTGGCTCCAAACAGTTAACGTGTCTGAAAGTAAACCTTGTCTTCCTCCTTAACTGTGCTTTTTTTTATACTTCTTTTTGGTAGGGGGCTAGCCTTGAATTAGGTTGGGCAAAGGGTGAATGGAGCAATCTTTTATGAACTGACGGTCGTGAACCGCAGAACCCCAAGAATCTTTGCAACTCTTTTAGGTTGTTAGACTGAGGCCAGGTGGTCAGGACTCCACTTTGCTTGGGTCTGTCTGAATCCCATCAGCTGACAGTATGTCACAAACATATTTCACAGATGTTTGGAAGAACTGACACTTGTCTATTGATAGCTTTAGTCTGAAATCCTCTAATCTGTCAAGAACCTTGAACAAGTGAGCTTCATGTTCCTCTAGAGTCCTCTGAACACAGTGACATCATCAAGATACACAAGGCATTCTAATAAGTTCATGTCTCCCACCACTCATTCCATCAGCTGCTGGAAAGTGGCGGGTGCACCAAATAGCTGAGGCATATGTAGAAACTCATAGAAACCCAGGGGGCAAATGAAGGCTGTTTTTTCATGGTCCTCCTGGGCCATCAGGATTTGATAATACCCGCTCTGGAGGTCAAGTACTGAGAACCACTGGCTTCCGTTGAGGCAGTCAAGGGCATCCTGGATACGGGGCATGGTGTACCGGTCTGAAACAGTTCTCCGATTTAACGTCTGGTAGTCCTCACACAACCTCACTGATCCACTCTTCTTTCAGACTACCATAATCAGGGAGGCATAAGGGCTTTGAGACTCTTTAATAATTCCGTAGCCAGCATATCTTGAAGGTGCCATCTAACGTCATCTATGTCATCGGTTAGGTGACAAGAATTCTCTCTGAATGGCCTCTCATCATGAAGTCAGATGTAATGTTCAGCACCAGTGACACAACCTATGTCCCATTCCTTCAAAGAGAATACTTGGCTTCTAAAGACAACTTCTAGCTAATCCTGGCTTCCATTCAACAGGAAGAATCCTCAAAGTCAAACAGGTCATGGGTCACCTCATCACCCTCGCCGGGGCCATAGGAGCTGGGTTTGTACAATTTTTGGTGGGGGTCAGGGGTTAAACCCCACCCTAGCCCAGGGGTCAGAGGTCACACCCCATAATCAGGGTCTATGAGAGCAAAGAGGCTGCCTCCCCGACAGTGACCCCACTAAAGTGACCTACTGCACTGTCGACAAAATCAACAGTTCTCCGACAGGTCACAATGTTGGTGCGCGGTGCACCTGAGACTGGAGCATACAGTGTCCTGGTCCTGCACCTCCTCCCCAAATCAACTCTGACTTGATTATATTAAGCATGGGGGAGTGCGGGGGGGGGCAGAGCCCCCTGCATGGAGGCTCTGCTGATAGATAAGAGGATCGGAAGACATTCAGGATTTATGTCAACCGTAGCTTGCAGTTGACATAAATCCCATCGCTGTGATGCTAGTCGACAAAAGTTGTCGAACTGGCATCATAGATCAAGAGCAGAGCACCCTGTATAGTAACATGGGGGTCTGTGGATTAAGCCCCTGCCCTCAGGTATGAGTAAAGATTTGAAAGTACTCTTTAAAAGCCATTCTTTTTTCAAGTTCAAAGATTCAACAGCCAGCATACAATGAAAGTAGCCTAACACAGCTAATTACAGGACAGCAAATCCTTGACAAAACTACTCTGTATTCTTGATAGCTCAGTCAATGTCATGCTATTAGAAAATGGGCTTGAAAAATAAAGCATACTGATTGGCTGAAAGCCATGGTTAGGCATGCATTTATTTTTCACTAGTGCCTGGTTAAAACAAGTTCCAGTTCAGGTGCACATTACTTTACGGTATCATTTGGGCACCACAAACTGAGCAGTCAACTATTTTCCCCACTCGCTCAACAACAGGAAAGACCCAGTCAGACTTTCTCTTTAGTGACTGAGTGACCACCCAGCAATGCACCCTCAGTTGCAGCAACTTTAGAGTCAAAGAGCAAATATTCAGTAATGACTGGATATCTGCTCTGTAAGTCTCTTCACCTTCATTGTTGAATCAAGTTCCATAAACACAGTGGTACTCGCTTGAGCTGTAAAGTAGCTGCATATCTTCCCCTCTTCCTTGGCAAAAAAAAGGCAAGCCTCAACTTTATTTAAACAATAACGACAGAGAAGCCAGTCATTTCTGAAAGATTAATGACTGGCTGGAGGGATGGGTGGCACATGGCGCAGTCGAGGGCCACTTCCCTCCAGCTGGTCGTTAATCCAAGGAAATTACCATCTTCAAGGTTGTTATTATGATTATAAGTCTAATCGCAATAAATAAAGATTTGACGATGATGATGATGATGAACTTTTTCCCAATTTATTTTTCATTTCAAAAACAGTGTCATGAGCCATGCGTGTCACGCGGCATCAGTTGGCAGCTGGATCTGTCATTTCTAGCACATTAATGACTGGTCCAGTAGCCAACCAGGAGTCTCATTGGGCCTAGGAGTACTTAATTAGACATGATCTAAAAAAAACACAATTTGTATAGGTACCACAACATTTTCAACACATTTCTGGTCCAGATCTCTTCTCCTTGCTCAGGTCATCCTCCAAACTGCAATTCAGCAGCATGAACTTTCAGTGTCAGTAAAACTTTCTGTAGCAGAGATAGTCTCTTGCCTAGCCATTTCTTCCATCTGCCCCTGCCCCTGCTACCTCCTGCATGCTTTTTTCTGTTTCTGGTATTGAAAAAAGAAGCGGCACACACACACACACACACACACACACACACACACACACACACATACACACACACACGTAAATATACATACATATATAAACACAACTTAACCTTCACCTGGTGATTTTGTCTCTGTCAGCTGCCCTGCTGGATCGTGACAGGAGTCCACATGAATTATGGTAAAATGGAGGTAATAGGGCTTACATGGGGTTAGGGGCAGCAATGAAGTACAGTTCATGAGAGCCCTCAAACAAATTCAGGGAGACTCCCAATGAGGAAACTTTGAAAGTATGGTCACTGGACCGGACCTCAGAATTCTGTCTGGGCCACATACCTCAGGGACATATCATAGAAACACTAAACGTACAAACATGGAAGATGTTGGCAGATAAAGCTCTCATGGCCACTCCAGTCTGTCCTGTTTTTCCTAGCTACAGCTACACCACAGACCCTTAATTAGTCTCGACTACCCCCATACACACACAAACACCCATGACCATACCACAACATCTCTCATCATACTGTATATTTGTTGCAATCCCTGAATGCCCATTAGGTGAGAATGACAATATATTTTATGAAACAAACAGTTCAAGGCAGTATACTACAGCTTTCTGTTCTCTGGCTCACAGATCATTTTCTGACACCAACACATCACATTTGACCACTACCGCCACATCCAGATGTCAGTACCAGTGGGCATCTGCCCTTTAGTATATATTATTGAGGAGAATGACTGCTCACTTTACTTCAGCAAGGTTTACCAAATACCACATTATCATCTCATCTGGACATAACTAAGTTCACAGTCTGTGCCTGTCCACCTAGCAGCAGAGCTGAGATTCAATCCCATGGCCTCAGCAGGATGCCGGAGGTTAGTAGTACTCCTAATGTGCTATTAACACCAGCTTTAATCATATTTTTTGAGAACTTATGAGAAAGGTAATAGCAAGGAGTTGAGTGTATTGACTCCCCTAAATTGAGTACCTGGCAACCTTGTAAACTCTACACATCTTTGTTTTTATTAGCTGTTTTGGAAATAATTATGTGCCCTGTGATTAAATGTAGGATGCAAACACAGAGCTATGGTATCACATTCATACTATAGTGTGTAGTACAGCCGTGTTCTATACAGAAATCCATCCTTTTAAAATGCTGTTGTACCACAGTCAAGGACCATTGAATGTGATTGTACCCTTCTGTGGTAGAACAGCATTCTAGAACCTCTACAGACTGCACAAGACAGTTCCACTATGAAACAGAAAAAGAAACAATGCACACATTTCATATAATGCTATACACTATATAAAAATACAGGATGAGCAACCTTATGCATAATCAGTGGGTTCTGCACCTCGGGTTCTGATTCCCGACGACCTCAGAACCCCTGTGTGGCAGAACACACTGGTACTGCAAAGTTACCCATGCAGTATACTCCATGATGTGGAATTGGATACTAATTAGTTTGTCACCCTGCACTCTTCCCTCTTGATTTTCAAGGAATCCAGGGTAGGTGGGCCCCTTCATCAACTTTCCAGGCAGCCCCCCCCCCCGTACCTCGGTCCAAACCAGTCTGACTGCTGCTGCTCACCACAGGTCCTGTGGTTAAATTTGGGCAGGCAGTGGCTCCCTATAAAAAAAACAAGAGTGTGTCTGTGTGTGTGGGAGGCGGGGCTGACCCCCACTCAAATAAAGTGACAGCCCAACCACAAGCATAAAAATAAGCCATGTGACCAAAACTGCACAATATTCAGGAAGCTCTTATGACAAGCTTCCTACACATACCCAGTAATCTACACTATTGCCCTCAGTTCCACCACCTCTTTGCAGTCCATGTTCTCCCCCCCATTAGACACTAGTGCTTTGGCTTTCCTGACCGTGTCAGTCACATCACCTGTACATAACTTTCAGAACAGCTTGACCCCTTTCAGAAACGGATCTCTTTCAGAGGCGCTGCTAGTTTCCTTCTCTGCTCCCTTAATATCATCAGGTGTATGTAGTCTGGCCCCATAGCTTTATCCACCTTCAGCTTTGTGAGCTCCTCCAGAACTCTCTTCATGTGAATAGACTGGTGTCCACTTCTCCACCCCCCCAACTGTGTACTTGACCCTCTCCCTCCTTAGTGGACACTGAACAGAAGTATTTGTTCAGTACTTGCTTTGTCTAGCTCCCCTCCTTGGCTTACACCCTCCCTCCTCCCCTTTATACATGTGAAATTTAAGAGTGACAAAATATTCGCATTTTTGGGGATTCAAACCCCGATCCCCTTAATTACCAGGGCAGTGCCCAAATCTTTAGGCTAAAGTAACTGCTGTGCTGAGCAGCTTAGTTTCAGGATGGATCTTCAGATTAAAGTACTGCCCTGGAAGCAGCAAATGTGTTTACTTCCCCCGGGCAGTCACACATGTACACTGGCGGGGGAAAGGGGGACAGAGCTCAGGGACTACTCAGTCAAGGCTGCTTGACACTAAAGAGCCATCTCACCATTGTAAACTTCATCAATTCAGTTTATCTGCACCCAGCTATAACACCACCATTTCCCTGTATATGTACTGTGTGCAGTAGATCGTAATGGAATTAAAGCAACAGACAGCTAGCTAGATCTTTACTGGTCTTCTGTGTTACTAAGATGTAAACCCAGTGGCTGCCATAAAATCGATATGAACATGAACAAGAACAGATCATGTGCATACAATAATGCTAAAAAATCAGTCAGTATATCAGAGCAATCAGTTGTTAAGAATCATTACATCACAGAGGATTGCCAAAATAAATGGAGATGGTGTCGATTATCGGACCAGTTTATGTTGGCCGTAATCTGCGTAGCCATCACTTACACATCTTTTACTGAGTGACGTTCCATGCCAATACAGTTATTAGATTTTGAATTGGGGGCCTCTGCCCCACACCCCCCATGTATTTTGTCTCGCCCATATGCAGTATATGAGTCCCAAAATGGCAGACAAGATTTCAGCTACTGAGATGTCAAAGAGTGACATCTCTACATACAGTTAGTAGTCGGGTAGATATAATATACAGCTCATGGTGGAGGGGGTCAGGAGCTTTGCCCCCAAACTTAAACGATTGGATGTATGTGTGGGTGGCTGGAACTCTCATCCTCCATTTTGACGGGACCCATAAACTGCACCTGCTCCAATTTTTCACCTTTTTTTTTAGGAAGGGGGGTGGGGCACAGACCCCAGTTCAAACAAACTAATAACTTTATCTTCCCAATACAAACTACTGTACTAAAGGAATAGTATCAACGTAAGTAACGTAACGTAATGCCGAATTCCCGATGCATTTACGCCACAGTACTTATGCTGGTCCGATAACCTACACAATCGCAAAATAAATAACATACAGCCTGACACAACAGGTGCATCAGACAATTATTCCAACCTCAGATTATTTTTTTAAGGTCAACGATGCCTGAGGATACCACACTTCAGCATTTGCATGCAGTCAAGTCATTTTTATTTTTTCCTTGCACACAGATTAAAAAAAAAAAAAAAGACTGATGGCCACTTCAGAACCATTTACAACGTAGTAACCTGTCACATAGCTAGTACTAATACAAGGTTGCCCTTTGCAGTTTGAGCATTCAGTGACTCCCAGGTCTACAAGGATTTTTGTATTTGACCAGTGATGACCAGATTTGGTGGTCCTCATATACAGAGAACATTCCACAGACTTGAAGTGCTTATCATACAAGCTATGACTGAGGAATAAGAAGGTAATGACAGTCCACTACACACTGATATATAGCCCCCACATTGTTACTGATGCCATGGAACTCATTAAATTAGAGCAACCTGCCTTACAATGACATTACAAAGGGAATTCAAAGCTGCCAGGTCTGTTTTACAACAGAACAAATGTCAAGACAGGGTGCCAGAGTACTGCCTACCAGGAAAACTAATGTATACTGCAGAACCCACCCCACCCACTGCAGTATCTCAGTTAGTGTCCTACAAACAGTATAAGATTATTGAGGGACAGGAACATGAATCTGGAGAGAAAAAGATCAGATGGAGCAAAGAAATAAAACAGTAAACAATCAATAAGACAGCTAACCCCAGATGTTTACCTCCATCTGACCTGCAACCCCAGAATCCTTCCACTGGTGCACCAGTTAAAATACCTACTGTATGGTATGTGAACTTCCAAAACTAATGTTTACACTGATGTACTCTGCAGAGAACATTATGGTTGTTGGTCAGTTACTGATGGCGTGGTAATGAGTAAACGTAAATATATGAATTCAGAATAAGGCAGATCAGTATAATCCCAAAGGTCTCAAGCACTTTAAAAAAACACACTGGTCTTCAGCTTGACACAGCAGTGAGCTCAGTCCAGCCCAGAATTACGTAACTGACCTACAGGTAGCTAACTACTGAATTCTAATGCCAGACATGCACTGTTTGTTATGTGTAAGGGCCAGCTCCACACTGAACTCAGTCGACACTGCTGGCTGCTGCTGATCATGCTACAATGCTGACACTACCATTGACTTGCCAATCCATTACCAACTCCACTGCCCATGACTGCACACACCACTGATCAGTGTCAGTGTGGTTTTATTTCCAGGCCACAGTACAATATGTCCTCACTACCCTCTCCCCCATCCCTCCCCATACATTTTAAACCTCAGCAGTTACACCTGCACTTTCTGTCCTCCAACTACAGCTCCAGGCTGTCCTCAGAGTTGTCATTGGATTTAGCGTGATGACAACCGGACTCTCCCTCACACAAGCTAACAAACACCTCCCCACCTGCCGCTCCACTCACAGCATACCAACGGGTATGGCCTGCCTTGGCACCCACTACATTGTGGCTGATCTGCAACTGGTTGCCATTGCCACTTGCTGTCTCCCTCACCATTGTGCCAATATGTGGGCTGTCCTGCCGTTCCTCATGTCTCGTCACATACTGGGCAGGCAGGCCACCACACACCACCTCCACAGAGTCGACACTGGCACGGCACATCTCGTCATCTGCTCTAGTCTCCTTTGACCCAAATACTACTCCGGAGACTAGAGAGTCCAGTGGCGCTCGGCAACTTTGAAAAGCTTGGCCCGAAAGCAAAATGTTGCTGAGCTCATCTGCGCCTCCTGTCCTCACTCTAACCTGCCACACGCCACCGCACACAAATCACCTGACAGGCTGACGCACACGTATGGTGCTATAGGTCCCCTGCCCTCCCCAGCCAATCACAGTATGGCAATGCTGGCAAATTGAAAAATGCCACTTTGCCAACCAACCAGCACTCAATGATTGGGGCAGGCAAACCAAACTTCCAGCAAAAGTACTAAAGGTATGAGTTTTAAATAAAAACAGGAGTGCCCACCTGCCAAATATAACAGGAAGGGGGTGCATGCCGAGAGCCAGCGTGGCCCTGTGCGTGTAACAGCAGCAGCCGAGGTGCACTGCATGCGCGCACTGAGCCAAAGAAAAGGCAAGCAGCAGGAAAATATTGCTGCGCCCCAGCCCAGGTCTGTAAATATTGATGGGGCCAAGCCCCATGGGCCCATAGAACCAGGTGCCTATGCTTCTGTTCACATAGCAGCAGGCCCCAGATGGGCTTGCAGTTCTGCAGGCACAAGTCAGTGTGTACATGTTACACCTGTGGCTGAAGCGTGCAGGTCCCTTAGGGACCTGTGCTTCTGCAGAGAAAAGTACTGTTGTGGTTTTGGTTTCATGACGTTTGTGGCTCTCACGTTTCTGCAGCCAGAGGTTGGTGTATAGATCTTACACCTGTGGCTGCAGAAGCGCAAGCCCGTCAAGTGTGTGTGTGTCTTACAGTGTTCAAGTAGAAAGGTTTTGCCTTTGATAAAGGATTGATTTCCAAAACGTGTCAGGCGTTATTTGATGGTCGTATGAAACCTTTCTACTTGAACATTTTAAGAGCCTCAGCGGTTATTCAAAGATATGGGTGAGAGTGCTACAGTTTGTTACAAAGCTTATGCTTCTATTTATGTTACTGTTTTACTGTCTGAGTACCTTGTTCCTTGTGCGCACTTGTTGGAGAAAATGTCTTACAGTGTGAACAAGTACCTGAAGCTATAGAAGCACTGGCCGCTTATAAGCGAGCAGTTCTGCAGACAAAAGAAGTCTTGTAGTTTGGGTATCGTATATTCGTATCTGTGGATGTAGGACCAGTGCTTCTGCATAGGGAGCACTGCTCGATTAGAGTATCCTGGATTTGCGTCTGCAGTGAGAAGTGAGCTGTGTATGTCTTGCACTGTGCATGCCACAGATAGAAACTACTGGCAGTACATAAATGCTACTGCATTTGTGTCACTTAGAAATAGTTGTATGTTGTTTGCTTGACCTGATGATGGCTGCCCTTACTGGTGCATTAAAGCAGCTTTTTGCAATGAATTCCCTTTCTTTCTGAGACAATGGAATTGTATCCTCATTCACACCAGAAACAAATGCATCTACAAGAGTTTTTTTTTTTTTTTTTTTAAGTGTTTAGTTTGAGATTTTAAAAAGGAAGGACACTGTGTTTTGTGAGTGCTTTGGTAAGAAGCTGGTGGTGTGAAGTAAAGCAGACTGCAGTGTGACTTGTAAGGAGGAAAGTAGTGCCAGCCAGCAGGCGGCTTACATTCGTCAACGCTTTTGTTTAAAGCATAAATCCTGATGACATGTCTAATGGATGTATAAATGAAATTTATATAATAGTAGTTCAGATAACAGGATTTTGGATCCATGCGCTTTGGAGTACTGACCATTGGCTGTTTAGGGCGGCAGTTCCACCACAATCAGTGGAGAAGCCGGACTCAGCCAAGTTGGGACTGTCTTAATCGGTTCTATCAGTGGAGCATCGGTCTTTTGGGCAGCAGCCAGGTGATGACTGGTGTGAAACTGGGGTTGGTTTGACCGCAAACACCAACTGTTGCCACATCAAGTCCTCATAGCAGTGATGCAACTTAACAAAGAAACATAGACTTTGACAGCAAATAAGGACCGCTTGGCCCACCTAGTCTGCCCATTTCCCTACCTATAGGATAAGCTGCAGATCCTATTTAAACAACAGCTTATTTCTTCTCACCCCCCATAAAAATTGCCTTATGTCTGTCCCATACATTCTTGAATTCTCCCACAGTTTTAGACCCCACAACCTCCTCAGGATGGCTGTTCCATCGTCCACCCCTCTCTGTGAAAAATACTCCTGCATTGCCCCTGAGCTGTCCCCCCTCTGTCTTCAAATTGTGTCCCCTTGTTCTTGCATGCCTCTTCTTCTGAAAGATGCTACCCTCTTGGACTTTGTTGATTCCACTGAGGTACTTAAAAGTTTGTATCATGTCCCCCTCCCCCCTTTTTCTCAAGGGTATACATATTAAGCTCCTTTAGTCTCTCCTCATTTGGCTTCTCTTGCAGACCCTGCACCATTTTAGTTGCCCTCCTCTGGACTCCTCCATCCTGTCTATGTCCTTGTAGAGATAGGGTCTCCAGAACTGGATGCAGTACTCTAGATGGGGTCTCATCAACTGTCTGTAGAGAGGGATAACAACTTTCTGTTTTCTGCTGGTAATGCCTCTCCCTATACATCCCAGTATCCCCCCAACCCTCCCTACTGCCTTCTCACATTGCTTGCTAACCTTAAGGTCATCTGATATGATTACCCTCAGGTCCCTTTCCATTGTTGTCATTGTTACTACCCCCACATTGTGTAATATTCCCCTAGGTTTTTGTTTCCCAGGTGCATTATTTTGCACTTCTTTGCATTGAATCCAAGCTGCCATACTTATGACCATTCCTCCAACCTTGCCAAGTCCCTTCTCATCCTTTCCACATCTCCTTGTGTATCAACCATGTTGCAGATCTTTGTGTCATCTGCAGAGGCATACTTTTCCTTCCAGTCCCTCTGCAATGTCACTTATAAAGACATTTAAAAGGACTGGACCCAGTACTGACCCCTGCAGTACCCCACTAGTAACCCCTCTTTCTTCAGAGTGGACTCCATTTACAATTACTTGGTGTCCTGTTGTCCAGCCAATACCACCCTGGGACCCACTCCCAGGCTGGTTAATTTGACTATTAATCTTTTGTGTGGGACTGTGTCAAATGTCTTGCTAAAGTCTAGGTAGGCCATGTCCACAGCTCCTCCGTGGTCTACTACTTTAGTCACCCAGTCAAAGAAATCAATTACATTTTCTGATGTGACCTTCCCATTGTGAACCCATGCTGCCTTGGGTCCTGTGCCCCACTGGCCTCTAGGTACTCAACAATTCTTTCCTTCAGAGGAACTAGATTATTGGCTTATAAACTCAGATAAATGTGGACAGGGCACAATAACTAAGATAACGTCCCTATCAACAATCAAAACCACTCAGTCCACCCTAATAACAAGGGCCTTCGTGAGCTATTATTCTAAGCTGTACTCTCCCCAAGAGCAGACCACCATGCAAGAAAAGAAGACATACCTTGAATCTCTCCCCCTCCCACCCTTACCCAGATCACAAGCACAGGCCCTTATGAGACCCATCACCCTGCAAGAGATAAAGACTACCATAAAAAATTTAAAAACAACTAAGAGTCCAGGCCCAGACGGATTTAGTGCAGAATTTTTTAAAACTTTGAATCAGAGATCTCACCTATCCTACTGGAGGTCTATGCAGAGGTATGGATGGGGAACGATCCCATACCCCCATCCTGGAGATATGCTACCATCTCTGTCATACACAAAGAAGGGAAAGACCCAACATTTTGTGAATCTTATCACCCTATCTCACTACTAATGTGGATTATAAAATCTTCACTGCAATAATAGCCTCCAGACTAAATCTGATATTGCCTAGATTAATACACTCTAGATCAAACGGGCTTTATAACAGGCCAACAGGCTCTGGATAGTGTCAGAGCATATAAACTTAATAGATAACATCAAACGGACAGGTACATCAGCATGCCTGATGAGCCTAGATGTGGAAAAAGCTTTCGACAAAGTATCCTGGAGTTTTTATTCGCAGTACTAGAACACAGAGGCTTCCCTATCGTTCGTAAATGTGATTCAGCAATTATACACAGACCCACAAGGTATGTCTGTGTGAACGGTGGCACATTGGAGAGGTTTGACTTGGAAGGGAACACGCCAAGGATGCCCTTGTCCCCACTCCTTTGCATTATATATTGAGCCACTTGGAGGCAATCCGTATTGCAGAGGGGTCGAAGGGTGAGTATAGGAGATATACACAAAAATATCGCTTTACATGGACGACGATTTCTATTGTTAACGCAACCCGACCGATCTGTGGAACAGGTCTGGTCTATACTGTCAGAATATGGCAAACACTCAGGATACTACTTAACAAAAATAAGACAGAGGTGCTTACCTTTTTTACAGACCCAGCCCAAAGATATGTAATCTCCTCCCTGTAAACTGGAGAGCGACCAAAATGAAATATCTTGGGATTTACATAACAAAGCAACATACACATTTGTACACAGCAAACCATGTTCCTTGATGGACACCCTTCAAAGAGACTTTGAGAGATGGTCTGCTGAAACTTCTGACATACGTCCAAAGTGCATACGATCCAAATGTGCCCAGATTTTTATATTTATTTCAATGTGTTCCCTACACATACCCAAACTGACCTTCCAAGCATGGAATAAAATAATCACAAAGTTCATCTGGGGCTCCAAGAAACCTAGAATAAATCTAAAAATTCTCCAAACAAATTGGGAAAAAGGGGGACAATCCCTACCCGATTTAGAAGATTACTTCTTAGCTGCCCAATTACAAAATGCCATAACATGGTGTAACCCTAACATTGTGACAAGCTGGAAACTTATGGAAAAAGAAGGGGAAAAGGGACCCAGAGTACCACCTTTAGAAACTAGACTATCGCTAGCTAGCCAGTCCAAATGCCCTCACCCCCTCCTAAACTCAGTGGGAGAAACAATAAAATCAATGCATAGAATATGGCAGAAATATAGACTTAAAAATTCAATATGGCCATTAAAAAGAATAGTTGGGGACCCAGCTTCCAACCAGCATTATTAGACAGGGGTTTTCACATTTGGGAAGAAAAGGCCTCACATACCTGGCACAATATTGGCAGGGGGCGTTTTCTTGACTTCAACTCCTTAAAACAAATTTGGTCTGCAAAACACAGACCACTTTAGATATCTCAAGTGAGACATTATATTTCCTCGCAAAGAAAAAAAAGACTCAGAAGCTGATATGGCCCAACAAATCCTTGAGGCTGTCCAAGGCGCCTCCATAGCCGATAAGCAGAAAGGGTTAATATCATACCTCTATAAAGCTTTATCGACCCTGAGAGGAGACCCACTACACAAAATTAAAACAAGACGGATGGAGGAAACACCTCAAGAAGTACTCGAACCCAACTGGGATTGAGTTTTTCTTTTAACTTAAAAAACATCTCAATCATCATACTGGCAAGAATTCGCTTGGTGAATTAAGGTCAGATATTTCCTGACCCCTCAAGTGATAAATAAAAGGAACCCAGACTACACGCCACATTGTTGGAGAGGGTGTGACTCGTTAGAAGCTAATCACATGCATGTTTTTTGGTCATGTCTGAAGCTAGCAAATTATTGGGGCGAATTAATAGAGATATTTAAAATTATATTCCAGACACGGGTCCGGCTAGACTGGCATAATATGATCCTGGGACTCCCTCCCCGAAGAAATAAAAGACACGGATACAACATATCTTTGGTCTATATTAACTACAGCAGCACATAAAGCTGTCACTAGAAAAGGGAGGTCCTCAATATCCCCCACCATACAAGAATGGGCAGAGGTGATTAGTACAATAGCGGAACTAGAAGAGCTAACATTTAAAAATAACAACTGAATCCACATATACCTGAGAAGATGGACAAGGTGGGAGAATGGGTGTTCTGCTAACGAACCCAGAATTGCTGGACCACCAATTGCTAGTGAGGCGGGAGAGGAGAGCCCTACTGACACTGGATAGAAATGGGGAGACAGGCACTCAGGAAATCAAAAAATATAAGACTCTGGCTGAGAGGGAGGGGTGTTGGGGGCATGATCTCTGCGGCCTCTTTCAAAGAAAAGAAAATAAATTTTATACAGTTGAGGGAATCAACAACTTGCCATTCATATCAAAATGTAAATGATTTTAGGCTCTATATTAATATTTATTGACTATATAAAAATAAAAGAAAAAAGAGAACAACAAATACTGGAAATGTAACCTGAAACATAAGAATTATAGCAGAATGTGTATTATAATAATGTGCCTGTTTATTGATAATAAACAAATTAAAAAAAAAACATTCTTTCCTTCAGAAGTGATTCCATCACTTTCCCTACCACAGAGGTCAAACTGACAGGTCTATAGTTTTCCTACCTCAGTCTTGCTCCCACTTTAGTGAGGAGGAATCACATCCGCCTTCCTCCAATCCTCAGGTACCACACCATCCTCTCATAATTTGTTAAAAAGGGTAGTCAGTGGTGTCACTGGTTCTCTCCTTAATTCTTTTATAATTCTGGGGCTCAGAGGGAGTCAACGATTGCAGAAACTCCTTCTTGTCAGGGTCAGGGACCAGAGGTGGTGGGACACCAGTCTGATCCATCCCTCCAACAGTCTGTGTCAGGACCAGGGTGCCAGACAAGGAAGTATCGGCCTCTTTGGTCAACAACTGGTTGGTTGGCTCAAGAAATATCTCAGCATGGACTTCGACCAGAATCTCAGCTGACAGGCCCAACAGGGTTACCGTGGAGCCAGCGGCCAATGCTGAGGATTCGACCGAAGTTAAATCCAGAGAAGCACAGGAATCAGAGGCCCTTCAACTGAAAGTGCTCCACATCCCAATAGCGACGGTGAGTCTCTTCTATCTTAGATTCTTTCTTAGATTTAGATTTGCCAGTGGGTCCCTGACCGAAGATCAGCAGAGACTGGCACAATTCCTTGAAGAAGCCTGTAAAAGTCAAGCTTAGCTGAAGCAGCATGAAGGCAGAAGTCAAGGAGGAACGGGCCATGGCCTGGGACGCCTCTTTTCCAAAGTCTGCAAGCTACTTAGTGGACCCCACAACCACGGAGACCACCCAACGGACATGTTTGGATTTGACCGGCAGGTTCCGCTGGACTGGGTGGCCAAGGTTCAAGCAGGTGAGACGGTCTTCCAGGACAGTAAGGTGAAACGAGCATCAAAAGTCACAGGCTTGGGGATTACTGTCGTGCCCCAGGCAGTAGACGCACGTGGCATGTGGGTTGGTCCTGGACATCTTCTGCCCACAAGGACACCGGCAGAACCCGGGAATGTAATTACTGTCCATTGCAGTTGCGATCAAAGATTGAGTTGAAGACAAAACTCGTAAGAGTTGGTTTGGAAATAATTCTGAAGCATTTAAGCACTAGGGACTACTCAACATGGGATCAGTATGGAGGAAACCTGCTTTTTCTAGCAGAATGGAAGATCTGGCGCCATGGGTGGAGCCAAGAGAGTTACCACCCGGTTGGGTGAGAGGAGCCAGCCTGAAGACTTTCCAGCACATCTTAAAGGGAAAGGACACTGCCAGATAATGTTGATAGAACAACATATCCACATCTCTAGAAAAAAATGTATCTAGGAGAATGGAGGGTTTTTTTTAGTGTTCAGTTTGAGATTTTAAAAAGGAAGGCCACTGTGTTTTATGAGTGCTTTGGGGAGAAACTGGTGGCATGAAGTAAAGCAGGCTGCAGTGTGTGATCTTTAAGGAGGGAAGTAGTGACAGCTGGCGGGTGGATTACATTCATCACAACGAAACATGCCTACTATATGTATAAATCTTGATGTGTTCACTATACGTATAAATGAAATTTATACAACAGTAGCTCAGTGAACAATTTTTGGGTCCACGCACATTGCATAAATATATGTATATAAAATCTGATTATTGCACTCCCACATTTTAACTTTTACTTTGATTACATTTATAATTTTAGTAATTCTTCTTATGTATTTTGTCTTGTGCCTCTACAGTGCATAGTTTTACAGGTTTGCATTTCTTACTATGCGATGCTTATTTTGTACTTGATTGGTCGTATTCTGTATCTTCCCCCTGGGTCGCACCTGGAACGAGCTTTGGCGCAGTGTGCCTTTCCCAGTCACCAAATTTTAAATCAATAAAACCTGCTTTTGATACTTCCTGTGTAGCACCTGAATGTTTTCTTGATCATATGCCTGTTTCTGTTTTTTTTTTTTAACTCTTTATTTAATGATTTTACATAAAAAAAAACAACATGCAGACAATACATTGGGTCAGTCAATGCATTAACTACATTGGACTAGTTATAGCTCATCTGCTTATACATATGGATGTTTTGCCATATAGGCCAGTTATTTCTATATTTCATATACATCAAAAGAGGTAAACTGCATAGTTGTTGTGGGTCACAGAAGGGACCTCACATTATTTCTTAGAATCCTAATTACCCCCAGAGATCCTATGAACTGGATAATGGATTGAAAAGAGGAGCTTCCACCTTATCCTCTTTAAGGGTTCTCTCTCCATTTTATTTCTATATCTCCAGCTGTTCAAGAAACAAAGTCCTTCTGTGAGCTATAATATATACTACCCAGTTCCTCCAATGTATTTCAGATTTATCCACACATTTATTTACTCTGGCTGTAAGTCTCTCCATTCTGTATATTTGGGACATAAGATCTTGCCATTCCACAATCTTGGAGGGCTCCTTTTTTGTTTTAATTTGTAACTGTACCTCTCATCTCAGCAAGACCTTCACGCCTGGGATATGCACAAGGAATTGAGAGGTAAGAAAGGGGAAGAGGAGGAAGGGCTGTAGATTAAGTAGGGTCAGCAGTAAAAATGAAGGTACAAGAAAATGGGCACACTGGTGGCCCTAACAGCCCTCTTCTGTCATCAGGTTCTATGTTGCATGTCATCACAGCAAGACCCCATGTAAACAAGATGTTGTATCTCAGTGGACAGATATAATACCTACAGAAGTCAATGTGGTTTAGTGGTTAGAGCACCAAATTGGGAAACTGCAGATAGATTCAAACCCTGGCCCCACACATAGCACTCAGGCACAAATTGCAGTTACACTAGTAAATTACAGAAAATGCATTTTTTAGACCAGGGCTCTCAAACCCAGACCCCAGCGCTTTGGCATAAGCCTTTCTCTGGTCCCCTGTAATTTGTGCTTGAGTGCTACATGTGTGGCTTTTGTTTGAATCCTGAGGTAGCAAGCCTTCACACAGCACCAGCCCACTCACTTGTTTCGCAACAGCTATTTTTTGGTTTGAGATTCAAACCCTGCTAGAGTCAAGTAACCAACTAAGACTCTATCCACACCACAGAACTGTTTTTTTTTTTTTTTTCTTGTAGAACCCACTGAGTCAAATATCGGAGCTTGAAGTATTGAGATCAAATGGACGGAAGATAATATCACTTATTTAGGCTTTAAAATCTCACCGGATATCCTCAAAATGATACAGAATAATTTTAGCCCAGTACCATCAGATATTCATTTGGAATTAGGAAAATGGACTAATTATCATTACTGGTCTGGAGTAAACTCTATAAAAATGATCCAGGTCCCCACATATTTCCATTTTTTTACAGCACATTCTATATTGAAGACAGACAATTTACAAAAAAAAAACCTCCATGAAATGGTCTCAGAGTTCCCATGGGAAATGAAACCCCAAAAATGGGGTATCAAGACACTTGGAGTAGCATGACAGTTAGGTGGCTCTGGCATGCTGAGGGTGCAGAATTATCACTCAGCTTTTCTTATGAAGCAAAATTACAAACTTAATGCAATGGAGCTAAGTGGACAAAACATTATTTGACTTAAGGCATACAGAAAAGTGGGGGTTGGGGGCAGATGTCAAGGTTACCAGCTAGGACACCATTACAGATGCCGTCCCAACGTTTTGTATCAGAAATGTGCTTTGACAGGAGGCCTCCTGTCAAACTGAATTTGTAGCAAAAAAGTTCAGAGCAGCCTCTGTCTGTACCAGTGTCTTAACTTTGTCTCTAACTCTTTGCACCTTTTTTTCCATATGCCTTAACTTACTGCCCAACTCCAGTGCACCGAGTTTGTGCTTTGGCATTGATCTGGATGAGTGGCACCTGCACATCTTCAATGTGTGTTTTCTAGCTGTGTGCAGGTGGCTTTTAATGACGCAAGCACCATCCTGGTTTCCCTCAGAAATAATTTATAATCATTCACTTGGAACTCAAAGTTGGCACAGCTTTGTCCCTTACTGATCCTCTAATAATACAGATATCGGACTTTTCAAGATCCCATCCCTGTATTAATGACACTGGACACATTTTGAAAGGATTTAAAAAAAAAAACCTACATTGGAATCCATTCCCTATAGAATTTATGACATTAAAGTGATAACAGTATAGTGGTTCGGTTATTACTGAGTAACCCCTCCCCACAACCACGATAAATGAGGGTTGCTCGCCTGTAACCATTGTTCTAAGAGTGGTATATGGTGCACACACAGACATAGGCAGTCTTCCTTTCCCTTTAATTGCAGACAAAAAATCTTCAAGCTCAGCTTCCACCCATCTGGGTGATATCCTTCTCAGCTCCACCCAGTGGTGTCAGATCTTGCACGCTGGAAAGCAGGGATCCATTTGCCACTTGGCAGCGGACATCAGGTGGGTTGTGTGGATGTGCACTATATACTACTCCTAGAAATGAAAATGATGTACCTACCGTAATTCTTGATCTTCATGTGTATCTCCACCATTCATCACTGGCAGGTGACCAGCTGAAGGCATAGCACCCCACGGAGCTTTATTTTTCCCCAGGGGAGAAGTCATGCCAGCGGCACCACCCACAAGACTGATGCATAGTGTGGTGCTCATGGGTTGCCAGTAATGTCCATTGACTCCTCCACTCTCCACCCCAGTTCTGCACTGGAGAGATAGCAGGAAAAAGAGGACAGAGAAAAAAAAAGGTGGGCAAGGGCCCCAAGGACAGAATATGGAAAGGATATAAACTGGAAAAGTAATAAGCTGGCAAGAGGAGAGGAGGAGGGTCTGGGGGTATGGGCTCTTTAGGCCCCAGTCCCTGGATGGATAGTCAGGAGACAGGAAAGAAGGGAAAAGAGAAGAAAGATGGGAGAAGGGAGAGAGGGACCCATCTTCCCCCGCACCAAAATCAGGGCTCAGTGACTGTTGGGTGGAGCTGTGCCTGCCAGAGGCAGGTAGCCAACTAACCAACAGGAGCAGATGAGGTAGAGTATCCACATCTTGGCCTTACTACCCCTTCCATGGGCAAGGCTGAGGCACTGTACGAAGGTGGTGTGGTGAAGGTCTCTTCCCCTTCCTCTGATTTCATCCTGGGTGGAAAAGAACCACCCCTAAACAACCTCCCCCCAGCTACCGCCTCCCAAAGGAAGAACCAAGGGTTCGGGAAGGGGGTATGGAGATCCCACCAACTCAAAAAGCCCCTCCCCCCATCAAGGAGAAATGAGCTTGAAGAGCCGGAAGAATATTTCAAAAACGGGGATGAAGGAGGAGTCCCTGTTGGCTGCATCCCCTTCCCCAATCCCAGGAGACCCTGGCACCAAAAGTCAGCCCACCCCGATGGGTCTGGACTGACCTCAGAGGGCTCTTTAAGGACAGTGGAAGCAGAACCCACCAGGAGTAGTCTCCCCCAAGGCTGGGTCAGAAGCCCTACCACTCCTCCTCTAACTAAGTCACTCCACCGCCCAACAAGAAGCAAGGAGGGGACCCTAGGCCACAGTGGGAGGGCCCCAACTGGTTTCTCAGAGAAGGAAGCCAAGCAGGAGGAGGCATCGCCCAGGTATTGAGGTCTTCTGAGGAAAGGTGGAGGGAGACAGTGATGAATGTAGAAGGTACACAGGAAGATCAAGAATTACGTTCATTACGGTACGTATGTAATTTTCATATCTTCCCTGTGTCAATCTTCATCATTCATCACTGTCAGGGTGAGTCCCTGAAAGGGCTTCAGCACTTCCCTGAGGGACAGAAGTCCCTCAGCCTCTTGTGGGAGGACCACACAAGGAGAGAATCCACTCAAGCCATTAGGCCTGTGACTGGTCAGGGGCAGGCGGGGTCCCCTGTTCTCTGGGGAAGGAAGTCACCCTGTAGATCCCACCTCATCCTGTGGGAGAAAAGATGGGTCCCTCGAATGCAAAGGCAATCACCCAACCTTGGGCCAGGGTGATGACCTCGATAGGTGAAGCCACGCCATCCGCCTAATACAGATCACTGTCCTGCTAGCCATGAAGCTACCTCATTGGTGTAATAAGATACCCTTGCCTGGTGCCTTGCTAGCTCCAGGCCTTGAGTGGAAAGACAGAGAGAGAGAGGTGGCCTGACTGGTTGCCTCTGAATTAGGCAGCGATATCAGCACCTGACCCAGCATCACCCACAGATACCTGTTGTAGGCAGTGTGGTGCACCTGATTGGAAGCTATGTATAGTATTACCAGTGCAGAGGAAAAAACTAATGCCTAACTCATGCCTGTAACCTTTATTCTCAAACTGGATGGTTGAATCTTGCCAATCGAGTAAAACACCAAACTTGTATTACTACTAAGAAAATTATGCTGGGCCTTGCACCCCCGAGTCTGTGCCCTCATACAACCAGGAATCCACACCCGCCATACCAGGGGATCGAAACCTCAGCTTCTGCAAATCCCGCATTGCCGCACAACACAAGGCCAAAGATCCTTTGCTTACCGGGCCACTAGTTGGTACCACGGTCTTCCCAGCGACATCTCATCCTCACTATCACTCAGCACTTTTAAGACTCGGTTCTGCCTAACACTCACTGCCTCCAACCTCTGTGACTGTTGTGGCTAAACATGTCTTTTGGTTACATAGCTGAAGATGCCCTTTTGGATCCACATCTACTCCTGCACTTTGCCAGCACCCCCTCCTCCTACCTTCATCTCCCCTACTGGCCCATGACAAATGCCACCCGGCTGCACTACCTCTATTCTTACCTGCCTTCCACCTCTCCTCTCTCTGTTTCCCCTCCCATCTACCTCCTCTTTTCTCCCATCCACTTAGTCTCCCTGATTTCACCCTCCTCCTTTCCCCTCCCTAAAGTTTCACCTTATTGTTCTTTTTTCCTCTACAAGACTATGTGTTTTTTTTTTAATTTTATAAACTTATCTCTGCTTATGTTTGTCTCAGTTGTACCAATGACGTGGAACCTTTGTAAAAGAGCCTCGGCTCAAAGGTATTTGTAATCCTAGAACAAACAAATAAATAATAAAATAAATAATAATAAAACTCTCTGCCCAAGCGGTCGAACTCCACAGAGTCCATCTAGGGAGTCGGTTGTGGTCGGGTACCTATGCCCAGTAGGGGTGTCCAGCAGAATCACTCCCACCGAGGGATGAGGCAAGGTACCTGGAGACCCCTGGGGCACACAGTACTGATGCTGGCAGTCCGAGGTGGCTGGAGCTGGGGTGGATGGGAGCTGCCAGGTGCTGTGGATGCTTCCTGGAAAGATATGGGTCAGGATGGGACCCCAAGTCCTATCGGGCCCCTCTGAATAAATTAACTCTGATGAAATTACAAACAAACAACAGCCTGTCTCAATTCAAAGTAGGCCTCCAAACAGCACCTAATGTCTAACTCAAAATGCACCTGCTTCTCAGGCCCCACTTGATAGACAGGCCTACCCCTAAGGTAACACCAGCAGGGCTACCTAGGGAACCCTGCCTCCACTCCAGCCTAGCCAAGGGTTTAAGTAAGCTATCAGTCCTCTTTAAACGCACTTGGTACTGCCCTCCCAACCCCCCCACACACACACACCACTTGACCAAGCCCTCTGAGCTGCCCTCCCCGCTTCACTATCCCCCCACCTCTCGCTCTCTGCGGTTGGTTTCAAACCCAACTCCCTTGTTTCACTGTCACCCAGCCTCTCGCCATCTGGGATAATGCTATACCCTATGCAGTTACTCTGCCATAGTCTACCAACGGATTTGAGGTTTCCAGAGGTGTGCTACCTAGGGCAGCCGATTAGAAATAGCATAGTATTCAATTACAACTGCTCAGCTTTTTTTTCTCCTATTTGTCTAATTATCATGTAATCGCTCTTTAATGCCTAATGATCAGGCCTCTGTAACCACTGAATATGTGTATTGTCTTATTGTCCACCCTGACATGGAACATTTGTAAAAGAGCTCACGCTCAAAGGTCTTTCTGAAATACTAATTAAACAATTAAACCAAGTGATCCATACTGTACTCGCCCAGGAAGACACATGTCATACGGTCAGTGTTGCGTCTTGCTACGTGTGACAAGTGCAGGTCCTTGACCAGCCTCGCGGGGAATCGCTGATACTCCATTTGATCAGTGCCAGAGGACAGGTGGACAGATGTATCCTCTCCCTCAATGGAAGAAGATGAGGAGGGTGAAGAACCAGAAGATTCAGACTCAATCTGCAGCGGGGGAGACAGGTGGAAGACCTGCTCATCCATGGCCCAAACATATCTTGGAAATTCTGCAGCCAGAGTTCTGAATTGTTCCCAGGTCAAGGGCCCCAAAGGACCCACAAGGCCTGGGAGAAGAGGGGCTGGACACAGAGGCAGGGGGGAGACAACTCTCACCTTCGCAGGCTGCCTCTGTCAGGTCTAGGGGACCTAGCAGGTGGTCCCGGATGATGAGGGAATCCTTAGGTTGGTTCAGTCAAAGGCCGCTCAACTAGCCCAAAGTGGTCAGGACTGAGCCCTGGAGGAGAACCCTCAATGAGGGACCAGGGCCGATGTGTCCAGAAGGGCTAACCCCAACCTCACCCAAAAGAACTCTCTCAAGGGGATGAGGAGAACTTGGCTTAGCTGTGGTTCCTCCATGAGCCCCAAAGGATTCCAGAGGAGAGCCGCAGCCCCGCTCCTTCAACCCCACCAACTCCAAGGAAGACCTCTTCCTCATTCCCAGTGCTGAGGACTGGCCTAATCCCACAGGCTCCCCAAGGGGAGCCGCAGAAGAGGGAGTCCCTGTTCTAGTCTTGGGGAGGCATCACCGGGGAGAGCAGCTGACCCCACCCCCAAAACCCTAACCATTGCCCATCAGACCAGGGGCCGCTATCCTGCACCTTGCTCCTGGTGCTGCCATCGGTATGGGAGCCGGTGCTGACTGCTATCACTGGAGCCGTGGGGTGGGGCACCTGGGAAGGCGCATCGGTACTGGGCCCCGGAGAGCCCTCCAAAGAGTCGGGTCACCAGTCTGAGTCAGCCTACTAATCATCAGGCGCCGGAGAGGAGGAGAGGATCCAGAAGACCCCCAAATTGGTGACCCCAGGGGCTCTCCCACCTCAGCAACTGCGGCAGCCTCCCAGTACCCTTGCAGCACTGAAACAATCACCAGAGCCGTGAATGGCTCTGGGGAACAGAGGTGTTCTGGTGGTGGTGCTAGGAACCTCCTGCCAGACCCAGCAACTGTGAGTCACGACACTGGGGTAGCCTGCACCTCCAAGGAGGTGAGTGCCTGGTAGATGCTCCCAGCCAGGCTCCAGGGGGAACCAGACTGGCTCTCCGGCACCACAGAAGAGGCCTCCTCCCTGGCAAGGCTATAGGAGGAGGAGGATGCCTCTCCTCACTGGTCCACATAGGACCAGAAGGGACCTGTAGAAAGGGCAGAGAGACTTGTTTGGAACTTCTCGATGGCCGATGTTCTCAGTCGTATGGAGCCCTGTTGACTTAAACGCTGCAGTACTCTAGAACTCAGTGGTACATCAAGAAGTAGATATCACAATTATCCATGTCATGCTGAGATCTAAAGCAGGTTAAGCAAACATCATGTGGGTCCGTAACAGAAATTTGCTGGCCGCAGGGACACCGGAGCATAGCAGGCCAGCCCGCTTTAGAAGAATGTCTCGTCCCCCAAGCCAGGCATGATGCGGTGGTAACCAAAACAACAAAACAGTAAAGAGACAGTGCCGCTTAAAGAAATAAAAGGAAAGATCATACCGGTATCCTTATGAAAACGATGCTGAGTACCGAACAGGCAGAACCAGGTGAAATCGAAGGCATAACACAGTGTCGAATGCAGCAAAGTCTGGTGTTATGCTGAAAACTATGCTGAAACTATGCTGATGCAATAGAAATTCTCCACTGTAGGTGAGGTGCTGTCTCGACAGTGGGAAAAGCAGAACTGGGGAGGAGAAGCCAATGGTCATTACTGGCCAACCCCATGAATTCCCACATAATGCATCCCGGCCCTTGTGGTATCAACTCCTCCCCTAAAAAAGTCTCCCACATGGTGCTGCGCCTCTGGCTGGACACCCTGACAGTGATGAATGGTGAGGACTGACACGGGGAAGATATGAAAATTACTTACCTACCATAATTCTTGATCTTCTTGGATGAAGTCTCCACCCTCTCTTCCACACTAATGGGACTACGCCGGAGGTATTCGGACCAAGTGGGAGCCAAAAATCTTCAGGATGGCCAGCACCAAGGTAAGGCCGCTGCGAGACCGGCTCGCACCATATAGGCTACCTCAGTGTCGACCCTCCAACCACCTCAGTACCTTTTTTACTGAGGAGGTGCAACATAAACTAACCTATGTCGGACATAAGATAGTCCGAATGACCCATATAAGAAAAGTCAGCAGAGCAGAGTCTTCACAGCCCAGCCATTGAGGAAGTGAAGACCAAAAACAGACAAGTGAACTCAGGGGACGGAGGGTGGGCATGTGATTGAGTAGTGGAGACCTCATCCAAGAAGATCAAGAATTATGGTAGGTACGTAATTTTCCTGGACATAAAGTCTCCACCACTCATTCACACTAATAGGAGAGTACAGAGTTAAAATAATCCCTTGAAAAAGGCAACAGGAGAGAGGAGCTCACTTAGGACAGGAGTCTGTTAAGGATTGTCCTTCCAAAGGATGGATGCTGTCTGGCATGGACATCAAAGCATAGTACTTCACAAGTGTGCACGGAGCTCCAGGTAGCTGCATTGCGTATGTCTGCAATGGGCACATTCCTTATTTCTGCCAGAGATGCCGCAACTGCTCTGGTAGAATGGGCATATACCCTACCTTCCAGCTTAACCTGTGCCATGGAATAGCAGTGGTGAAGAAATGCCAACAGCCACGCCGAAATACACCTGATGGCAACAGGCTGACCCAGCTGGGCCATGCTGAACGAGGCAAAAAGTTGCTTTGACTTGCGGATCTTTTTAGTTCTGACTATGTAGACTTGCAAAACCCTTTTAACATCCAGAGAATGTAGGGTGCGCTCACTCTCATTCTAGAAGTTCGTGAAGGGTCGGAATAACCGAGGTCTGGTTCAGATGGAATTCGAGACTACTTTGGGGAGAAACTTAGGTGAGTCCTGAAAACCACCTTGTCCTTGTGAAATACTGTGTATTGGGGGGGGGGGCTGTGACTAGGGCATGTATTTCAGACACTCTGCAAGCGGAGCTAATGACTACGAGGAAGGCGGCCTTTCAGGTCAGGAACTTTAGCTCACATGTTGCTAGAGGCTCGAAAGGTTTATGGGTGAGCATGTCTAGCACAAGGTTAATATCCCAAGCAGCTACTGGTCTCCTGACTGGTGGCCTAGTGTGGAGTATACCTTTAAGGATCCTCTTAACCAAGGGTAACTGAGTCAGAGACATAGAGTGTACAAGCTCGTGATAAGCTGAGATCGCGCAGAGATGGACCTTCATGGTTGAGTATTGTACTCCTGTATTTGACAGATCTAAAAGATACTCCAGGACTTTGTCTGGTGGGCAAGAAAACTAGTCCAGGGAGGACTTTTCACACCAGATGGAGAAGCGCTTCCGCTTTGCCGTGCAAGTTTTCCTAGTAGCTGGCTTGCGTGCTGCTAGGAGAATGTCTGAGATTCTATGCGAGACATCAGATCTACCTACTTTTATCTCCTCAGGAGCCATGCGTGGAGATGAAGGGATCTCAGGTTGGGGTGGACCACTGGACTCTGGGTCAGCAGGTCCATTTTAAGTGGAAGTTGTCTTGGTGGAATTTCAGATAATCTGTTGATCAATGGAAACCAAATCTGACGAGGCGGGAATGGGCGATGAGGATCATTCTGCTGCCCTGTGCCTGTAGCTTGAGCAGCACCTTCTGAACTAAGGGAAGAGGAGGAGGAAATGCATACAGAAAGTGTCTTGTCCACCACAGTCTGAATGCATCCTGACAGAAAACGCCAGGTTTTGGATTGCTGGAGCAGAATAGAGGCAGATTTGTGTGAGGGATGCAAAAGGTCAGGTCTGTTGTGCCCCACTCTTCAAGAGTGATTGCACAACGCTTACATCGAGAGACCATTCATGAGGATCCACCTCGTCTGCTGAGGTGATCTGCTAGATCGTTCTGGACTCCAGGCAGCTAGACTTCCTGGAACAGGGCTTGTTCTCTAGGCACCATTCACACAGTCTTATCGCTTCCATGCACAGGGGATAAAGTGTGCTCTTTCTTTGTTGATTAGTGCATCATCGCATTGTTATCCGTCTGAAGAATTATTTTGTGACACAGGATGTACTTTAGGGCTCGGACTGTGTACAGGACAGCTCTTATTTCCAGGACATTTATGTGGAGTTGAAATTCGTCCTGACTCAGCAGATCTTGGGTGTGGAGATCCTGACCGTGAGCTCCCCATACGAGTAGAGAAGCATCTGTGGTGATGGTGATCTGTCTTTCTAGTGGGGGAACAGGAAAAGCTTTTCAAAAGATTGTCCTTTTGAGTCCACCAGTGAGTGATCATTTTAGAGGTTCCGTCACCTTGATGTGAAAAGACTGGGGATGTGTAGTCAGAGACCACTGAGTACTGAGCATCCACTGAGTGATCCTCATACGAAGGCAAGCCAAGGGCACCATGAACACTGATGACGCCATGAGACCCAGCATCCACTGCATTGAGAGAGCTCAGACTGCATCATTTTCTTTGATGAAGCTAGCCATCTGGAGGATATTGTTCCTCCTGTCCTCTGGGAGGAAGGCCCTTGCATTGGAGGTTTCCAGGAGGGTTCCTATGAAGAGGAGTTGCTGGGAGGGCCGTAGCTGCAATTTTTCCAGATTCAACAGAACTCCCACAAATTTGAGGAACTTAGAAACAGTGGTCACTGCTTCCTGTGTCTCTTGTCTGGAGGAGCTTGTTAGGAGCCAGTCATTCAGATACAGGAAGACTTGAATTCCGAGTTTTCTTAGGTGCGCTGCGAGAACTGTGAAGTACTTCGTAAAAATTTGTGGTGCCGAGGACAGCCCTAAGGGCAGTACCCTGAATTGACAGTGCTGGCCCAAGGCCACAAATTGAAGAAACTTGTGGTGGCACGGGTGCACAGGAACATGTTGGTAGGCATCCTGAATGTCCAGGGAAGCCATCCAATCATTTCGATATATCAGAGGTAGAAGTGTACCAAGTTATATCATCTTGAACTTTTCCTTGAAGAGAAACTTGTTTAACTTCCTTCAGTCTAGAATATGGTGCATACTGCCTGTTTTCTTTGGAACCAGGAAGTAGTGGAGAAACCTCTGTTCCACTGATCCTGTGGAACTATGGCTACTGCCCTGTTGTTCAGAAGGCCTTGAATCTCGGAAGTAAGGAGGTCTGACTGAGTTTGGGCAGATGATCCGGAGGGATATCTGAAAAATTCAGAGAATAACCCTCATGAATTATCCTGAGAATCCATTTGTCTGAAGCGACCAACTTCCACTGATTTGTAAAACTGAGCCAGACACCTCCCTACTGCCAAAGAAGAGTCCCCCTTGGATAGCTGAGGAGGGACCTGGGCCAGATTTTTTAGAGGGTGGTACTAGGCGCTTTCGGGCCCTGTGCCTTCTTCTGCATTTTCTTTTGTGTCTGGGGGCTTGCTTTATGTTGAAGCCCTCTGCCTTTGCCACAAAAGGACTGATGGTTACGAAACTGCTGGCGTGTTACCACCCTGACTTGCAGTAGGGGTCTCTGATCGCTATGATAGCCATCCTGGTTTTCTGTGTAGCCTCGAGTGACTGCTCCACCTGTGGGCCAAACAGATAAGCACCACCAAATGGTAAATTCATTATCATTGCTGGGCACCATTTGTGAACCCCGAGGTTCATAACCACAAATTACGACAGGTGCACATCCCAGCTGCTGCTGCTCTAGGAGCAGTGTCAAAGGCGTCCATAGCAGCCTTAAGTTGCTGATTATTGGACTCAATAACTCTAGTGATAGTTTGGAGGAGCTCTAAGGTAATGTCAGACTTGGGAAAGTCTCCACAGTAGCTTTAGCAAATGCCAGAGGGTATACTCCTATTGTGAGAAATGGTCCTGGTAGCTAAGCACGCATACCTAGGGTAGCAGCATCGAAGACTCGCTTCCCCAGTGTGTCAGTCTTATGAGATTCTCTGTTTACTGGATGAGTCGTAGACGCCTGAGGAAGAATGGCCTTGTCATTTTCTGCAAGGATGACTATGGCGTCAGCGAAGGCTTGAGATGCCAGGATTAGTCAATCTTTAGGGGAAGCGTAATTCCTGTCTATGGACTTAGCCATGCAAGGAATAAGTGCTGGATTGTCCCACACCATTTGCTAGAGAGTCTCAAAAGAGGGTTGTACTGGAGGAGTCAATTCCACTGGGATCTCCAGGACATGCAGATATTGAAGGTGCAACAACTTCTCCGGATCCACCTCTGAAGTCTGAAGAGAGAGGATGGAGTTCATATTCTTCAGTAGAAACTTAAAGGACAGGTCCTCAACCAGAAGCTCCACTAAAGTAGAAGGCTTACTTCCCATTCCGAGAGATGAAGCTTTATCAAAGTCATCTCCTAATCACAGATCAGGATCAGGCTCAATGTTGTCTCCTACTAGCCCAGGAGGGATAGTATATAAAGGAAAGGGAGGAAAGAGAGCAGAAGGAGGAGATGCTCCTTGAATCGGAGTCAAGTATCCCAGTATCGGAGGCGGCACCAGCCCAGAAGGTGGCACAGATGCGGCACTGAGAGCGGCACCAAGACTGGAGTCAAAGGCGGCACTGCAACCGGCACCACGCCAGCACCCAAAGACCCCAACCCAACTCTCTGTGCACCTAAGGATGAAGATCTGAAAACATGAGTAGGAGAAAATGGTACTTGGACTGGCCCCTGCGCCGCAGTCATGTGAGGGGGGAAAGCACAAGAGCGTGGCATCGATGGCACTGCAGAAGGTGCCATGTGACTAGGAAGCCCCAACCGTCCTGCCTGCGTGTTCAAAGCCCCCAGGCTCAAAGGCCCCAGGTCTGACTCTGTAAGCTCAGAAACTCGGGACAACCGCTGAACCCACTGCTCCGTAAGAGTGGTCCAATGATGAAACTGTTCACTGGAGGACCCCCAGGAGGCAGGGAGGGACTACGGAGTCAAGGATGTTGGCTACTAGGAACAGAGGCCGCAGATGACCCCAACAGAGTCGGAGTCAGCCTTCTGTACCCAGTTACCGACGATCATCATGCAGACATACCAGAGGGCAACCTCGAGCAGTACCACTTCTTCTTCGACCGGTGGGACGAAGAAGAGCTCAAGGCTGAGCGGTGCCGCGTTCCTGATGAGGATCGGGAATGGACCCGTTTCTTTCCGTGCTTTTGGGAGGACCACTCTTCCTCCCAAGCACCAGAATGCCCATAGTCAGACCCACCCTCCGTAGAGGGTAGCGGACCAGACCCAGCCCAGCTGGAAATACAGCTTCCATGCGAAGTCTCCCTACCATCACCGTCCCCATTCATGGTCAACTCCGTTGAAGGCAGGCTGAAGAAGATTTCTGTGTTCCTTTTGATAAAAAGCTTTTGTTTTGTGTAAAAAATAAGAAAATAAATAATACTACAAATCAAAACTGAACAACTACAGTTGCTGTCATACAGATGTGAAGATTTAATTCCCGGTGGGTGAGCAACATTGTCACTGAAGCACACTTGATGGCAGTAAAAAGGAACCGAGGTGGTTGGAGGGTTGACGCTGAGGTAGCCTATATGGCATGAGCTGGTTTCATGGCACTGTTTCCATGCGGCCCTACCTCAGTGCCGGCAGTCCTGAAGATTTTTGCTCCGCTGGTCTTAGCGCCTCTGGCGTAGTCCCATTAGTGTGGATGGGTGGTGAGACTTTATGTCCAGGAAGATCTATGGTTACAGGTGAGTAAGAAAAATTACTCACCTTAGTAATGTTGTTTCTTCTAATGGAGTCTTACTATATTATGACATATGCAGTATAACCCCAGGTTAGAACTGCTCGAGTGAAAGAGTTAACTTTCCATGCAGGCATGGAATCTTGAGCGCAGCTCAGTTGAACACTTCTGTTGAAGCTCAAACTTAAACTGTCAGATCTTTACGAGCAAAAACTCACTAAGGTTCTGTGTGGAAGCCGTAAACCTACACTAGCCACTGGCTACTAACTACAAAAACACCTTTTTGTTCTTGATCCCAAAGCAAAGACTCAAGTTGGGGGATTCAAGAAAGAAAATTAAGTATAACACCTAAGCACCCAGAAGGGTGAAAATAAAGTGGGCATCAGTGAAGTGCCAACATTGCACTGCCCACCCACATCCCAAAAATAGAGGTTCTGAGAGGGGCAGGCTGGGGGGGAGGTCATAATATAGCAAGACTCCATTAGAAGAAACAACATTACTAAGGTGAGTAATTTTTTCTTCAAACAACATGAAGTCTTGCTATATTATGACATATGCAGACTACAGCAGTACCTCCATGGAGAGGACAGAACCTACTTGGGAAATAGGCTCTGAAGCACAGCTGTGCAAATCGAGCATCACTCCAAGCCTGGATATCCAAGGAGTAATGCTTAGTAAAAGTGTGAACTGTTTTCCAGGTAGCTGCTTGACATATCTCTAGGATAGGAATGTCCCTGGCAGCAGCCAGAGATGCAGCTGTACCTCTGGTAGAGTGAGCCCTCAGGCCTGAGGGAGGAACCTTACCCAGTTTTTCATAACAGAATTGATACAAGAGACAATCCACCTGGCAATGGATCTTTAGTGGCAGGTTTCTCACCAACCTCACCATAAGTGAGGAACAATTGAGGATTCGAACCTGTGACCCTTGGTACATTCTATATAGTAACTAAGGGCTCTTTTGACATCTAAACTGTGTAATCTCCTCTCACCAGAGGAGGAATGGTCAGTGAAGTACACCGAAGAGACATGGATTGATTAAGGTGAAAGTCTGAAACCACCTTAGGCAAGAACTTCCTGTTAGTCCTGAGGACCACCTTATCTCTATGAAAGGAGATAAAATCAGGCTCCACTGACAAGGCTTGTAGCTCACTTATGCGCCTGGCAGAGGTGATGGCTACCAGAAACACAGTTTTCCAAGTCAAGTACTTAAGCTCTGCTGAAGACAATGGCTCAAAAGGGGGTTGCATAAGCTGAGCGATGCAAATATTAAGATCCTAAGCAGGCAGGGTCCTTGAATGGAGGGTTGGTGTGAAGCAACTCTTTAAAAAACTTGGAGAACACAGGGTGAGCTGATAAAGAAGAGGGCTTACCTGCTGATAAGAAGACAGACACAGCTGCCAAGTGCACTTTTAGGGTAGCTGGTCTCAGCCCCAAGGAATTCAAATGCACCAAATAATCCAGGATCGTGGGGACGCCAGCAGATTCTGGGGAAATATGCTTTACAGCACACCATATGGGAAATCTCTTCCATTTTGAATTATAGGTAGCTCCTGGTGGAAGGCTTCCTAGAGGCCTTCAAAATAACCAATACACTTTGAGACAGGTGTAGGTCAGCAAACTCTAACTCTTCAAGAACCAAGCTTTGAGATTGAGAGATTTGAGGTTCGATACCAAACTCTCCCCTGGGCACAGGTTAACAGGTTGTGGGTCCTGGGAAGACATAGGGGAGAGTGGACTGCTAAGGACATGAGGAGTGGGTACCAGGGCTGCCTGGCCCAATCTGGAGCAATCAGGATCATCTTGCAGGATTGAGATCTGATTCTGACTAGCACTTTGAAAAGAAGGGGGAAGGGGGGAAAAGCATAGAGAAACTTCCCTTCCCAACTGAGGAGGAAGGCATCCAGAGGACTGAGCCCAACACTGGGGCCTGCAGCAAAAAGGGAAGTTGGTGATTGTCTGGGGCTGCAAAGAGATCTGTTGCAGGGTTCCCATCTGGCAAATACTACCTCCAGTACTAGGGGATCCAGTGCCCATTCGTGATGGCCCTGGGAAATCTCTGCTGAGAGCATCTGCTAGGACATTGTCCTTGCCTGGGAGGTGAACTGCCATAAGGAGGCATTCAGAGAATAAGCCAGAGACCACATTCATTGCTTCGTGCACAAGTCAGAGACCGAGTGCCCCTTGTATGTTGATGTACCACATTGTAGTGGTATTGTCTGTTCTGACCTGAACCACCTTGTTCTGGACAGATGTGGAAAAATCTGAGTGCTAGAAAACTGCTCTGAGTTCCAGCAAATTGATGTGGAGCAGGGATTCCTGAGGAGAACACAGCCCTTGGGTGGAAAGGTCTCCCATGAGCTCCCACCCCAAGAGGGATGCATTTGTAGTAAGGGTCAAGGAATGAGACTGGGGAGTGAAGGGAACCCCCTGTCTCAGATTGTTCTGATCCTGCCACCACTGAAGGGCATGGATCAGGGTTCGAGTCACTGGAATCAATTTGGTTAGGGGATCTGTCCTTTGAGACCAAAAGGCTCTCAAATGGAACTGAATGTCCCTCATCTGAAATCTTGCTCCCTGCACAACTGCTGTAGAAGCAGCCATGTGCCCCAGGAGTTGTAGAAAACGCCTTGCTGGTCGAGAGACCTGCAGGGTGAAAGAGGAGGCCAGAGACACCAGGGTCCTTGCTCTTCCAGAGGAAGGAAGGCTCTGGCTTCTTTTGTGTTCAGTTCTGTGCCTATGAAGGTGAGAAGCTGGACAGGCTCCAGAACTGACTTTGGAAGATTGAGAAGGAAACCTAGAGATGTAAGCAGTTGCTGGGTTACTTGTAAATGTAATTTGACCTGCTCTGAAGACTGGTCTACAATGAGCCAGTCATCCAGATAAGGAAAGATGGCAATCTTTTGCCTTCTTAAATGAGCAACTGCTACTGCTAGGCTTTTTGTGAACACCTTGGGGCCGAGGTGAGGCCAAAGGGCATTGCTCTGAACTGTAATGGCCTGAGGGCAGTTTGAATCTGAGGTACTTTCGATGGGAGCTTCTGATGAGAACATGGAAGTAGGCATCCTTGAGGTCCAGGAGGCTAGCCAGTCCCCTGGCCTTAGAGAGCGTGAAATAATCCCCAGGTCACCATTTTGAATTTTGGTTTTAAAAGGTGCTTGTTTAGATACCCAGATCCAGGATGGGCCGCCATTCTCCTGTCTTTTTTGGAGTAAGGAAGTACCTGGAGTACAACCCTTTGCCCTGGTGTATGGGTGGAACCTTTTCCACGGCTCTGAGAGCCAGGAGGGAAGAAACTTCTGCTTCCAGGGCAAGTGCCTCTGAAGGGTTTGCAGGTGGAAAAGACCTGGCTCTCATCTTCGGAAATTTTTTGAAGCTGAGAACCAGTCCCTGGCTTACTACTTCCAGGACCCACTTGTCTGATGTTAAAGACTTCCAGTCCTGGACAAAGTAAGCCAGCCTGCCCCCTACCAGTAGTGGAGAATCGGCCCTGGCTACCCCACCAGGGAGCCTGTTTTGCAGGGGCTTTGGGTTGAGGGGTAGAAGCAGGCTTACTAGAACCCCTTCTGCCCCTTCCTCTAAAGAACCCCCTCTGGGCATAAGCAGAAGAGGAGGCCTGGGCTTGGTAAAATGGCCTATGAAAAGGCCTGCCCCTGCCCCTGATATGCTGCCTTTGAGGAGTGACTTGCCTTTCTTTGGCCTGTGCACTCCTATAGGTGGTCCTATACTCATCCATTTTCTTCATATAATTCTCTGTCTGCTCCCCAAACAGAGAATTTCCCACAACAGGAAAATCCATAGCCTTAGACTGGGTATCCTGTGACAGGGCAGTACATCTGAGCCAGGCCATTCTGCGGAGACACACAGATGTAGCCATGACTCTTGATGAAACATCATTAGAGTCTACTGCAGCATGAAATTGCACCTTGGATGCCTCAATACCATCCGCAGCCACCTGCTCCAGCTCCCTGGCAAGCTGGTCAGTGGCCTGTTTTGCTAGGACCAGGACAGTATCCCACCTGGATTTCTGGTACCTAGCTGCGTAAGCCATATAATGTGCCTGTCTGAGTCCCAAAGATGCTGCCATGTACTGCTTTTTGCCATGGCATCCATCCTCCTGGAATCCTTTTCAGGAGGGTGAGAGGCTAGAGGAATATTAGCCTTGTCACAGGCTGCAGCCTGCACTACCCCCACATGGCTGCACTGCTGGGATAGGAACTCCATATCAGAGCCTGATAAAGCATACCTCTTGTCCATCCTTTTATCCACAAGGAGGATAGAATGAGGAGTTTTCAGAATTTTTACTGTCTGTCTGTTTCCTAAAAGAGTTATGCAAGGGAATAGACAGTCTTCTAGACTCTGGAATATCCATCATTTCCACAAAATCAGGCTCTTCTTGATCATCAACAGCTTCCTCAACAGGGAGTTGCAGAGTCTCAGCAACTTTCTTGTAAAACAAAAATGAGAAGGGACTTAGATAGCCTGGGAGGGACACTCTGAGGTCTGTCTGGAGAGATGTCCGTTCAATGGGCACATCCAGACTTTCAAAATCACACTCACTCTCCTCGTCCCCTCCTCCCTTCCCCGGTTCATAAAAATCCTCAAAATCATAATCTTGAACCGGGGAACTGACCAACTGGGCGCTCCTTAATGGTGCCAGTTCGGACGGAACTGGGGAAAGAGACTGGACAATTTGAATAGCTTTGGCTATTTCCTCAGCGGTTGGAGAAAGAACTTTTGGCCCCAAGCTAGCTGACCTTCTAGTCCTTTTAGTTGGAACCGGCTCCTCAGAGCTGGCCCTTCGTTTGCCCGAGGAAGTATCGCCCTGGTCAGAGGGCACTTCAGGTTCGGTCGAAACCGAACTGGGCTGGCCATCTGGGTCAGCGGACTTTGGCCTCCCTTTCCTGAGCCTACCAACTCTTTTTTTCCACTGTGGCAGCAGGAAAATTCTTACAAATCTGGCAGTCTGCATTGAGGTGGTCAAACCCCAGACAATATAATACATAATGGTGTGTGGGTCAGCTTAGCAAAGGCTTCCACAGAGGCCACAGTGCTGAAACCCAGTGGGTCTGGTTTTTCTTGTGGGTTTCTCAGACATAGTGCCAGCTAACCAAAACTTGCCCGTTAATGGCAATCCACCAAGCAAGACTCTTTATCGGTTCCCAACTGTGTCACGGGTCATGGAAAAAACGTAATAAAACTGCTTTTAGAACCGATAAGAACCGGGAACCGCACTCTAAAGGACTAGAAGGTATTTTAAAATCCATCTGATCGGTTCAAACCCAACCTAAAAAGACGCTTATAAGTTCCACACAGAAAAATAATAAATAAGCCTATCTATTACTTACAATACCACAGACAGAGCTTGAACTGACGATTGCGTTAAAATTTCTCGCAAAATAAACCGAGAATTACACTTTAAAACCGACAAACGAACCGAGCAGCAGGAGGAATCTCCGGAGCAACTGTTCAGTGAGGCGGAGTAAAGAATCTGACAGTTTAAGTTTGAGCTTCAACAGACAGAGTGTTCAACCGAGCTCGCGCTCAAGATTCCATGCCCTGCATGGAAAGCTAACTCTTTCACCTCCGGAGCAGTTCTAACCTGGGGTTATACTGCATATGTCATAATATAGCAAGACTTCATGTTGTTTGAACCCTCTTTTCTATGGGTGTGGATATGGTGCACTGTCTACACTTAGGCTGACTCCTAGCAGTTCTCTGGGAGAAGGGGTGCACATCCCTACTTTGAAACAGGGAATGGACAACTAAGGCAGAGAAACAGCATCCTAGCGTGACTCAAGGCTGACATAGAAAGGAAGGCGTGTGCTGACTTCCAGGTGGCAGGCCTGCAGATTTCCTGGATAGAGACATCCTTGGAAGCAGCCACCAAGGCAGCAGTATGTCTGGTGGAATGAGCCCTTAGCCCCATGGGAGGCTCCTACCAGGCAACCCTACAGCAGAGGTCAATGCAGGAGACAATCCGCCTGCCAACTGTCCACTTAGCTGCCAGTCTGCCAGGTGCGGCTTCAGCGTAAGTGACAAAGAGCTGGAGAACCTCTCCCTGAACTCCAGTCATACACTCTGTATAATAGGCAAGTGCTCACTCAGGTCCAACGTATGGAGCCCGTGCTCAACATCAGAGCTTGGACTGGTAAAGTACATCAGGAGATTGATCACCTGGTTAAGGTGAAACTCTGAAACAACCTTCTGGAGGAACTTCTGGTTGGGGCAGCGGACAACCTTGTCCCTGTCGAACTCCAAGTATGGTTGACTTCACCGAGAGGGTCTGGAGCTCACCGAACCTTCTGGCAGAGTCGACGGTCACCAAGAAGGCAGTCTTCCATGATAGTTGAGAGATATCACATCCATGCATTGGTTTGAATGGCTTGCCAATGTGTACCATCAAGAACAGCAACAAATCCAAAGGTGGTGGTGGTTCATGCATCAGTGGGGAAAGGTGGTCGAGGCCTTAAAGAAGGGCCTGAGCACCTTCTCCTGTGCTACCATCAGCACACCAGCCCATGCCTGGTATGCAGAGAAGGCTGCCAGGTGCACCCTGAGGGTTGTTAACCCCAGGCCCGACTGGGAGAGAGGGACCACAGGTAATAATAATAATAATACATTTTTTTATAGGGCACCTTATCCATAACCAAGGTGCCTAACAATTTAAAAGCAGAACAAGCAACAATAAAATTAACATTAAAATAGCAGTACACCAAAGAGGAGAAAGAAAAATCAATCACTGAATGCCTGGTGCCACAAAACAGTTTTTAAAGATTACTTAAATCCCTCCACAGTTGTGCACTCCCGTAGCCGATGGGGTAGAGAATTCCAAAGGGTGAGGGCTGCATACATAAAAGCTGTCACCCCAGATGATTTTAAACACACCCATGGAATCTCTAGCAACTCCTCATCGGCCGAGCGGAGTGATCGTCCAGGGCAATAAGGAACCAGGAGCTCTTTCAGGTAATCTGGGCCCAGTCCGTGTAGGGCTCTGAAAGTCATAAAATGACTTTAAAGGTGATCCGCCACTGTACTGGCAGCCAGTGCAGTTTGCGCAGCACCAGCAAAATATGACAGGATCGAGCAGATCCTGTCAAAAGCCAGGCCACTACATTCTGCACCAGCTGCAGGTGGTGTATTTCTACTGCAGGAAGCCCTAGGTAAAGGGAGTTGCAATAATCTACGCACGAGGACACAAAGGCATGGACCAAAGAGGAAGGTCACCAGATGGAACCAGATGCCTAATCCTGGCGATATTCCTGAGATGATAAAAGGAAGATTTGATGACAGCCGACAGCTGCGAATGCAGGGTCAGCCCTTCATCAAAAATTACCCCCAGGTTACGCACCCATTCAGAGGTCAGGAGTGAAACGCCACCGAGAAAAATTCCCGAGGGCGAACCAGCCCCAACCCCTATCCGCGACCTGGGTCCACAACCAGCACCTCAGTTATTTCTGAGTTCAACTTCAGCCAGCTGGAATCCATCCACTCCTGGATTTCTTTCAGACAGTTATTAAAGACCAGAGTGGTCCTGGTCGGGTGCAAAAGAAAGTAGAGCTGGGCATCATCAGCATAACAGTGAAACCTCAGCCCATACCTTCTTACAATGTATCTGAGGGGTAGCATGTTTGTGAACAACATGGGTGACAGCACTGAACCCTGAGGCACCCCACACAACAAAGAAGTAAGGCCTGAAGAAAAGACCCTAGACACCACTCTCTGTGTTCTACCCATGAGGAACAATGTAAACCACCTAATTGTTCCCGACAGTCCACAGATGTGCCTCAGGTGACCAAGCAACATCCCATGGTCCAAGGTGTCAAACACTGATGAGAGATCCAGAAGTACCAAGATGGAGTGGCTCTTCTGATCTCTAGCCATCAGATCACTGAGCACCCGAACCAGCGCCGTCTCGGTTCTTTGTCCCTTTCCAAGACTGGACTGGAGCGGTTCATAGATGTCATGGATGGTCAAATGGTCCGTTGTGCTGCAACTACTTTCTCAATCACCTTCCCTAAAAAGGGAAGGTTAGAGATAGGTCTGTAGTTTGCATGGCAATCTGGGTCTAAGGTAGCTTTCTTCAAGAGAGGTGTCACCACCACCTCTTTCAGGGAGCTAGGAAACTCTCCAGATTCCAAAGAGCACCAGACTATCTGTGCAAGGACCGGACTGATGACATCAATACAGCCCAAAATTAGGGAAGTTGGTCCAGGGTCCAAACTACAGCACACACCCTGGATAATCCGCATGACATCCATGAACTTCGGTCGGCTGAAGGTACTCCAAGAAGGCCGAGGTGCAGTGACCTCATACTGATCAAAAGCAACGCCCATGGAGTGTGCCAGCTGGAGTGCCACTCTGATGTCAGCCACCTTATTAGCAAAGAATCAAGCAAGTTCGTCGCACTCTAATTGCGAAAAGGCTTCCCGGACATGTAGACAGGCTGGGTTGCACAGTCTGTCCACAGTTCGGAAAAGCTGAGCTGGTCGATTCTGAGTAGCCACAATCTCCCTGGACAGGAATTCTGCCTTCTTACAGGTGATTGCAGATTGATAGGTTGATAATGGTCCATCAATCTAAGGTGGTCGGCATCAAGGGCGGACTTCCGCCAGCAACGTTCTAACCTTCGTCCTAGTCTCTGCATCTCCCTCAGAGTCCCATCAAACCAAGGGGATCGAGGGTGAAGGGAGAGAGGGTGAACACGGACTGGAGCAGTAGAATCCAGAGCTGCCGAGATGGCCAAATTATAGGCAGTCACAAGGGTCTCTGGGTCACTGCTTGCCAACAAGAGGGATGAGAGGTCAAGCACCGCCGCTAGGCTATGAGAGCTTATATCTCGTAAAGGGCAGTACTTAACCATCTCCACAGGGGTAGGTCTACAAAGGGGGCTGCTAAAACTAAACCCCACGGTGTAGTGCTCTCACCACCCAACTGGTTCCACCCCCAGGTCAGATGTTTCGATCCCTAGGAGGAAGACTAAGTCAAGGAAGCGTCTGTGTTTATAAGTAGCATTGGTAACCACCTGTGTGAGGCCCAGAGATGTCATCAACTGGAGGAAGTGCTGACCAAATTGGGAGAGTTCATCATCAACCCAGGTATTGAAGTCACCCAGAACCATAAGTCTGGGCGAGTCAAATGCCATGTCGATGATGAAGTCCGCCACTTCCTGAAGGAATCGCTTCTCATCATCGGATGGACAATAAATGACAGCGATCCAATAACCTACACCTGCTACAATGGCACACTCGAATGACTCAGCCTAATCAACTAATACACTCGTGAGGTTAAGTTCAGTCTTGAAACAGACCGCAACCACCACCACCACCCCCCGCAGTCCAATCTCAGGTGGTGTAGCACCGAGTACCCAGCTGGAGTTACAGCCTCCAGAATGGGGCCAGAATTCTCATCCAGCCAGGTCTTGGTGATGCATGCCAGGTCCATTGTTTCAACAAGATCTGCAATAATTGCAGTCTTGTTCTTGATGGACCTGGCATTGCACAACACCGCCCGAGTTGGACGAATATCCCGGGCCGCCAGAACCACCTGCCCACCACAGTCGGTGGTGCCCTTGGGTATGGAAACCAAACATGGAGAACCATGTTCTGAGTTCCATTTCACCCCAGGGCATCTCCTGGATCTTACCACCCTGATACGATGACCCCCTCATTCACCCTCCACTGTTCGTAGCTCCCACCCCTCCATCTCCCACACGACAATACCCAGTGCCTACAGCGCCTGGTGAATTGTGAACTCAAGTGGAGCAGTGAAGAAAGGGCGGAGGGCATGGAGAGCAGAGGGTGAATACCGCACAACTGTGGGGGCAGGAATTCAACACATTCCACACAACTCAATGAATAAAGACTTCCTCAGCAAATAAATACCCTCCTAACCCAACCCCCAACCAAAACAATATTATCCTAAAAATAAAAAAACAAAACTATTAAATCAAATAACAGAACAAACAAAAATGAATAAATAACAAACAATAAAATAAAACTAAAATAAACCCCCAAATTACTCAACTAATCCACCCTAACACATAATAAAACAGAAGTTAAAACACCATCCTATCCCACCTTAACTGGATAAGTCACTCCTACACTTCACACGAGAACTACTGCAGTCCCCTCTCACAGGCCATGCAAAACACAAAATTGTGAATTATGGATTTTACACCCCCCCCCACCCCACCAGCCCTCTCATGGCCAGGGAAGCAGGGAAGTTCAGGCATTCTCACTGCCCAAATACAGAGTCACATTCTACTCAGAAGATGTCACCAGTAAAATAAAACCACAAAAAAACATTCAATAAAGAAAAATAAAGTCAAAATATGTGGACGCCCAGGTCCTCTCACCACCAGGGAGACCACACAAAAAAGTATAATCCTTAGGTCCCGAGCTGGATGAAAATAATTTCAGGTAGTCCAGAATGCTAGCCAGAGGGCAGGGTGGGGGGAGGTCCAGCTCCCTGCCTTAGCACCAAACGGAAAAGCACTTCCATTTGAAAGCATAAAACTGGTGAATCAACCCCTTTGGGAGGTTTCCATGACTTGGAGAAAATCTTCGGAGAGCCCCAAAGCCTGGAACTCTAGTTGCTCAGGAAGCCGGTTATCAGGTGCAGAGGACTGAAGGTCTGGGTGTAAGACCTTCCCCCTGTGACAAGAGAGCAGATACAGGTGCAGAGGTAAGCACCACAGAGGCCTGCTGCTGCTGAGGCTGATGAGATCTAGGTACTAGAACTAGCATGGCCAGTCTGGGGCTACCAGAATCATGCACACCTTGTCCCCCCTGCAACTTTACCAACACTTGGTGGATCAGGGGAAGGTATAAAAGAGCCCTGGGGTCCAGGCCCTCATGAAGGCATCCCCATCTGTGTCCCGCACTGTGAGGTGGGGCCACAGAACAGCCTCAGCTTTCCTGGGAGAACAGGAGATACACCACCTTCTGATGAAGAGACCTCTCGTGAGGCACCTTGCCCACCCTGCTAAGGTCATCTGCCATTTGGTTGGAGGCTCTGGCCACATGAATTGACAGAGCAGCATTCAAGCTGCGCACAAGGGTCCAGATGCAGAGGGCTTCCCAACACAGTCACAGAGAATGCGTTACACCCTGCGTATGGACCTGCATGACCTGATCCCGAACAGAGGGAGCAAATGCCATCAGAGCCAGATGCACTGCATGAAGCTCCAGCAGACTGATGTGGTATCAGGACTCCTTGGGGGTCCAGAGCCTCTGGGCCCTGTGATCCCCCAAGTGGACTCCCCATTCCTCCAGTCAGTTATCAGAATGACCATCAACTGTGGGCTGATGAACGGGACTCCTTCTCACATCGGCTGCATCACCACAACTGACCTGTCCAGGTGACTTAGGCACTAAGACCACTGGAGGGCCAGATTGCACTGCAGGGGGCACATCTGCCAGTGGGCCCACCGGACCACACTGGTGTAGGATGCCATGTACCCCAGCAGCCACAGGACACAAGTGCCCAACCAAAATGATCAGGCAAAGGAGGCAAGATCCCTGCCGGACTACTGGGAGTTGGGCCTGGCCCGGAGGGAGTCAAGCTCTTTCCTGATGAAGTGAATGACCTGCAATGGGTGAGTTCCACTTGGCCAGGTTGATGAGAAGACCCAGGGCTGAGAAAGTCTGGAGGACCAAGTCCCCGGACTGCTCCATCATCCCTTGGGATGGGCCGACAATCAGCCAGTCATCCAGGTATGGCTATACCCAGACCCCGTGGTGCCTCAGGAATGCTGCCACCACTGTGATACACTTGGTGAAGACCCTGGGAGCTGAGAAGAGGCCACAAGGCATAACCCGGAGCTTGCACAGAATCCCTTCTGCATTGAACTGAAGGTACCGCTAGTGGGATGGACTGGAATGAAAAAGGCATCCTGAGGTCCAGAGAGCAGAACCACATGCCCTGCTCCAGAGATGGAATTATCTGATTCAAGTGACCATCCGAACTTGCACCTCCTCAGGAACTGGTTCAGATTGTGCAGATCCAGTATGGGGCATCAACCCTGTTTGTTTGGGGACCAGAAAATACCTGGACACTAAGCCCTGGCCCACTGTGGTATCCAGGACATGGGCTACAAAGCTGAGCGATGTCCTCCCTGAGGGTGGACAGCATGTCCTGAAACACCATGGTCTCCCATGGGGCATGGGCTCGGTGGGGTGGGACAGCCTTGAAGTTGAGAGACAATCCTCGACCAACCACGTCTAACACTCATTTGTACGTTGTGATGGCAGACCAGGCATGCCAGAAATGGTGAAGCCAACCCCCCACAGGGAGCTGAAGCAGGGACATGATGGCAAGGAGGCAGGCACCTCCCAACCCATCACTGAGCAGCCTTGGGGGAGGCCCCAGCACCACCGTCCCGACCTCCGGCTTTCTTGGAGCCCTTGCTGGCAAACTTGGATTTAGGCTGCCAGACCTGGGACTTACCCGAGTGGGTTTGCTGTAGTTTGGGCTGCTGGGACGGAATGGGCCAAAATGAAAAAAGCTTTTCTTCAGCTTCTCTCCCTTGGGATCCTTCTGTGAGGACGTGACTGATATAGGGTGACATTGGACTTCTCGATTCTAGTGAGGTGTCCCTCCACCCTGGCCCACAAAGGTCAGTGCCCAAGAAGGGGACATCTGCCAGTTTGTGCTGGGCATCCACTGTAAAGGTGGAAATCCATAGCCAAGCTCTATGGCACATAGCAACTGCCATTTCCACAGACGGTGCAGGTATCGCCTTTGTCCAAGGCTGTGTGAAGCTGGTGCTTGGCAAGGGCATGACCCTGGTCTCAGATCACTCTGACTACCGACTAAGTCCACAGAAAGGTGGGGAAGAAAAAATTACTCACCTTAGTAATGTTGTTTCTTCTAATGGAGTCTTGCTATGACATATGCAGTTTGACCCAGCCTTCGAACTGCTCCGGAGGTGAAAGAGTTAACTTTCCAAGCCAGGCATGGAATCTTGAGCGCGAGCTCGGTTGAGAACTCTGTCTGTTGTTCTTCAAACTCAAACTGTCAGATCTTTACGAGCAAAACTCACTAAGATTCTGTGTGGAAGCTGTAAACCTACGCTAGCCAACTGGCTACTAAAAAGCCCTAACCTACTTCACTACGGCTTTCATCCACACCTGTGATCTGTTTGCCCCCATCACCACATCTAGGAAAAAAAAATGGACTGCTGCATGGATATCCCCTGCACTGATCCAGCAACTAAAAAAGCGGGATAATCTCTGGCACATAGCAAACGACTCTGGTAGAGTGTCTGACAGACAAGCCTATAGGGCAGCCCGTAACCAATGCACCTGGGCCATCAAGCAGGCAAAAACTAAATACTATCAGGCTGCGTTGACATCCTCCTGGGGCTCATCCAGAACCTTCTGGGACAACATTAAAGAACTGAATGGTAAAACCGCTTCCCGTCTCAGATTGACATAAGCAGGCTGTCTAAACAGACCTAATATGTACTACAGACTGCCTTAATAAAACCTTCATGGACTTAAGTGCAGTTCTCCTGCCCACTTTTTTGACCTGCCACGCCCACCCACACTCACATTTCAAGGCCACTATTCCGCCTCAGACTATCCCCTCGCGATGCCAAACCTTTTTATAAAGTCACCCGCCTCCCATAACCCAAGTAATGACCCTCTTGACTCCAAGATGCTCCGCCTTACACTGGATGTCATGCTAATCCCCTCACGCTTATCATAGACAAATCTTATGCTTAGGTCAATTCCCAGATGCTTGAAGCACGCTGAAGTAATCCCATCCATAAGTCTGGGGACCGTATGCTACCAAATAACTATAGGCCCATCTCCATCCTCCCCCATCCAAAGCTTTAGAAAAATAGTATCCACACAGCTCACAGAATACCTATCTAAGCACAACCTTTTATGTCCTGAGCAACATGGGTTTAGGTCCTGGCCACTCGTCCACTGCCCTCTGGAATTCTCCCACCACACCCACTCGCTTGACAGGGGTCCAACTTGCAGGGGCAGTATTCATAGACCTACTCTAGGCATTCTACACTGTGTGCCACCCTTGCTGTTAAACCCTATGCCAACTGGGACTCTCATCTGGCCCACTGAATTGGTTCTCTAGCTACCTGCATAACAGGTCCCAAAGAGTTAAACTAAATGGGACTCTCTCCTCCAACCTACCAGTACTCTCAGGGGTCCCGCAAGGCTCCATCCTTGGACCCACCCTTTTCAGTCTATTCCTAAACACCCTTCCAAACTCCTGTTCCAGCAAAATACTGCTCTATGCTGATGATGCAGTAATCCTAGCTTCACACCCTGACCCGCTCCTTCTCCAAGGCACGCTGCAAAGCGCCTTCCTCCAAGCCGAAAAATGGTTCAATAATCATTGACTAGTCCTGAACCTGAAGAAAACAAAGCCCGTGCTGTTCTCACATCGGCAAAACAGTGCCAAGGACACTCCCCTTCACATCACCACCAACATGCTCCTCCCACTAGAACAGGTAACATCCTATAAGTACCTGGGCATCACCTTTGACCCAGGCCTTACATTCCACGCCCACCTAGAAGCCCTGTCATCGGCCATGAACTCCAGGATCGGGCTCCTCTACCGCCACAAAGATTGCCTCCCGGAATCTGCATTAAAACTAGCCATTACCTCATCGGTGTTGTCACTGGCCAACTCACGGACTTCCTATTTACGCAGCTGATCCCTCCTCCTTATCTAAAGTCCAGACCTCTATTAACAAAGCCTGTAGGCTCTTACCGTGCTAACAGCAGAAATCACACCTGTCTGCTATACTCTACCACCAGCATACTCACTCTTGAGGAAAGACTGAAATATCATACCTGCCTGCTGGCCAAAAATCCATGTCAGGGCTTTGCCTCCAGGGGTCTCTGCACCACTGCAGCTGGCTGTCCGCCCTGCCAACCCAGAATCCATCGCAGCCACTTCATAGTTCCCAGGGCAAGAACCTCTCGCTGCCAAAGATCCTTTCATCATAAAGCCCCTCCTTGGTTTAACTCTCTTCCCGAGGCTATCACTAAGATCCCTGGGATTGGTCGGTTCAAATCACCCTCCACAACATATTATTGACAGTCGATGTTGTAAATGTCGATAGTTGACCAAAACCCTGCCCCTTTAGCCCCAGTGCCTTTAGATCCCATAGATGACTGGATACTGACTGTAACAATGATGTTATATATTGCTGTGTAAATGCTATTTAATGATGCTGTATCTCAACATATGCATGTACCTGTACAATTGCTGCCTGTAACTCCACGTGTGTATGTATCTCACCTGTATGTAATCCCTGTCCTAAACCTCACTTATTGTTGTCTCCCCCCCAATGACGAGGTACCTTTGTAAATGAGTCGCTGACTCAAAGGTTGTAAATCTGATTACTTCAATAAATAAATAAATAAATAAAATATTAACACATTGTTTGGTCCCAAAACAAAGACTCAAGTCAGGGGATCCAAAAAATAAAAACACAACACCCAAACACCCTGAAAAAAACAAGGTGGGCATCTACTAAGTGCCAACACTGCACTGCCCACCCACATCCCAAAAGTAGAAGGTTCTGAGAGGGGCAGGCCGGGGGGGAGGTCATAATATAGCAAGACTCCATTAGAAGAAACAACATTACTAAGGTGAGTAATTTTTTCTTCAAACAACATGAAGTCTTGCTATATTATGACATATAGCAGACTACACAGCAGTACCTCCATGGAGGAGGGACAGAACCTCACTAGGAAATAGGCTCTGAAGCACAGCTGTGCCGAACGAAGCATCACCCTAGCCTGGATGTCCAGGGAGTAATGCTTGTGAAAGTGTGAACTGTTTTCCAGGTAGCTGCTTGACATGTCTGTTTGATAGGGATGTCGCTGGCTGCAGCCAGGACGCAGCTGTACCTCTAGTAGAGTGAGCCCTCAGGCCTGAAGGGGAACCTACCAGTTTTGATAACAAATTGGATACAAGAGACATTCCACCTGGCAATGGATCTTTTAGTGGCAGGTTTCCTTTACCAACCTCACCATAAGTGAGGAACAGTTGGAGGGAGTCAAACATGTGACCCTTGGCACGCCTATGTAGTAACTAAGGGCTCTCTTCACATCTAAACTGTGCAGCCTCCCTCGCCAGAGGGAGGAATGGTCAGTGAAGTACACTGGAAGAGATATAGATTGATTAAGGTGGAAATCTGAAACCACCTTAGGCAAGAACTTCCTGTTAGCCCTGAGGACCACCTTATCTCTGTTAAAGGAGATAAAATCAGACTCCACTGACAAAGCTTGTAACTCACTTATGCATCTGGCAGAAGTGATTGCTACCAGAAACACAGTTTTCCAAGTCAAGTACTTAAGCTCTGCTGAAGACAAAGGCTCAAAGGGGGGTTGCATTAGCTGAGCAATGCAAACATTAAGATTCCAGGCGGGAGCAGGGTCCCTGAATGGAGGGTTGGTGTGAAGCAATCCCTTGAAAAACTTGGAGAATACAGGGTGAGCAGAAAGAGAAGAGGGCTTTCCTGCTGATATAAAAGCAGAGACAGCTGCCAAGTGCACTTTCAGGGTAGCTGGCCTCAGCCCCAAAGTATTTAAGTGGACCATATAATCCAGGACCGTGGCAAATCAGCAGATTCTGGGAAATATGCTTTCCAGAGCACCATATGGAAAACCTTTTCCATTTAGAATTATAAGTAGCCCTGGTGGAAGGCTTCCTAGAAGCTTCAAGATATCGAGTACACCTTGAGAAAGGTGTAGGTCAGCAACTCTAACTCTTCAAGAGCCAGGCCTTGAGATTGAGGGATTTGAGATTCGGGTACCAAACTCTCCCCTGGGCACAGGTTAACAGATTGTGATTCCTGGGAAGACACAGGGGAAGGTGGACTGCTAAGGACAGAAGGAGTGGATACCAGGGCTGTCTGGCCCAATCTGGAGCAATCAGAATCATCTTGCAAGGTTGAGATCTGATTTTGACTAGCACCTTCAACAAGAGAGGGAAGGGGGGGAAGGCATAGAGAAACTTCCCTTTCCAGTTGAGAAGGAAGGCATCCAGAGGGACTGAGCCCAACACTGGGGGCCTGCAGCAAAATAGCGGAAGTTGGTGATTGTCTGGGGCTGCAAAAAGATCTATCTGAGGAGTGCCCCACCTGGCAAATACTACCTCCAGTACTAGGGGATCCAGAGACCATTCGTGATGGCCCTGGAAATCCTGCTGACAGCATCTGCCAGGATATTGTCCTTGCCTGGGAGGTGAACTGCCATGAGGGAGGTGTTCAGAGAATAAGCCAGAGACCACAACTTCATTGCCTCGGTGCACAAGGCCTAAGACTGAGTGCCCCCTTGCTTGTTGATGTACCACATTGTAGTGGTGTTGTCTGTTCTGACCTGTACTACTTTGTTCTGAACAGATGCAGAAGAAACCTGAAGTGCTAGAAAAACTGCTCTGAGTTCCAACAGATTGATGTAGAGCAGAGATTCCTGAAGGGACCACAATCCCTGGGTGGTGAGGTTGCCCATGTGAGCTCCCCACCCCAAGTGGGATGCATCTGTAGTAAGGGTCAAGGAGTGAGATTGAGGGATGAAAGGAACCCTTTGTCTCAGATTGCTCTGATCCTGCCACCACTGTAGGGCCTGGATCAGGGTTCGAGTTACTGGGATCAATTTGGTTAGAGGATCTCTCCTTGAGACCAGAAGGCTCTCAAATGGAACTGAATGTCCTTCATCTGAAATCTTGCTCCTGCACTACTGCTGTGGAGGCAGCCATGTGCCCTAGGAGCTGCAGAAATGCCTTACTGGTCGAGAGACCTGAAGAGTGAAGGAGGAGGCCAGAGCCACCAGGGTCTTTGCTCTTCCTAGAGGGAGGAAGCTCTGGCCTGCTTTGTGTCCAGTTCTGCGCCCTGCAAGATGAGTAGCTGAACAGGCTCTAGAACTGACTTTGGGAGATTGAGAAGGAAACCTAGAGATGTAAGCAGCTGCTGGGTAACCTGAAGGTGTAATTTGACTTGGTCTGGGGACTGGCCCACTATGAGCCAGTCGTCCAGGTAAGGAAAGATGGCAATCTTTTGCCTCCTTAAATGAGCAACTGCTACTGCCAGGCATTTTGTGAATACCCTTGGGGCAGAGGTGAGGCCGAAGGGCATTGCTCCGAACTGGTAATCGCCTGAGGGCAGTTCGAATCTGAGGTACTTTTGGTGGGAGCTTCTGCTGAGAACATGGAAGTAGGCATTCTTGAGGTCCAGGGACGCTAGCCAGTCCCCTGGCCTTAGAGAGGGTTAAATAATTCCCAGAGTCACCATTTTGAATTTTGGTTTTAAAAGGTGCTTGTTTAGGTATCTGAGATCCAGGATGGGCCACCATTCTCCTGTCTTTTTTGGGGTAAGGAAGTACCTGGAGTACAGTCCTTTGCCCTGGTGTAGGGGAGGTACCCTTTCTACAGCTCTGAGAGCCAGGAGGGTTGAGACTTCTGCTTCCAGAGCGAGAGCCTCTGATGGATTTGCAGGTGGAAAGGATCTGGTTCTCATCTTTGGAAATTTTTTGACACTGAGAACCAGTCCTTGGCTTACTACTTCCAGGACCCACTTGTCTGATGTTAAAGACTCCCAGTCCTGGACGAAGTAAGCCAGCCTGCCCCCTACAGGTAATGGAGAATCGGCCCTGGCCCTCCCATCAGGGTGCCTGTTTGGCAGGGCTTTGGGCTGAGGGGTGGAAGCAGGCCTGCTCATACCCCATCTGCCTCTCCCTCTGAAGAACCCCTCTGGGCATAGGCTGAAGAGGAGGCCTGGGCTTGGTAAAAGGTCTGTGAAAAGGCCTGCCCCTACCCCTGAAAGCTGCCTCTGAGGAGTGCCTGCCTTCCTTGGCCTGTGCACTCTATAAGTGGTCCTATACTCATCCATTTTCTTCATGTAATTTCTGTCTGCTCCCAAACAGAGTGTTACCCACAACAGGAAAATCCATGGCCTTAGCCTGGGTATCCTGTGACAGGCTAGTACACCTGAGCCAAGCCATTCTGCAAAAAGCCACAGATGTAGCCATGACTCCTGAAGACACATCATTAGAGTCCACTGCAGCATGGAATTGCACCTTGGATGCCTCAATACCATCAGCAGCCACCTGCTCCAGCTCCTTGGCAAGCTGGCCAGGACCTGTTTCGCTAGAGCCATAACAGTATCCCATCTGGACTTCTGGTATCTTGCAACATAGGCCATATAATTTGTCTGTCTGAGTCCCAAGGATGCTGCCATGTACTGTTTCTTTGCCATGGCATCAATCCTCCTGGAGTCCTTGTCTGGGGGTGTGAAGCCAAGGGAATATTTGCCTTATCACAGGCTGCAGCCTGCACTACCCCAACATGGCTGCATTGTTGTGAAAGGAACTCCGTATCAGGGCCTGACAATGTGTATCTCGTGTCCATTTTTTTATCCACAGGAGGTATAGTGTGAGGAACTTTTAAAATTTTTATTGTCTGTTTCCTAAAAGATTTATGTAAAGGAATAGACAATCTCCTAGACTCTGGGATATCCATCATTTCTACATAGTCAGGCTCCTCCTGTTCATCCACAGCTTCTTCCAAAGGAAGCTGGAGGGTTTCAGCCACTTTCTTATAAAACATAAAATGAGAAGGGGACTCAGAAAGCCTAGGGGGAGACACACCTGAAGGTCTGTCTGGGGAGATGTCTGGTTCAATGGGCACATCCAGACTTTCAAAATCACATTCACTCTCCTCATAATCTTCCTCCCCTCCTCCTCCGTTCATAAAATTCTCTATTTTATTCTTGAACCGTGGCACCGACCAAACCGGAAGCGCTTACTCTGATGGTGCCGTTCGGCCGGAACTGGGAAAGTGACTGGACAATTTTGATCGCTTTGGCTATCTCTGCAGCGGTTGGAGAAGGAAATTTTGGCTCCACACCTGCTGATTTCTAGTCCTTTTGCTGGGACTGACTCCTCAGAGTCAGCCCTCCTGTGCCGGAAGTCTCGCCTGGTCAGAGGGCACTCATCCCTCCGGTTCGGTTGGCACCGAACCGGGCTGGCCATCTGAGTCAGCGGACTTTTGGCTCTCGCCCTGAGCCTACCAACTCTCTTATCCAGGGTAGCTGCAGGAAATTCTTGCAAATCTGGCAGTCTGCATTGAGGTGGTCAAACCCAGACAATAAACACATGGTGTGTGGGTCAGCCTTGGCAAAGGCTTCCCACAGACACTACAGTGCTGAAACCCAGTGGGCGGTTTTCTTTTGGGTTTCTCAGACATAGTGCCAGCCTAACCAAAAACTTGCCTGCTTAAGGCAATCCACCAAGCAAGACACCCTTATCGGTTCTCAACCGTGTCATAGTAGTGGAAAAAACGAATGAAACTGCTGTTTTAGAACCGATAAGAACCGGGAACCGCACTCTAAATGTAATTTAATAAAGTTTAACAACAACCTGATCGGTTCAAACCGAACCGATAATATCGCTTGCAAGTTCTACACAGAAATAATGTAAAACCTATTACTTACGATACCACAGACAGAGCTTGAACCGACCGTTGCTGTTGAAATAAGATAAAATGTGGTTTAAAACTGAGAAATTACACTTTTTAACCAACAAAAAGAACCGAGCAGCAGGAGAAATCTCCGGAGCGACTGTTCAGTGAGGCGGAGTAAAGAATCTGACAGTTTGAGTTTGAAGAACAACAGACAGAGTTCTCAACCAAGCTCGCACTCAAGATTCCATGCCTGGCATGGAAAGTTAACTCTTTCACCTCTGGAGCAGTTCGAAGGCTGGGTCAAACTGCATATGTCATAATATAGCAAGACTTCATGTTGTTTGAAGGACATGATACAAGACCCCCATAAGGGCCTGGCCGAAGTCGGCCATCATAATGGGAGCTCATCTGCCGGAGATCCAGGGAGGATGCAGAGTAATTCTTTGCTGCATGTTCCAGCTACTTGATTCCTTGTCAGGGGCTTGTCAATGTCCTGACATTACCCCCATTATGAAAGATGGAGTCCACCACCAACCCCTCGGCCGAAGGGTGATCCAAGAAATTGGGACGAGGCACGGTCAGGGCCATATATCTGCAGAACATATGGTGGAGGGTGCTGGACACAAAGCTAGATGCTGCCAAAACTCTAATGTGGGACCCAGAATAATCTCCACCAGCGGGAAGGCAACCCCAGGGAATCACCCCGGTCGAGAATTTCCATCGAGGGGTATTTGGCCACTATAGATACATAGATACTAATGGCAGATAAGGGCCTTCAGCCCACCATGTCTGCCCATTTGTGTACGCTGCTTTGCTTTTCAAGCTTTCTAGAACTGGGCTGTTCCCACCCCACCCCGACTACCAGGCTCCCCTATGCCTATCCAAGCATTCTTAAATCCTGTAATCATTTCAGCCACCACCATCTTCTCCGGCAGGGCATTCCATTTGTCCACCACTCTCTGTGAAGAAACACTTCCTCACATTCCCTCTGAATCTTCCTCCTCCAGTTTTATCCCATGGCCCCTAGTCCTGGACTCTCTTTTCCAATGAAGAATTGTTTTATCCTGCACCTTATTCCTTCCTGTCAGTTACTTATATGTTTCAATCATGTCCTCCCTCCTCCAGGGAGTACATATTTAAGTCCTTCAGCCTGTTCTTGTAGGTTTTGTGATGCAATCCTTGCATCATCTTGGCTGCTCCTCCAGCACTGCCTCCACCTGGTCTATGTCCTACATAGATAAGGCCTCCAGAACTGGACACTATACTCTAGGTGGGCCTGACTAATGTCTTGTATAGTGGAATGATGACCTCCCTTTTCCTACTGGTGATCCCCCTGCCTATGCATCCTATTTGCTTTTCCTGCTGCCTTGTCGCACTGATTCCCCACCTTAAGGTCATCAGAGATGATAACCCCAGGTCCCTTGCCTGCTTAGAACATTCTATAACCACCCCCTCCCAGCTGATGCATTGTTCCAGGGTTTTTGTGCCCCATGTGCATGATTTTCTTTTGTGTTAAATCTCAGCTGCCACAACCTTGACCATTCCTCCAGCTTCTGCAGATCTCTCCTCATTCTCTCCACACCCTCCGGCATGCCCACCCTGTTGCAGAGCTGTGTCAGCAGTGAGCAGGAAAATTCTCTCTTCCAAGTCTTACAGTATGTAATGTCACTGATAAAGATGCTGAAGAGAAGAGGGCCCAGCACCGATCCCTGTGGCACTCCACTGGTCACCCTTCCCTCTGTGGTGTGATGGCCATTTACCACCACCCTCTCTGTCCTGCCAGCCAGCCAGTTTCCCCACCCACTGCACCACCGTCTGACCCACTCCTATGTTCCCCAGCTTGTTCATCAGCCTTCTGTGTTGTACAGTGTCAAAGGTAAAGCTACCAACCACAATGTCACTTTTGTCCTGGTTTTTGTTTACTTGTCCCAATTTTGTCCCTTTTTTTTTTTTTTGCTGACTGCTAATCCATGAGGAAAAAACTACTCACCTTAGTAATGTTGTTTCTTCTAATGGAGTCTTGCTGTATTCTGACTATTGCAGTTAGGTTCTGCCCTTCAACTGCCCCGGAGAACAAAGAGTTAAACTTTCTATGGCCAGCATGGAACGTTCACCATGAGCTCGGTTGAAGCCCCTGTCTGCTGTTGTTTAAACTCCAACCATCAGATCTTTACGAGCAATACTCACTAGAAGTTCTGTGTGGAAACTGTAAAACTCACACTAGCCAACTGGCAACTAAATTTATATAAAGGGTTTTTTTGGTTTCAAAGCAAAGACTTAAGTCAGGAAACCCAAAAAACAAAACGCATCCCAAAACACAACACTCACCCAAAATAAAGGAGGGTGAAAAAGGGACACCCCTAGGGTGCCAACACTGCTCCTGCCCACCCACATCCCAAAAACCAGGTTCTGAGAGGGGAGGAGGGGAATAGAATACAGCAAGACTCCATTAGAAGAAACAACATTACTAAGGTGAGTAATTTTTCTTCAAACAACATGAAGTCTTGCTGTATTCTGACTATTGCAGATTACTAGCAGTACCTCCATGGAGGAGGGACAGAACCTACTTTGGGAACAGGCTCTGAAGTACTGTTGTGTTAGAACCGAGCATCACTCCTAGCCTGGATATCCAGGGAGTAATGCTTGGTGAATGTATGGACTGTTTTCTAGGTGGCTGCTTGACACATTTCTAAGATAGGATTATCCCTGGCAGCAGCCAGGAAAGCAGCTGTACCTCTAGTAGAGTGAGCCCTCAGGCCTGAGGGTGGAATTCTACCCAGTTTTTCATAGCAGAATTGTATACAAGAAACAATCCACCTGGCAACAGATCTCTTAGTGGCAGGTTTGCCTTACCAACTCTCCATATGTGAGGAACAATTGGAGGGACTCAAACCTGTGAATAGGTGTGTTCCATGTAGTAGCTGAGGGCCCTTTTAACATCCAAGCAGTGCAGCCTCCTCTCTCCATAGAAGGAATGGTCAGTGAAGAAAACAGGGAGAGTCATAGACTGGTTAAGGTGGAAATCTGAAACCACCTTAGGCAAAAACGTCCTGTTAATTCTTAGGACCACTTTATCTCTATGGAAAGAGGAAATCAGGCTCCACTGACAGGGCTTGCAATTCACTGATACGCCTGGCAGAGGTAATGGCTACCAAAAACACAGTTTTCCAAGTCAAGTACTTAAGCTCTGCAGAGGACAAAGGCTCAAAGGGTGGTTGCATAAGCTGAGCAATGCAAACATTAAGGTCCCAAGCAGGAGCAGGGTCCCTAAAGGGGGGATTGGTGTGCAGCAATCCCTTGAAGAACTTACAAAACACAGGATGGGCTGACAGAGGAGAGGGCTTGCCTACTGACAAGAAGGCAGAAACAGCTGCCAAATGCACTTTAAGTGTAGCTGGCCTAAGGCCTAGGCCATTGAGATGAACCATATAGTCCAGAACCATAGGCAACCCAGCAGATTCTGGAGAAATATCCTTATTAGAACACCAAATAGTGAACCTTTTCCATTTGGAATTGTAAGTCTTTCTAGTGGAAGGCTTTCGAGAAGCCTTAAGGATATACAGAACCCCTGAGAAAGATGCAGATCAGCAAACTAACTCTTCAAGAGCCATGCCTTGAGATTGAGAGACCTGAGGTTCGGGTACCAAATCCTCCCCTGAGAGGATGTCAATATGTTGTATTCCTGGGAAGAGACAAGGAAGGTGGACTGCTAAGGACAGCAAACAGGGGTACCAGGGCTGTCTGGCCCAGTCTGGAGCAATAAGAATCACTTTGCATGGTTGTGACCTTATCTTGACTAACACCTTGAACAGGAGAGGGAAGGGGGAAAAGCATACAGAAATTTCCCTTCCCAATTCAGAATCAGAGCATCCAGTGGGGACTGAGCCCAAGACTGGGGGTCTGCAACAAAAGAGAGGAAGATGGTGATTGTCTGGGGCTGCAAAAAGATCTATCGGTGGAGTGCCCCATCTTGAGAAAATCACTTTCAAAACTAGGGGATCTACGGTCCATTCGTGATGGCCCTGGGACATCCTGCTGAGAGCATCTGCTAGGACATTGTCCATCCCTGGAGGTGAACTGCTATCAGAGAGGTTTGCAGGAATAGGCTAGGGACCACAACTTCATTGCTTCTGCACAAGGCCATAGACAGAGTGCCTGTTTGTTGATGTACCACATTGTGGTGGTGGTGTCTGTTCTGATCTGGACCACCTTGTTTTGTACAGATTTGGAAAAGGCTTGCAGTGCCAGAAACACTGCTCTGAGTTCCAAGTGATTGATGTGAAGCAGATATTCTTGAGGTGACCACAGCCCTCGGGTGGTAAGATCCCCCAGGTGGGCTCCCCAGCCCAGCAGGGAGGCATCTGTGGTGAGTATCACTGAATGAGACTGAGTAACAAAAGGAACTCCTTGTCTCAAATTGTCCTGATCCTGCCACCATTGCAAAGCCTGGATCAGGGTTCGAGTCACAGGGACTAGTTTGGTAAGGGAATCCTTTCTTTGGGACCAGAAGACTCTTAAGTGGAACCGAATGTCCCTCATCCAGAATCTTGCTCCCTGGACCACTGCTATGGAGGCTGCCATGTGGCCCAGAAGCTGAAGGAAATGCCTTGCTGGTTGAGACACCTGTAAGGTGAATGAAGAGGCCAGTTCCATAAGGGTCCTTGCCCTGTCCAGGGGAAGGAAGGCTCTTGCCCTTACTGTATCCAGCTCTGTCTCTATGAAGGTGAGGAGCTGTACTGGCTCGAGAACTGACTTTGGAAGGTTGAGGAGGAATCCTAAGGAAGTGAGCACTTGCTGAGTTATTTGCAAATGTGACTTGATTTGGTCTGGAGACTGACCGACTATGAGCCAGTCGTCCAAGTATGGAAAGATGGAGATCTTTTTTCTCCTTAGAAAGCAACCACTACTGCCAGGCACTTTGTGAACACCCTTGGGGCTGATGTTAGGCCAAAGGGCATTGCTCTGAATTGATAGTGGCCTGAGGGCAACTCGAACCTGAGGTACTTTCTGTGGGAGCACCTGATGGGAATGTGAAAATAGGCATCTTTGAAGTCCAGGGAGGCTAGCCAGTCCCCTGGCCTTAGAGAGGGAAGGATTATTCCCAGAGTCACCATTTTGAACTTTAGTTTTAAAAGGTGCTTGTTCAGATATCTTAGGTCCAGGATGGGCCGCCATTCTCCTGTCTTTTTGGGGGTTAGGAAGTACCTGGAGTACAATCCTTTGCCCTTGTGTACGGCGGGAACCCTCTCTATGGCTCTGAGAGCCAGGAGGGAAGAAACCTCTGCCTCTAGGGCAAGGGTCTCTGATGGATTTGCAGGTGGAAGGATCTGGTTCTCATCTTGGGAAATTTTTTGAAGCTGAGAACCAGTCCCTGGCTTACTACTTCGAGGACCCACTTGTCTGATGTCAGAGACTTCCAGTCCTGGACAAAGTAAGCCAGCCTGCCCCCTACAGGTACTGGAGAATCGGCCGGGCAGACCCATCAGGGTGTCTGCTTGGCAGGGGCTTTAGGCTGAGGGGTGGATGCAGGCCTGCTCATTCCCCATTTGCCTCTCCCTCTGAAGAACCCCTCTGAGCATAAGAAGAAGAGGAGGTCTGGGCCTGGTAAAGGCTCTTCGAAGGCCTGCCCCTGCCCTGGATTCTGCCTTTGAGGAGCGGCTTGCCTTTCTTTGGCCTGAGCACTCCTGTGGGTAGTCCTGTACTCGTCCATCTTTTTCATGTAGTTCTCTGTCTGCCCCTCAAACAGAGAATTACCAATAACAGGGAAATCCATGGCCTTAACCTGGGTATCCTGTGATAGGCTAGTACATCTGAGCCAAGCCATCCTCCGAAGAGCCACAGATGTAGCCAAGACTCTTGATGAAACATCACTGGAGTCCACAGCAGCATGAAATTGCACCTTGGATGCCTCAATCCCATCTGCAGCCACCTGCTCCAGCTGCTTGGCAAGCTGGTCAGGGGCCTGTTTAGCCTGAGCCAGCACAGTGTCCCATCTGGACTTCTGGTGTCTAGCTGTGTAGGCCATATAGTTAGCCTGCCTGAGTCCCAAAGATGACACCATATACTGTTTCTTTGCCATGGCATCACTCCTCCTGGAGTCCTTATCTGGGGGGTGTGATGCCAAGGGGATATTTGCCTTATCACAGGCAGCAGCCTGCACTACCCCAACATGGCTGCACTGCTGAGAAAGAAACTCCATGTCTAAGCCTGAAAGAGGTACCTCTTGTCCATTCGCCTGTCCACAGGAGGTATGGAGTTAGAGTCTTAAGAATTTTGTCTATTTCCCAAAAGATTTATGAGAGGAACAGACAGTCTCCTGACTCTGGATGTCCATCATTTCAACAAAATCAGGCTCCTCCTGATCCTCTACTGCTTCTTCTATGGAAACTGGAGGGTTTCAGACACTTTTTTGTAAAACAAAGTGGGAAGGGGACTCAGAAAGCCTAGGAGGAGAAACACCTGAATGTCTGTCTGGGGAGATGTCTGGGTCAGTAGGCACATCCAGACTTTCATAATCACCATCATCATCCTCCTCATACTCTCCCTCCTCCTCATCCGGTTCATAAAATTCTTCTGAAGTGTAATCCGGAGCCGGGGGAACCGACCGAACCGAACCCCTGCCAGATGGTGCCGGTTCGGCTGGAACCGCAGTAAGCGATTGCACTGCTCTTATCGCCTTGGCCATCTCATCAGCGGTCGGAGTACGAATTTCTGGATCCGAACTGGATGATTTATCTTTTCTTTTTCCTTTAACCGGAACTGACTCCTCAGAATCATCTCTCTTTTTGCCCGAAGAAGTATCGCCTCTGGTCAGAGGGCACTCCTTCTAGTTCGGTCGGAACCGAACTGGCTGGCCATCCGGCCAGCGGACTTCTCGCCTCCCTTTCCCTCAGTCTACCTACTCTCTTATCCAGGGTAGCTTTGGGAAAATTCTTACAAATTTGGCAGTCTGAATCAAGGTGGTCAAACCTCAGACAATAAACACAGGTGGTGTGGGGATCAGCCTTAGCAAAGGCTTCCCCACACACCCTGCAGTGTTGAAACCCAGTGGGCCCGTTTTTTTTCTTGGGTTTCTCAGACATGGCCAATCCTATCCAAAACTTACCCTTTTTTTCAACAATCCGCCAGGCAAGACTCCCCTATCGGTTCCTGACTGTGTTACGGGTCTTGGAAAAACATAAAAAACTTTTTTTTTTTTTTTAGAACCGATACGGACCAGTTACCACACTCTAAGTAAATTCACAAACTTTTTTTTATCTAAACTGATCGGTTCAGCTGAACCGATCCAACAGTTGCAAGTTCCACACAGAAACTAAATGCAAAACCTATCTAGTACTCACGGTACCACAAACAGAGACTTAAACCGACAGATTCGGTAGCAGAAATTCGGTAGAAACCGAGCGAAAAACGACACTTTAACCAACTTTTTTGAGCCAAGCAAAGGAGAAATCTCCAGAGCGACTGTTCAGTGAGGCGGAGTAAAGAATCCAACGGTGGGAGTTTAAACAGCAGCAGACAGGGGCTTCAACCGAGCTCGCGGTGAACATTCCATGCTGGCCATGGAAAGTTTAACTCTGTTCTCCGGGGCAGTTGAAAGGCAGGATCTAATTGCAATAGTCAGAATACAGCAAGACTTCATGTTGTTTGAATGACAGTTATTTCAGCACCACTGTGGTGCTGCTCGAGCTGGACAACAGTTTGCAACTTCAACCCCTGCGCCTATGTTGCACTGGAAGCATGTCAGCAGGAGCGCGGTAAAGCATGTTCCTTCCTGTTAGGTTAGACTGGGTAGTAGTGCAAACAAGTGCATGTGGACGTCTGCCTGCCAGCAGCTGAGAGGGACTCCAGACAGAAGAGACCAGCAGCAGTAAACTAAGGTACCTGACCCTGATCAGCTGCAGGGAACAGTGTGAAAACGATCTGGTGTGGTGGTAGGAGTCACATTGAAGTGAAGTTTGCTCAGCAAATGAGGAGAGTGTAAGTGGGTTGGATGTGACTGTCAGGAGAAGCAATATATGCAGGTTTGCTTCTAATGAACTTTCTGTACATCATGATTTGGAACTTGCTGCTGCAGAATGATGTAGTTTTAATCTGGATGTTTGCTACTGGTGTTATAGTGGGGTGACATGCCCAGAGCAAGCAGCAAAATTTGAGTGTGTGCAGCATTGTCTGCAGTGGTGCCCATGGGAGTGAGATGGTTGGGGTGGGGTGGGGGGCATGGGCAGGATGGACCCTGTCCCAGTTTTAGGGCCTTGGAAAATTGGTAGCTTTAGAAAGGCCTTGCTGAAGTCCAGGTAGGCCCGCCCACCGCCGCCTGGCGATCCACCTCCTTGTCACCCAGTCAAAAATTCAATTAGGGTTAGTGTGGCATGACCTCCCACCAGTAAAAGCATGCTGCCTTGGGTCCTGTAACCTTTGGCAACCAGGTGTTCCACTATTCTTTCCTTCAGTAGTGTTGCCATGATCTTCCCCACTACTGAAGTCAGGCTGACCAGTTGGTAGTTTCCCACTTCTTCTCTGTTCCCACTTTTGATAAGGGGACCACATCTGCTGTCCTCCAGTCCTTGAGTACCTCTCCTGTTTCCAGTGACAGGCTGAACAGGACTGCCAGAGCTTCAGCCACCACCTCCCTAACACCCTAGCATGTACCCCAACTGGAATACCTTTATCGATTCTTATTCCTTCCAGCTCCTTTAGAACCCTTTCCCCGAGTAAAGGGACTTGTATCCATGTCTGCGATCTTCCTGCCCTCTCTTCTCCGCCCCTCCTCTGTAAAACAGAGCAGAAATATCTGTTCAGGATGTCTGCTTTACTGTTGTCATCCTCCACCCTGCTCCTGCTCTCCCCCTTCAGCCTCACTATCCCTCCTTTAGATTTCCTTTTTTCACTTACGTACCTGTAAAAGGTTTTGTTCTCTAACCACAGATTTGGCAATGCACTCCTGTTTCTGCTTTGGCTTCCTTACCGCCTTCCTGCCTCCCTTTGCTTCTCCTAGTACTTCCTCTGTCCCCTTCTGACTGTGTCCTTTTGTATTGTCTGAATGAGATGGTTTTGGCTTTCACTTTCTCTGCTACTTCCTTGGAATACCATAATGGTCTCCTTTCCTCTTCCCCTTACAAACCTGCTTTATGTCATTGTTGTGTTGCCTTGCTATCCCTATTTGAATACTACCACTGTTTCTCCACCCCAAATCCAGCTATTGCCTCTTTCTAGCATTTTCCCATTTGGTCAAAATCTGCCCTCCTAAAGTCTAGGATCACGAGTTTTGTGGCTACATTCTGCCCCTTCAGTTATGTCAAACGTAGTGACCGGTGGTCACTGTTCCCCAAGTGCTCCCCCACTGTGACTCTTGTCACACTGTCCCCAACTGTGAGCACCAGATCTAGTAGTGCCTCCTGCTGTGTGGGTTCTGTGACCAGTTGCTTAAGGAAGGCTCCCCCTGAAGGGAGTCCAGGATGAATCTGCTCCTGGCCGACACCACTGCTGGGAGGCTCCAGTCAACAACTGTAATGTTGAAATCTCCAATCAGCACTACCTCCCCCTTGTTTGCCATCCTTTGGATAGTTAGCATTATCTCCCTATCCATCTCGCTCCCCTGGGCTGGCGGTCTGTAGATTACCCCCGGTGCGTATGGCTGACCTGGTTTTCCTTTCAAGCTTAAGCCACAGTATCCCCCTCCCGAATCGCCAGGCCTTTATGTTATCATTCACATACAGTGCCACTCCTCCACCCTTTCTGCCCATCCTGTCCTTCCTAAAAAGGTTGTGAGTCTGCCAGCCATCTCCCAATCATGTTATCATTACACCACATCTCTGTGATGGCCACAATGTCCAGGTCTGACTGCACCATGACTGCCTCCAGGTCCTCCATCCTGTTACTGAGACCCTGGGCATTGGCTCTCATGGCTCACCATGATGCGACTTCCTTCCCTGTCCTGTATCCCTATGCCCCTTTTTCCTGGTGTTCTTTTCCCTGGGCCTCCTGCCTCCTGCTGTATTCTGCCCACTGTCTATTCCTTGGTCAACTGTGTACAGCATGTGGTCATGGGGGAATACTAAGCCTCCTGACCTTCCTGGTTCCCCTCCTTTGTCAGTTTAAATGCTCACTGCAGAAGCATTGAAACCTCTCACTTAGGACTAAAAGTGCCCTTCCTGGATGGATGGATGGATGCAGACCGGTCCTCCTTATACAGGCCTGCATCATTCCAGGTGGGGCCCAGTCCACCATAAAGCCAAACCTCTCCTTTCCACACCATTCCTTCAACCAGAGTTGAATTCTGAATGTGGAGTGTCCTATCCTCCCCATGCTGTGGGCAGGTAGTACCTCCGAAGGAGACAGACTGTGCCATCTGCTTTAGGCTTCCCCACCAAAGTTTCTGGATTCTGGCTACTCCACCTTTTTCCCTGCCAAATCACTTATTCCCAGGTGGACCATGACATCCAGCTCCTCCTACTTACTACTGCCCCAATGATCCTATGGATTCACTTCATATCCTCTGTCAGTGCTTCCTGGAAGGCACATGACCTCCCTTCTCCCCTGCTAGGTGCCCCTAACTTCACTCCCGGACAGTTGAGTCATCCCCAGCAAGAGTACCACTTCTTAACCAGCTCCAGAAGAATCTCCATTGACTTAGAGAAGAGACTGAGTAAGGCCCCGAAATAACAGGACCATGGTCGGAAGTAAGCTCCTCGTCTGACTTCCAATCGAGCCCAGGGTCCTAAAGGAGTGAATGGAAGAGCCATCAGTGTTTGAGAACTCCTCAAACACCATGCTTGGCCCTTTGTCCCCATGGACTACCCTGGACTCTTCCGTGTGGGCGATCCGAATGGACAACAAGCCAGGAAGATCGGCAGCAGGATGAACAACCTTAGACAGCACCCCATGCAAGGGCTGCTTGGGCTCAGGTTCCACCAAGATTGGTGGAGAGGCCAGTGTAGGGTTGATCGGATGGGGCAGGAGCGGGCCTTATTGGAAGGGATGGACTAGGGGCTGCAGGAGAGGCCGACCTTGGTGGAGAACCCATTACTGCCACATCAGCTCCTCATAGAGCCTCTCATCACCCGAGAATGAGGATGAAGGGGAGCATCGATGGCGCTTCCTGAATGAAGATCGAGCATGGGAATGTCCAGATTCCTGAAACCATGATCTGGATCGAGACTGGCTCCTTCAGCTGGATCTCGACTGGTGGCGCAGCGTATCAATGGTGAGGAGATGTGAGAGCAGGAGTATATACTAGACACATACCCAGTCCTGCCGAGAACCCCTGAAGGGTGAATCTCCTGGGAGGAGACAGCCAGGTCGGCTGACTTCTGCCCCTCAGAGAGAGCAGCAAGTACTGGAGTCCTAGAGAGCAAGTTGTCCTCTATCTTGTCCAAGTGCGCCGATCGGATCTAGAAAAATCTTAACTGGCTCGGTGGCCTGCATCTCGGCCAATAAGCCCGACAAAGTCATCATGGAGCTAGCAGCCTGCCCTTCAACCCTAGGAGGATGGGCTGAAACCAAGAGCTTGACAGCCGTTGAGCAAACAAAGAAGTGCAGGAGTGGAGAAAGTATCCCCATTCCCTGTCCCCCGCCCTATGGCAGGTCAGTTTAGATTTCTTGGACTTAACCCTCTCAGGAAGGGCCCTCTCCAAGGGTCTGCAGAGTGTAGCACATGTCCCTGAATAAGCCAGAGAATGAAGCCCTGACAGTGGTGCCCACTGGGAAGTGAGGACAAGACCACCATGGCTTGAATCACCAACTCCTCAAGAACAGCAAGCTGGGAGGCCAAACCCGCTGCCCCTGAAACTGTTTTTTGGACATCATTAGAATGGACTGGAGGATCCTGTTCATCCAGGTGGCCTAGGAGGCAGTGAGCATATTGGTCCCTGAAAGGGGAAGGAAGCAGAGACTTGAACAGCCCACAGGCCTGAGGGTTCTGCTCTGCCCCGAGGCAGGGTCAGTACGTGACATTTTTTGGTTACATGCGACACACCATCCGGTTCTGGGTCCATCACGCTCCATGGTGGAGAAAAAATGTTGAACAGCACGAAGAAATCGCTTGAAGATGAAAAAGGAAAAAAACTGGCCTACACTATGCTCAGGAAGCTGCAAAGGATGAGACCAGACTCTTCCAGTGGAAAGGAAGATCTGAGGTCATGGGGCAGAGCTGAGTAGGATATCACCCAGGTGGGTCAGAAGAGCTTAGCTTGAAGACGTTTCATCTGGAATTAAACAGAAAAGAAGACTGCCTGAGTGTGGCTAATGCACCATATCTATGCCCCAACAAGAAAGTTACAGAAGAACTTACATAACAGTAGATCTTCAAGAGAATCTCCTTCATTAGGTCACACCTTTGGAATCTAAAGCCATCAGTGCTAGGACCACGTGAAAACTTTTGCTGGCGGACCCCCACAGTTACATACCACCTCTATGAGTATGTGTGGGCGACCATCATTCCTCAGTTCCCCATCAGAGATTAGCATCAGAGGACCTCTAACCATGGGGAACCAAGAGATGAGACCAGCACCAGGCATACAAGGAGAGGCATGGAGCAGGCTTTGGACACAGCATCTGATATGACCCTTACTGAAGCAGGAGGAGGAAGCAGGGAAGGATGGCATGGCCTATGGAAGAGATTCTCCCGAAGATCTTCTGTTAAGTTCTTACAAAACAGTACAATCTTTGAAAATATCTCTTCCATTAGGCCACACCATTGGAATGATTCCCATGCAGTACCAAGTAAAATTGGGAGGATGGTACAGTCTGATATATATTCAAGACAGAAGAAGGCTTTGCAGTCCAGCAAGCCCAAAGCCAACAGGTCACCAGGAGACTATGTCCAGACTGTCACGTTTAGTGAAAGTGTGGATAGTGCTCCATGTGGCTGCAGCACATACGTCAGCATCAGGTACATTTTTGAAACAGGCAACAGAAGTGGCCATACCTTTGAGGAGTGGCCCTAACACCACCAAGAAGTTCTTACTGTACTTCCTATAACAGAACGTAAAACAATGCCCCAGCCATTTAGATAGGCACTGTTTAGACACAGGGATGCCCTCTTTTCCAGGGATGAACTAAACGAAAACTGAGAGGACCTTCTGTGAGTAATATAGTATCTTAGTATTCAAGGAACATCCAAATTATGGAATAAAGTTTCACCCAGATTGGCACACTCAGGGTAATAAACAGGAAGGTGCATTGTTTGATTCAGTGTAAATTCAGATATCACCTTTGGTAGAAATTTAGGATTCATACGTAAAGAGGCGGTCTGTGAATGTGAGCCTTACTCAGAAATCCTTCAAGCAGAAGTTACTGAAACTAAAAATAAAATTTTCCATGACAGAAAACAAGTCACAGACAGCTCACAAGGAGCCAACATTTATTTCTCAAGCACAAAATTAAGTCTCAAGGTGGGACTGGATTACGGGTATTAGGTTTCATATGAAGAAACTCTCAGAAATGTATGGGACACATCTAATTGGGCAACCATACAACCATCAATAGGGGCATGGAATGCTGATATAGTGGCCAAATGCACCTTAAGCAAGGAATATTTTAGGCCACAGTCTGACAAGGTCAGCAAGTATTCCAACACAGCATTTAATGGACATCTAAAAAGGTCCAAATCAATGGAGGCAGCCCACAAAGTGAAATGATTCCATTTCAAAGAATAAGTTTGTCTGGTAGAAGGCTTTCTAGCTGTAATCAGTACAGCAGCAACCTTAAGAGGATACCTCAAACCATGCAATAGCTGTGTCTTTACGAGCCATGCATGCAGATATTGGAACTTCAGGTGTGGATGGACCAGAGACCCCTTGTCCTGTGCCAACAGACCCTGACACAAAGACAGAGGGACAGGAGGCTTCACTACCATCTGTTGCAGAAGTGGAAACCATATCAATCAAGGCCACAATGGAGCAATAAGGGTGAGAGTTGCACTCTCCACCCACAGTTTAAGCAGAAACCACTGTATTAGAGGAACTGGGGGAAATGTGTATAGGAATTTCCCTTTCCGAGAGAGGTACATATCTTGCTAAAAACCTCCAGGCCCTAGAACAAGCAAGCACAAATGCAGCAGTTTTGTGTCGTGCAAGGACACAAAACGGACAACCTCATCTTGCGAAGAGGTCATTTACCAAGGAAGTCAGCAGCTCCCATTAATGACTCTCAGACTGTGACCTGCTTTGCCTGTCTGCTAAGGCATTTTGGAGACCGGGAGATCCATGGCCAATAGTGCAGGCAGTGGGGCAGAGCCCAGTACCTTACTCTTAATACTTCACCTGCACAGCGGATAGGAGTGAGTGTCCCTTGTTTATGTTGATGTTGATGTAATGAATCACACTGCGCTGTCCATATGGATTAACATAGGACTGAAGGAAAGATGCTTCTGAAATGCCTGAAGGCTGTACAGGACAGCCCTCATTTCCAGGACATTTATATGCAGCTCAGCCTCCACCTTTCTCCCTGACCCGTCTCTGCTAAGGGCCAAGATGGACACCTTAGACGGAGCCCGATGCATCAGTCATGAGGACCTGGTACAGGAAATGGAATGCCCTTTAACAGGTTTTTGTGATCCATCCACCACAGCAATGCTCTGCAAAGCAGACGTGATGAAAACCACTTAGTCCAGCTCATCCGTCAACTGATACCACTGGACCCTAAGTGTCCACTGAGGGATTTTCATATGCAGGCATGCCAGTGGCACAGTCACTATGACTGCAGTCATGAAAACAAGGAGACATAACATTGTTCTTGCAAAGACATACTGGCTCCTGTATACCAACTGCACCTGTATAATCAGACTGCCTGCTCTGTCCTGTGGCAGGAGAGCACATCCCTCCTCTGTGTCCAAGACTGCCCCTATGTACTGCAGTGACTCCCAAGTGTTCAAACAACTGACATGCCAGAGACAGAGTATGTTATAGAGCCTTTCTGCAGCTGGCCTTCCGAAGCCAGTCATCCAGATAGAGGAACACATACAGGCCTTCCCTGTGAAGGGTTGCTGCCACTACTTCCAAGCATCTGGTAAAGATCCCTGACACACACGACAAGCCAAAGGGAAATACTCTGAACTGGTAATGTTCTGCCTCTAGCACAAAGTGGCAGTATTGTCTGTGAGATTTCCTTATCCTGACATGAAGGTATGAATCCTTCATGTCCAGAGAATAAAGCCAGTCCCGTTTGCAGAAGGGTAATCCGAGCTTGCAGGGATGCCATGTGAAACTTTTTGTATTCAATGTGGAAGTTGAGATCTCTGAGATCCAACACAGTACACAGATACACTGTCCATTTTGGGACTAGTAGGTATCTGGAATAGAACTCTTCAATTCTCTCTCAAAGAAGAACCAGTTCTATAGCAAACTTTTGAAATAACAACTGAACTTCTCCCTTCAGAAGGGACAAATGTCCAAGAGGATAAAAAGAAGGTGGAGGATGATCTGGATGGATTGGCAGCAGCTGCTGAGCAATGCCCCCCCAATCATCTGCAGAATCCACTCGTCCATAATGATCTCCCACCATTGTTTCAGATGCAGGAAGATCCTGTCTCCACAACCATCCCTGAAGGTAACAGTGGAAGTGGAGCGGACATGGAACATAGTTGCATGGAACCAGTGGTGGCAGGACCACCTGTACTGATTGCTTTGGGTGCTTCTGTATGAGCAGCAGGGGAGGGAACCCAGCAGGAGACCACTTCCTTACTGGCATGCATGGCTACCTCGGGCAGCAGGCTGATGAAAGTTGCCCCTCCTAAGACCTCAAGCAGGAGTGGGATGCAGGGGGATTTTTACAGACCTTGAAGTATTTTTTGAGTTCTGAAGGCTACTTAGGGTCCCTTCAGCACCACAGCCAGCCAGGTTTGTCCCTTTAAAAGGGGAATTCAAAACTGCCTGTTAGACATCATTGGCAACGCCAGACACACTGAGCCAAGAATATCTCCTCATGCAAATGCCCAAAGCAGCAGCAGCACTGGCCGAATCATCAGCGACATTGTAAGCTGAACGTAGCAAATGTTTGCCAAGCTCAGCAGCAGAAGATAATTTTTGTAGTAAATTATTCTTGGCAAAGCCTGAACTGCAGTCTGAGCAGCTTTCCACAGGCTGTTCTGATATTTGATCATGTGGGCCTGGTAGTTTGCATTCCTAAGGCCCAATGATGCAGTGGCATAAGTACATTTGCCCATCACATCCATCCTCATAGATTCTTTATCAAGAGGCAAAAGTATGCAAGGGTTTAGGTGCTCCACACCTATCATGAGCAGCCATGATGACAACAGCATCAGTTTCTGGCTGGTTTGCATAATAAGGCCTAGCAGATGAGGCAGCCTGCGACAGGAATGTCACCAGGTTAATATCACCTCTTTTTGTCAGTGTAGTTATTTTTTGTTCTTACTTATTCTCATGTAAGTGTATTTCTGATCATAATGAAATATGGCATATACAATGGATTCCGAGTACATGTCCCAGCAGCAGATCCTGGGAAAACTTACAAGAGAAAAAAGCTTTCTTCCCACAAAGACATCTGAACAGCCAGGATGTAAACAGGGTCTTAAAGCTGTGAGTGAGGATGTGATGGTGAGAAAACGCAACATTTGACTAGCAGATGTGACACACACACACACACACACACACACATACACACACACACAAGAATAAAGAGGGCTGTCACGACAGAGGTCTCATCCCACAGCCCTGAACAGATAAATTGAGTTGGACCTCAACTAACTCTTTCTTTGACCTTTGAAGACTACCTAGGTCTGACTCTTGGTGGATGTCCCAGAAGAAGGACAGCCCTGTTTCATAGCTAGCTTACCCATGTGAGGGAAGGGCGGTCTAGGTTAATGTTCTTTCAAGTTAGTTGGCAGGTAAATATAGATCCTAGTGTGAGACTAGACTTGTGAGCTTATTAAGTCTACTACTTGTTCAAACTGTGATCTTCTTCGAGATACAGCTCTTGCAGCAGGTTACACCATTAGGACTGAAGCCGGCAGGCATCAGGACCCCACGGAAATTTTCTAGCTAGCAGTCTTCAGCGGGGACTACCTCCGACGTCGGTCCCGTCCCCGACGTCAGGTGTAGTACATAAGGAGGCGGTCCCGCCAGAATCCCCAGTTCTTTCCCGTCGACGACTTTGCATGTCTCGACCTCATCGGTTAAGTCTAGCGGGCGACGACTACGAAAATCTTTTGAACTTCACAAACTTCGAAAGAAATCTATTTCTCAGCCGTTTCTTCGTCTGATGTCCTCCTCAACTTCAGTGGAGGGCCATTCTTCGAAGTGTGCCTGTGGGAAGCAGATCCCTTTCAAAGACCCTCATTCGGCCTGTGTTCGGTGCCTGGGCCCGGATCACGACACCCAGGCTTGCTTCTTCTGCCAGGGCTTTAACAGCCGAACAAGAATCCGCCGACAGAAGACTCTCCAGGCTTTCCTTCTTGAAGAAAAGCTTAAGGCCATGGAACCTTCCTCCAGAGGGGAATCTTCGGGGAAGTCACACAGGCACCACGAGAAGCACTGGGAGAAGGTGAGACCCAGATCCCCCTCCAGGGCCTCAGACTCCTGCAGCTCCGGCTCTAGGTTGGACTGCTCCCCGTCGAGAGCCCACTCTCAGCCTCCCCCGGTCATGGTCAAATCGGCCAATGGTTCTTCTACCCTGCGGCCTGCCAAGACCTCCAGGCCCACTTCCTCGGCTCAGGCCTCAGCTAGGTCAAAGGAGTATCACAAGTCATCTTCCAGGCACTCCGCCGCCACCCCAATGCAAGACCAAGGAGCTGACCTCCCTTAAGCGGACGTCGGACCCGACGTCGGCCAAGGTTCATAAACACTCCCGGGAACCGGCGGTAGTTCATCACCCGTCGCTGGTCAGGCATTCACCCCCCAGGACGTTGGCGGGGGGACCGACGTCAGACACCGCAACCAGGAAGACCACACCACCGCCTACCGACGTCGGTCGGGAGGCGTTGTCGTCGGAGTTGTCTACTCAGCCTGAAGACCAGGCGGGCGATTCGACCGAACTCCCACGGAGCCCTCTCCAGAACCTGACACCCCGGGAGCCAGCGCCGGCCCCGAGCAGGGCCACCGCGCCTGGTCCATTGTCGGGTTTAAACTTAGCAGAAGTGAAGAGCTCTTTCACTTTCTGGTGGGACACCATCAAAAGGATGTGGTCACTCATGCACCTCCTCCCCAGCACTGCACACCGACGCCTGCACCCCTCTTTCACCAAAGGGTCAGCAGGCCGAGGACCCTCCCCTTAGGAGCCAGCGGCACCGCCTAGGGGCATATCTACAGAGAAGAGAAGGCCTCCGTCAAGATCCTCTTCAGGGTCACACAGCCCCAAGAGACCCAGAAGACATCAGTATTCACCATCTACGGAAGACTCCAGATCTGTCATCTCTGAATGCTCCAGGTCTCCTTCACCAATCAGCAACCCCTCTCCGGACCCACATGACCTCCCTAGGTCTCCTCCGAATGACCCTTCGTTCTCCGAGATAATGAGACATATCCAAGAGAACATGGGATGGGATGCGGAGGAACTCGACTCGAAGACTACGCCTTGCCCGCTACCTTCAGCAAAAAGATCCCAAGCCTGTGGTAGTGCCACCCTTGGTGGACACCTTCGTGGACATCACCAAGGCAGCATGGAAGCATCCACATTTGACCCCGGCAATGCCGAAGAAGGCTGACCGCCTGTACAAGGCCCCAAAGGAGGACCAGTACCTGACTAACCATCTTCTGGCCGATTCCCTGGTCATTACAGCCTCTCAGGACCGGTCTCAGAAACCACAACATCTGAGCACGCAGCCACCAGACCCGGAGTCCAAGCAATTGCACATGCTGGGCAGGCGCACTCACGCGGCCACGACTTGCTCCATTAGATTGTTGAATTACCTGACCCACATGGTTCAGTTCCAGAAGCAGCTGTGGAACAGGGACAGGAACTGGCGGAGAACTTGCCAGGCGGTGGCCAAGGAGGAACTCCCTTCAGCTCCTCCAGCACGGTTCAGACGTGGGGACCCAGGTGCTCTGAGCCGCATACGACTCCAGGACTCTTCGCCAGAGCTGCAGCCTCAGGTGTGGCATGTCTCCCGAGACACTCATGGTTCGTCTCCGGTTTAACCCGACGTCCAGAAAACATCATGGATGCCCCTTTCATGGCAGTTTGTTTGGTGAAGCCTCGGAAAAGGTCACCACCAAATTACAGGAAGCTAGGAAGGCTGTTAGATCTGTCCAGGCTATGTACAGATCTAGACTTAGTTCCTTTCAGAGGAACCAGAGTTGTTTTCACAGCCGGTCCCAGAGGCAACAACCTCGTTCCGGCCAGCAACAGAGGGGTTCCTTTTCTCGGAAAGCCCAGGCCAAGGCATCCTCAGGTAGAGGCCAACGTGCTACCAAGTTGGCCCAACCTGCAGGACCCGATGCTGCCACAGCATGACTCCTTCCCGGCCCCCGCCCCTCCTCAGGATCAACGGGAAACAAAGGTCGAGGGTCGCAACGCAGACCACCTGCCAGGGTGGTGGTCGATCACCACCGACAGGTGGGTGATACAGTTGGTCAAAAAGGCCACTATACAGAATTCTAGACAAGTCCCCCACAAGGCCTCCTCTGCTCTCCCATTACTCGGTCAGCACGCCTGCTCATCAGACAGGAAGTGCTCACGCTCTCAGAAAGAAGCTCTGGAGCATGTTCCAGGGAACCAGAGAGGAGCAGGTTATTATTCACACTTTTTCCTGGTTCCAAAGAAAAACAGGGGACCGTCCCATCTTCGACCTCAGTGACCTCAATATGTCGGTCGTCTACAAGCGCCTGCATGGTGACCCTCCTGGGACTAATCCCCATGCTGAAGGAGGATGCTTTCTTGGCCCTTGGACATGCAGGATGCCTACCTGCACATCCCCATTGCTCAGGTGCACAGGAGGTTCCTGCGCTCGAGTTTCGTCCGCCATTATCAGTTCGAGCGCCTTTGGGCTGTCATCAGCGCCAGGGTATTCACAAGTGCATGGCAGTCATGGCAGTGTCTCTGAGGAGACAGGGGCCACTACATGTTCCTGTACCTGGACGACTGGCTTCTAATGGCCTCCTCCAAGGAGGCATTGCTGTTGGCCATTCAGCATACCCAGGCTCTCTTTCAGTCTCTGGGCATTTTAATCAACTACGAGAAGTCTCTCTTGGTACCGTCGCAGAAACTGCAGTTCATAGGGGCAGTTCTGGACACCATCAAGGGGAAAGCCTTTCTTCCCGAAGACAGAGCGGAATGCATACGATCCCTCATAAGTGACCTATCAGCGAAGAAGACCGTCCCGGCCAGATTGGTCCTTCGCCTGCTCGGACACATGACTGCGGCCATTCCAACAGTCCCAATGGCAAGACTCCACATGCGGGTAACCCAGTGGATATTAAGAGTGCAATGGGAACAAAGGCAAGACCATCTGGGCTAGCTTACTCCTCGATCAAAGTGCCTTTGTGCAATCTCAGCTTATCATGCTCCACAGGCCACCGCATGGTGGCTCAAGCTGGAGCTCTACCCATGCCTTTTTGAGGAGGTCCTCCACCTTAGGCCTCCCATTAAGGATCCCGCCCTGCCTTGGGATTTACCCTTTGTCCTGAGCAGCTTACGCTACCTTTTGAACCTGCCGAGATTGCGAGCCACGCTTTCTGTCATGAAAATGTTTGTTTGGTTGCTGTCACTCGGTGAGAAGAATCTCCAAATTACATGCTCTCATGTGCAAGGAGCCTTATTTAATTTTTCATCAGGATAGGGTGTCCCTGAGGATGAATCCTAAGTTTCTGCCTAAGGTGGTCTCAGCCCTTACTCTTAATCAGGACATTGATTTACCAGTGTACTTTCCTAAGTATGCCAATCGAGGAGAAGCACTTCTCCACACCCTGGATGTTCACAGGTGTCTCAGATATTATTTGACAAAACCAAACAGCACCGGAAAGTGGAGCAGCTGTTCGCTTCCTTTGCTGAGAGGATGAAAGGGGCCCAGTTTCAGAACAGACCCTTTCTCGCTGGCTCATTCAGTGTATCTCGCTCTGTTATGACAAGCGAAGAAACCCTTACCAGGAGTGGTGAAGGGCCATTCCACAAGAGGTGTGGCTACCTCCTTTGCAGCACTGAATAACGTGTCTACATTGGCTATATGTGCCACAGCCACCTGGAGTTCGGTGCATACTTTTATCAGGCATTATAGCCTGGATATCGCCTCAAGGCGAAGAGCTGGTTTCGCCTAGCCGCTCTTCAGGGACTTCTGTGCTAGGCTCAGGATGGGTCTCATGTCCTGTCTTGCCTCCTTCCGATGGTTTTCAAAGGCGCCATTGCTTGGGAATCAGTCCTAATGGTGTAACCTGCTGCAAGAGCTGTATCTCAAAGAAGATAGTACAGTTACGTAGAACTTACCATAGCAGTAGATCTTCGAGAACAGCTCTTGCAGCAGGTACCTTCCGCCACCATTCCCCTTGGAGGAAGCACGCTCCAGCCTATCACTAATTTTAGGACCGAAGGACGGTTCTTAGTCTTGGCCATCTGATGGCGGGTTCTCGGTCTCCTCTTCTGATGTCATCCTGCGGCCAGAAGTCTCCGCAGGAGAACTGGGGATTCTGGGGACCGCCTTATGTACTCCCTGACGTGGGCGGGACTGCCGGATGGTCCCCTTGGCTGAAGACTGCTAGCTAGAAAATTATGGGTCCTGACGCCGTCGCTTCAGTCCTAATGGTGTAACCTGCTGCAAGAGCTGTTCTCGAAGATCTACTGTTACGTAAGTTCTTACGAACTGTACTTTATTCTTCCTTTCCTTTAAATGTGTATATCTTTTTGGGTTTGTTGTACATATCCTGTGTACTATTCAGTATTAAAGAATCTGTGTTTATAGTACCAGTGTCTATGTATCCTTATTGACAGGGTAAATGTAATATTTCTGCAGACAAGATGAGAATCTTCTGTTTAAAGTCCGCAATCTGAAGTGCATTCTACTATACGTTACTGCGTTTGACCTTCCAAGTTCCTGAGCTGGACAGAGGTAGTTTTCTGATATAATCAGGTGGTGGCAGCAGAAAACAAAAATGAAACATACCAAACTGCCCTGTAAGCTGGTACAGCCCAAAGGGTAATTTGTCATACAACCTTTCTAGGAACTGCAGGCGTATGAATTTGGTCTGTACTATGCAGCAAAGGTCGATCCTCTAATGGAGTCAATACAGGAGGAATTATAATGGAGGGGAGTAAGGTACTTCCAAGAATTCCACTTCACTGTCATCATTTCTATCGACGGGAGCTGGTGAATGCACTGGAGACACTGGCAGTAGCTGTGAGGGAGGAATCTATGGAGTGCTAAAGGAACATGTCGATGTGAGCCAAGTACCAGGACATTTCATTGGTAGAATAATTGCCTGTATTGGTAGTCCAGGCAGAATTTGTCTAATCATTTCTGAGAATAATGCCAGCACTGCCTGAGAATTGACAGTGCTCTGTAAAGCGTTCTTCACTACTTGTATCAATAGGCTTTGGCCCAATGATGATGGTGTTCTACTATACATAGTAAGTACGGCAGTGCCTAAGCCAAGTCCTGACCTTGGTGTCTCATTGACTGACGGGGCTGTTGTCAACACTGCCAAAGCGGTCAGTGACATAGATTTACCTTGTCTCAATGGTGACCAGGACCTTGACGGTGAAGCAGATATTTTTTTTTTTTTTTAATGTTTTGTCCTTATGGCTGGATGACAAAGGGGGCCAGGATGATGACCATTCCCTGTTCCAATCTCTTCGACTTTGACGGCTACTTCTTGGCCGAAAGAGAGAGACAAACAGATCTTGGGTCTGTTTCTTTTCCATGGCTTTCAAAGTTTTGATAGAAGTTTTCCAGACCTTTCTTATGATGTCGCCTTGTAACCTAGTTGAAGCTGTGGCAAATCTCATACATCCTCACATTGTGAGACAGGCCTGAACAGCACACACAGGCTATGTGTGTGTCTTTTTTGTCAAATTTTTATCTCCACACTTACAATTTCTAAATAAAAGCTCTTTTGACTTTGGCAGCATGCAGGGAAGATGAAATAAACACATCATAAAATAAAAGAATATAAGACATTTGCTAGGTTGATGGCGTTTTCTTCAGCGGGTTCAACAAGGATGATGGGAAAAGAATGGAGGAGGGATGGGCCACCCACACTTATATACATGGTACGTCATTGTGGGTGGCCCCTGGCTGGCAAAAAGTATGTAAGGTCCTAGCACTGATGGCAACAGTTCCAAAGGTGTGGCCTAATGGAGGAGATATCCTAAAAGATCAGTTATCGCTACCATACTAAAAAGTGGACATAAAATTGTGACTGAAGTCCCGCGCGGAGCTCTCACTACACAGCATCCGTGAGAAACCAGAATTGTCCTGTAGTTTGTCACAGGCACGCTGCTGTACTAGTCTTAGCTAAACAGAACACAAACATTAGCATACAGCCCCATTATTGAGTCTTCTTCCCAGCTATCACAGAATGACCGGACAACAGTTTTTTGTTCTGACTCGCCGCGAGGAACTTTTTCAGTATAACATGGAATAACTGAGGAAAAAAAGTTGAAGATAAAGGCCCAGCGGCGCTGAGGGCTGAGGCGCTGCATGCCACACCTTGCACCACGCCAGCGACCCGTGTTCGGGAAAGGACATGGGCCACCAGTTGGCAGGGGAGGAGAAGGATCTAGCATCCGGATGACTGCTCTCCTTCTGGGAGGGCAAGGGAGCTGGTCTTGGTGTCGCTCGCCCCCTAGCAGAGTCTGGGGGACACAGCACCATGCCGGAACGTGGGTGGAGCTGGGGCAGACACTTGCCTTGGCATTAACGTCATTGCATGCTCCAAGGGGACTCCATTGAAAAACTCTGCCGGCCCCTGTGTATGAGCCAGGGCTCTGTGCCCGACCCTCCAGCCACCTTCAGTTCCGCCTAGGCGGCCACACTCTTATGGGGGGCATCCCTGGGTGAGGGTATGGGTCGCCGAGCCCTTCCCAAGTGCCTAGGGGTGCTGGCAGGAAAAAGCATAGTATTATTTAAAAAAAAAGTTGAAGATAAAGGATGTATCATAAGTCTTGGTAAGAGCAGGGATTATCAGAGTTACTGACCTTCCTGAATCTATTTAGAGCAATTATCCTTGAGCCAGCTCAATGGCATACAGTAGAGAGCTGAGGCGCTGTAATGTGCATTACCGCACACAGTGATGACGTTAACCCAAGGACTTTTGCCTGAATGCCACTTCTGCTCACGCTTTTTAGTCTAAAGACGCTTCATCTGAAACAATAATGGCCTCACAAGAACCTCGATACCTACTGCATCATGGGTTCTTTAGGCACTTGTCACTTTAAATGAAACATCTTTAGTTAAATGGCATTATGAAATTCATGCTTCAGCCGAAAAGTCAATAGATGAAACATTGTGGAGCCTTATCATACACCGTGATCTGAGTTGGGAACGAGCTTGGGTTGTCGGGGTCACCGGAGAGGAGGGCTGGGAGAGGAGTGAGGTCCACTCAGGTACCCCTCCTGGATTGGGGAGGTAAGCCTCCTGTCTCTTGGCTGTCACCAGATGGAGGTCTGGTGGTAGTGCTGATGCTCAGGAGGCTGGCACTGCAATGGGTGAGTGAAGCACAGGACATACGATGCCCTGCCTGCCTCCCTCCATCCTATGCCATCACTTGACCACCAGGCCCAATCTGATGAGTCACCGGATGGGGGAGGACGGCCCTACGCTTCCTGGCCCCACCATGGGGGGCAATCTTTGGGGGATCTTGGGCTCCTTGGTGCAGGGGATGTGGGCGCCAGATGGGAGGAGGTGGGAAAGAGCTGAAGAGCTCACCTGCAGCCAAGACTAGAATAAAAGCTTTATGAGAAAAATTATCTTTGAAGAGTTGTAGAAAAAATTTAACTTCCACAGGTTTCATTTTGTAAATACCAGCAGATACAGGATCTTTGTTGAAGATCATCATCTTATTTGATTATTCCTTTAAAAAAAGGGGGCTAGCATTATCTACAAAATGTCTGCAAATACAGAAGAAATCCTGACAGTGGGATCCAAGAAACATGGATGGAAGACCCAAGGCCGTAATCATGCCACCTTACAGAAATCTAATTCGACTTCACCTGGACAATGGTTCCTAGTTATGGTTGCCATACCTGGCGTAAGGATATATCAAATTTGGAAGGAGTACAAAGAAGGGCTATGAAGATCATTTGAGAATGTGTGATGGAGTCAGAATCCTGTCCCATCTTTATAGTAAAAAATAACATTTATAAAAACTAAGTTTAACTGTTAAACAATAAATCAACAATGAATGAAGGAAGAGGTTAATGTTTTCCAGCCCTTGCTATAGCTGTTTCTCTTAACTGGTTATTTCAGGACGCTCAGTAAAGCCAGCTAACAGAGTGATGTTTTGAGAACAAAAGGGCAGGGAGGTCAGATCAGGAAATCAACAAGTAAGCATTAATCACCGCCAGCTGAGGGCTCTACCGGTGGATTAATGCCCACTGGGGGGGTTCGTGAACGAGGGCGCCCCCCAGCGGGCTTTAATCACCGGTAGAGCCAGAGGCTGAAGGTGATTAATGCGCTTGTAACATAGGCTCCGCGCGGCGCAGAGCCTATGTTACCGGCATCACCTCCGCGGCGGTGACCGCTTCAGCGGTGGCCACGGATTTCTCTCTGCTGCACTGGAAGCCCTATAGACAAACGAGAAGGGACTCGCTGTCAGCGGAGTTTTTTATTAGCTACAAGCTGGAAGGCTTACTTGCTGGAGCCCCGCTGAATGATCTGACCAGCCTGCTGTGCTGGGGTCGACTGGTTGCTTGGCTCGCTGTGCCGGGCAAGGTTGCGCTCACGGCTGGTCTCCATGTTGCAGGCCACCGACCACCAGAGTGCAGTTTATGGGTAGCTGTGCAGGGTCCTCTTTGCGCGCTAGATGGCAGGGCTCATGATTTGCCCTCTGCCGTCCTTTATAGTGGCGGGTCTGGCGACTCAGGGCGAGCGTGGTCGGTAGGTTGGCCAGGACACCGCTGTGCATCTCGGTGGGAAGCGAGGAGGTGCAGTGATCTGCTGGCTTGTTAGGGGTCTGCGACAGGCGTGCCGGGACAGCCTCTCTGGTTATCTGTGGTTGGGGGGGGTGCGCGCTCCCGATGGCATCTCCGGCGTGTTTCGTGCCTGCTCAGTGCTGCACCCTCTGCCTCCTGGCCACTCTGGGTACTGCTCCAGCGGGCTGCTACCCTCGGATGCCTCCATGGCCACAGCTGGTACTGACCGAGCGGGCGTTATGTGTGGCTTAATACCCGCTCGTTTTCAGTCAGCCGTGGCCATTCGGCCAATTGTCGCACTCCTTTCCGCCGCCCGACTGAGAGTCAGAGTTACAAACAGCCATAGAAGGCCGCGGGGAGGGGTCGATCCTGATGCTCAAACTTTGAGAAGGTAAAGACTGCCAAAGAAACAGAGGAATAAATACCTAACCTACTCAAATAGGTTAACCTGAAGCAGCAATGTATTTGCTCTACTGCTTAGAAAGAGGGTTTATGATTGTGATACAAGTAAAAATTTCTACAGCAGATATGGAGCGCAAAGGACTTTGCTGAATTCTCCATTTATAACTGATATAAAGCAGCTGCCAAATCTGTTTACCATTCTGAAACCATCCGACAAAAATCTATAATTTTTTATTGCTGTTTTGAATAAAGCAAAGCTGTCTGCGCCTTGTACCTTCTCCTTGGTTTGTACTTTCTCAGTCACTCCTCTACCACGGTCAGGAGAATAAAGCATATGAAGAAAGGCTGACTACCCTGAGCCTGGTGATGAACCTTGCAACCAAGCATCTGCAACGTGACCCGCTTCTGATATCCAACTTAGTAAACAATGGCAAACTACTGGCTGCCATGGAAATGAATATTAAATAATAAATAAATGTACACTAGTGGACATGCTAAGCAACTATAACAAGAATCCTGAAAGTTTAAACCTTTACCGCTGTTAGCAAAAAAGAAATAATTACTCACCATAGTAATCTTGTTTCTTCCAAGGGAATCTTACTGTATTCTGACTTCTGCAGTATGGTCTCACCATAAGACTGCCCAGAGCCGAAATGGTTAATAGAACCTATGTAAATCATGGAATGTTAGGCTCGAGCTCGGTTTTCAAACCACTGTCCCTGGTAAACATTCTGCCACCATCAGAGTCTTACAGAGCATGCATAATAAGCAATCTAAACTATACTAATAATTAAATAAACACCACCCAACATCAGCTATTCCCCTTTATTTTAAAAAGTGGGCAAAACTAAGACTCAACGTCACTAGGCCCAAAAAAGGAAACACCTACAGGTTCCAAAAGCCCATAAGTTCTAGCAGGGGCGGTAGCATGAGAACTCAGAATACAGTAAGATTCCCTTGGAAGAAACAAGATTACTATGGTGAGTAATTTTTTCTTTTAACCCCCAGAAATCTTACTGTATTCCGACATATGCAGACTACACAAGCAGTACATTTGGAGGAGGGTAGAGAACCTATTTAGGAAACAGGCGCTGCAGTACTGCTGTGCCAAACCTGGCATCACGTCTGTCCTGGGTATCCGGGCTGTAGTGTTTGGTAAAGGTGTAAACTGTTTTCCAGGTAGCTGCTTTGCAGATTTCCAACAAAGGGATACATCTCGCAGCTGCTATAGAAGCAGCTGTACCGCTTGTAGAGTGGGTTCTGAGGCCTAGAGGAGTCCTTTTACTCACTTTGCTGTAGCAAAATTGGCTACAGGCAACAATCCAGCAGGCAATGGTCCTCTCTGAGGCGGGTCTGCTCTTACCCACTTCTCCATATGTCAGGCAGAGCTGTGTTTTATACTCCTGTGTCCTTTCGTGTGATCGAAGTAGTAGCTTATAGCTCTCTTGACATCAAGACTGTGCAATCTTCACTCCCCTGAGGTAGAATGGTCAGTGAAGAAGACTGGCAAGTCATGGACTGATTACGGTGGAAGTCCGATACCACCTTAGGGAGAAATTTTCTATTGGTCCTTAGGACCACTTTGTCCCTGTGGACTGCTATGTAGTCTGGTTCTGTGGACAAGGCCTGGAGCTCACTGATCCTCCTGGCTGAGGCGATGGCTGCCAGGAACACTGCTTTCCATGTCACGCATTTCAGCTCTGCTGAAGACATGGGTTCAATGGTGGCTGCATTAGCTGACCAATGCATATATTAAGGTCCCATGCAGAGGTGGGTCCCCTGGGAGGGAGATGCAAATGCAGTCGGCCTTTTAAGAACTTCCTGAATACCTGGGTTGGAGGCCAGGGATGCTCCTTTTCCAGCAGAAAGGTAAGCAGAGGCAGGTGCTAAATGCACCTTGAGGGTGGAAGGCCAAAGGCCTAGGGAACGCAAATGTGCCAGATAGTCTAAAATCACTGACAAACCAGCTTGGCAGTGATCTATCTGTCTCTGTTTGCACCAAATAGAGAACCTCTTCCATTTAGATGAGTAAGTCTTTCTGGTGGAGGTTTTTCTAGATACCCTGAGGACCTCCAGCACCCCCTCTGAGAAATGTAGGTCAGTATATTCTAAGTCCTCAAGAGCCAAGCTCAGAGTCGGAGGGACTGGAGACTGGGGTACTGAACCCTGCCCTGAGAGGTTGTCAGCAGGTTGTGCCTCCTGTGCAGGGAGATTGGTTTGGATATTGGCAGGGACAGTAGCAGTGAGTACCAAGGTTGCCTGGCCCAGTCTGGTGCAATGAGGATCATTGTTGCTGGTTGAACCCTGAGCTTGTTCAGTACTCTGAGCAGCAGGGGGAATTTGGGGGGAGAGAGAGAGGAGGCATACAGAAACTTCCCTGTCCAGTCCATCAGGAGTGCATCTAGAGGCACTGTGCCCACTGCAGGAGGTCTGCAACAAAACAGTGGCAGTTGGCGATTGTCTGGGGCTGTGAGGAGGTTCACCATTGGCGTCCCACCTTCTGAACACAACCTGCAGGACCTGCCTGTTTAGTGACCACTGTGGTGATTCTGGTTGATCCTGTGGACAGCATCTGCTAGGATGTTGTCCTTCCCTGAGAGATTAACTGCTGAGAGGGGCATCCCCAGGGAATAAGCCAGGTTCCATACTTTCATGGCTTCTGTGCACGGGGTGGGGGGGACCTTGTATCCCCTTGCTTGTTGACATAGTACATTGTGGTTTTATTGTCTGCCCTAACCTGAACCACTCTGCCCTGCAGCATTGAAGCAAAGGACTGAATGCCCAGATAAACCTGCTGGAACTCGCAGCAGTCTATGTGAAGCAGGGACTCCTTCTGGAGCCAGGTACTATGGGCAGTATGCTCGCCTAGGTGGGCACCCCATCCTAGGAGGGAGGCATCTGTTGTCAAGACTACTGCTGGTGGCAGCTGGAAGAAAGGCACGCTTTACCTTTTCTTCCTTCCCTTTTCCTGCCACCATTGCAGAGTCTGAAGCAGGGTTCTTGCAACTGGTACCATCTTTGGGACCAATGAGACCTTAGGTGGAACTGAATGTCCCTCTTCTGGAATCTTGACCCTGACACTGTTACTGTTGATGCAGCCATGTGACCTAGCAACTTGAGAAAATGCCTTGCTTTTCCGAGGGTATGAAGCTGAAATAAGTTTGCCAGCTGTACCAAGTTGTCTACCCTTCCCTGAGGAAGGAAGGCTCATCTCAAGTGTCTAATTCCCTCCCCCCCCCATGAACTCCAGAAGTGTTAGTACTTACTTTTTCTGGTTCAACAGGAAGCCTAGTGTGCACAGGGTATCCTGAGTGGTAGTCAGTGCTTCTCTTACTTGTTCAGGGGACTGACCTACCACTAACCAGTTATCCAAGTATGGGAAGACTGTAACCCCATTTCCTTATTTGTGCCACCACTACTGCAGGCACTTGAACACTCTTGGAGCAGGTGTCAGGCCGAAGGCTGCTTTGAACATGTAGCGACCTGAAGGCACTCTGAACCGGAGGTACTTTCTGTGTGATTGCCTGATTGGAATATGGAAGTATGCATCTTTTAGATCCAGAGATGTCAGCCAATCCCCCTTTCTGAGTGCAGGGAGAATGGTAGCCAATGTGACCATTTTGAACTTTGGTTTTGTCAAATGTTTTAAGTGTCTGAGATCCAACGGGCCAAGGGGACTGGCTCTACTACCTTTTCCAGAATCAATTTTGCTACTTCCTCCTGCAACAGAGTTGCCTCTGCTTGGCTGGCAGGTCTGAAAAGCCTTGTCCTCAATTTGGGCAGAGCCTTGAAACTGAGAGCAAGCCCCTGGTCCACTACCTCCAGGACTCACTTGTCTGTTGTGATGGTTTCCAAGCCTGGAGATAATGGGCCAGCCTGCCTCCTACTGGGAATGCGGAGGCGACCCTTGCAGATCCTCAGGGGGTCCCTGCTTGGAGAGACCGCTTACTATGTAATTTCAAGCTGCCCATCCAAACGTGGACAATGCTCGACACTGAGAAACCATTAATCTGTTGCTCTATGAGAGGGGTTAACCTATACCAGTCACCACAGACAGCAACATCATACCTCTCAACCTTTTGTCCCCCAAATGTGGAACACTGCCTTTCAAAATGTGGAAAAAATGAGCAAAATGTGGAACACTTAATCAAATATTTACCTAGGAGGCTCAGAACATTTAAAATGTTTGCATTTATGTTCAGAAAGTCTGTTATTAATTAAATATGTTTTTTGCATCATTTACTATAGATTTTTGCTTTAAAATGTTAACACTAAATGTGGAACAAGTCCTCGCAATGTGGAACAGGGAGCTTTTGTGAAGTAAAATGAGGAACGTTCCTCGTAATGTGGTACAGTTGAGAGGTATGAGCAACATAGTGCTTACACTACTGCCTCAAAAAGTATAATTCTCTGAACACTGCATTTGTGAAGTAAATTAATTATTCCTTTGTTCTAGTCGCTTCTGTATCCCTAGATCATTCCTTTTTGCCATGTTAGTAACTACACTATGACACTCTTTAACCCCTGCTCCCAAATATGTAACTGCACTGTAACCTAGACAGTTTTCTTTGCATCTAGTAGCTCTGTATAGCACTTTAGCAAGACTGAACTGCACATGTGGTACCCACTGAAAATAAGCCTTGGCTCAACTGGGGTCTGACCATGTTCATATCACTGTGATAATGATTATGAATAAAAATGTTTCTACTGCTATAATGTTACTTGTATTATTTTGATAACTGCTCTGATTTTTGTATCCCAAGTCTGTATTGTTTCCCTTTTTTCCCCCCAGAGTCGCACTTAGAAATGAGCTTCGGCTCAGTGTGCCTTTCCCGGTTACCAAATTTTAAATGAATAAATAAATAACACTGCACCAAAATCATCTAATAAAGATGTCTGTCAAAATTTTCAAAACTCTCTTCCATCAGGGTTACAGTGTGAATACGAGACTCATACTGCTGCTGTGTTAGAATGGTGTTCACACGTTTCGGATGGTAAACAGCACAGCCCTGTACCAAGATGTCTAATTTTTTCATGCTGGGCATGGATAGGAGCAGGAACTTAAAACAAACAAAAAAACCTTCAAAATCCCATACCTCAGTTCATGAATGAAAGAAAATGACAACAAATATGGGTATATTGATGATTTTGCCAGAAAACCATTATTGCTGGAAAAACTACACGGTGATCAACAAGTGATGCTTTAACACAGAAAAAAAGAAAACATTTCTTTAATAAGAGCCATCAATGTCTGGCACACATTATTTAATTATAAACCTCCCTCTCAATGAGAAAAAAGTTCCAAAGGTACACTTCAAACACTTTTCTTTTGCAGTGCTCTATAATAGCAATAATGCACTCTCTGGAGTCAGCTTAACAGCCGGTTAACCACCCCCTGGGGCAACATGGCACTTTCTACTGTTAGGCTAATCCCTGTCATTCCTTATTGCTTAAATATTTGATAAAATCTGGTCCCTTAGTCTCAATCTGGCAGAAAGGTAATGTTACTTTATGACTACAGTAAGAATCTTGGCAACCGATTCTCATGTACGTTGTTGAAATGGCGAAAATGTGTTGCTTACTTACTTCAGTATAATATCTGCAGAGATCATTTATAAAAGGAAATATTTTTACTTTCTATATAGCTGCATATTTACAAGATCTACTTGTAATTTTCACAGCATTTTATAATTCCTATGTATGTCATTGTAATGGAAAATTTTAAAAACAATACAGCGAAAAAACAATCCACCGAGTTATCCAGTGTCCCCATTTTCACCCCTTTAACCCCCGTTTTCTGCCCCACCTCCCCTCCCCTTTCCCCCAGGAGCTGGCACTGGTCCCTTAGCTGGTAGGGTTTGTGAACGTGGTGCAAGACTCACCTTTTGTATCTCGTGTCGACTACAGGTTTGGGAACAAGTCCAGGTGATGAGGGTGGGGGTGCCCCACCATCCAGCCAAAACAACAGGTGACATGCAACTGGGTTAATCCAACTTCATGATTCTCAAACAAGTTACACAACTAGTTATAAGTGTTATAAAAGTTTCTCTTTGTTTTTATTTGAACAATATATATGCAAAGAATACAACACATTAACAACAAAGGGTGATTTCTGCATGTCTAGGAGCACATGTTAAAAATAACCAGCCAAGGATATGCTATCCTCTACAAACTTCCTTCAAGGTGGCAGTTCTCCGAGAGGGTTGGAGATGGTTCCTTCTGGCCTTTCTTAAACTTTCACATCCCAGCATGGCTTAATACAAGGATAAACAACCCAGACCTCTTCCCAACACTAGCATTTCCTCTGTAAAAATGGCAACTAATGGAATCAACCTATTTTTTGTGCACGTGTGCACTTTTTATTTTGGAATATGGCAATGAGAGAGTGAGTAGTAATCCAGTCAAAAATCAAATGTCTAGAGTGACAAACTGATGGAGACAGAAAGAGGACAAGTGGCTGCCTGGGTCAGACACAAAACCGGACTAGGTACTGGGATGAGACCATGACTACCAGCAGGGGGAGCACTTCTGTAAGAACCAGGTCACATCAGACCTCCCTCCTGCCCACATACCTGGCACAATCCGGGCATTCAGTGATGAAAGTTTCCCCCCTCCGCTTATGTTGGAGGCTTTCCAAGGGATTTAGGAATGGGGATTGTGAGGGGAAGAGGACACTGGTTTCGGGCCCTCATTTGGCCAACTGAAGGGCAGAAAAGTGAAAAGAAAAAAACGCAGAAGATGTAGCTCTGCTGCTGGCTGCAGATATAGGGATTTAGTTTGATCTGAATGGATTTTAAACCTGTTACTGTGTTTACTCTTGTACAGTGCAGCACTGACGGATATCTGAATGGCTGTGTTTACAATTTATCTAACCCTCTGTGACCCAGTTATATCTATAACCCCCAAACACACTGCACCTCTGTGACCTCCTAAGATTTACAAACTCCAATGTATCCCTCTGAAATTTTGTTCAATTTACAACCCCACAATTCATGCCTTTGTGACCTCATTAGGTTCATTACCTCTTCCATTCATACTTTCACCTCCCATTGGCCTGCAGACATGTACAGTAATACCCCCATATCAGCAATTTTCACATTAGACGCCTCCCACCATGAAGGATGGGGTGGAAATGAGAGGCACAGAGACAGTAACCAAAGTGTTAGCAAACTGATTTCATGAAAAGTACACCCAGATCTAACTTATGAAACTCCATGTTGTCATGGTGAACAGCGAGTGTTGTTTCGTAGCTGTTGTGTTAAACATTGTGATTTTACAGCAGTTGTGCTGAACAGCAAGTTGTTTCACAGCTGTTGTGTTGAACAGTAGGTGTTTCATGGCTATGGTGTTCAACAGTGTTTCACACTTGTGGTAATAATGAACAGTGAGTGTTGTTTTGCAGCTGCAGTGTTGGAACAGTGAGTGTTTCGTAGTTCTTGTGTTAAGTGTTGTTTTGCAGCTGTGGTATTGGACACGGAGTGTTTCTTAGCCGCTGTGCTAAACAGTGAATGTTGTTTCACAGCCGTTGTGGTAAACAGTGAGTATTTAGCCATTTTGAGACGAACTGTGGGTGTTTCACAACTCTTGTGATATACAGCAAGTGTTTCGCCATTTCTCAGGCGCTGTAGTGAACATTATTAATGGGATTCTCAGTCTCACTGCAGACAGTCTTCACAGGTGCTTTGTACTAATCGCCCGCAGGGCTTATTAACTCCTCTTTAATAGGAAACGGGGTGGGGGGTGCACCAAAGTAGCCGCATCTTCCAAGAACAGTATGGCTTCAAAACTCACTGCTTATGCCCATTTGCCAGTGAACATCCATGTTATACTGTCTGACAGGGGGACCTTTTTTTATTTTGGTTAATTAGTGGGAAATTCGTGGGGAATTTCGTCATATAACTCTGAAGACCCAGATATCCACTGGGAGACTATCACATTTCTCTCACACTTTAATAACTCAGAGGGACGCTTCTGTTTTCACTTTGTTTCCCCTACCCGATCCCTCACCACCATGCTCTCAGACTTCTGTAGTCATTTCCACATATGCTGGTCATGACGGGCTCTGGTCAACAGTCTTTCTCAGAAGGTGGCGATCAGAGTCCCACTCATGAACTAGCTGAGGAGTTGAACATGGTAAGTTTGTCCACCCAAAGGTGAACTTATCCTCATAATGTCAGCACCCCTTCAACCAGCCCTGGGGGTTAACAGACATAAAATCTCCACCATACTCAAACCTCTGTTCCTGCAATACCGTGGACCCTCACTATGGTCACCAGGCTCGCACACCAGCTAAAATGTGAAATAAAAGTGCCCCCACCCAGCACAATGGTCACTAGAAAGGGGGACAGGAGCACATACTACTGAAAATATTGCATAGGAAACTGTGTGTAATCATTCTTTATTCTTATATTTTTAGTTATTTATGTGTTTTTTTAAAATACCAAATACACCATATGTCTGACTGTTGTCCATATTTTAGTCTATGTAATTACCCCTTTGCACTTCCTTGTGTGGTGAAGTGCAAACAGCTTACCACCTGTCTCAAAACCACTGAGGTGAAGCGCGACATAAACTCCGTTTAAACATGTATATGTGTAACAGAGTTAGCCTTGCAGCCTTCTCCGGTTCCTGGGAAATTATCTGGAATCGAAAACTGCAATAAACAGAAATAAACAAAAACAATCTAACTAATATAGAGTTTCAAGAAATGGCTAAAATAAATATTATAACAGAAATTAAAATTCTAAACCGCTCTGGAGGCCAGAAGAGTGGAACTGAACTTGGGTGACTGTCTCTTCAAGCAGAGAAACAAATCTGACTGCTGGAGGAGTGTGACCACAGTGCAAGTTTGAACTTGTTTCTAGATTCCAAAATAGCATAAGTTCCATCTGCAGGCCAACTCAATCCAGTGGACTGACTGCAACTCTGCAGCTATACTGATGGATTCCTGGTGGTAGAATAATTTTTATAAATATTTTTGAATTACTTTTTCCCTCAATCTTCCTGCTGGTCCCCGTTTGTTGTTACCATGGCAGTGCTGTTCCTCTGGCTGGGTGGGCTGGTGAGTGTGGCACTCAAATCTGACATCAATATAGCTCCTAAGTTGGCTGGCCAGAGAGGGGGATCCTGAATGTTGGGCAGTCTGCCCTCCATCCCCGGGAGCAGAGCACCACAACTCGATGATATACTTTGGTCCTGCCAGCTCCAATGCTGAATTTCAGGGCTCAGCTCTAACTTTGCTCTCCCAAGCAGCCGCTGCACTGCTGGGAAGAAGGTTTTATAACTTTTCACCCCGCTCACCCCCACGGTCGGCTTCAGGATATACCCTGGTCAGGCTTGTTCACCATCACACAGATGGTAGGGGACTTCTCTCCACAGATTTGCTCCCTTTTGACTCCCTCCACACTTGGACAGGAGATGTGCCCTACAGCTTCAGACGTACAGTGTGCTGCTACACAAGCAGCTCACAGCTGTAGTGGTAAATAGCAGAAGTTTCACGTCTGTAGTGTTAAACTGTATGGATTGGTTCATGGCTGTAACAGTAATTAACTTTTAGTCCCATGTCATAACTGCACTGGAGAACTGAATGCACTACAGTGAACTGTAAGTGCCATTTTACAGCCATAATGGTGAAATGTATGTGCCGTTTCACGGCGGTAGTGGTGAACTGTATATGCCATTTTACAATGGTAATGGTGAACTGTACGTGCCATTTCACAGAGGTAATGGCGAACTATATGTGCCATTTCACAGCAGTAGTGGCAAACTGTATGTGCCATTTCACAGCAGTAGTGGCAAACTGTATGTGCTGTTTCACAGCAGTAGTGGTAAATGTATGTGCTGTTTCACAGCAGTAGTGGTAAATGTATGTGCTGTTTCACAGCAGTAGTGGTGAACTGGATGTGCCATTTCACAGTGGTAGTGGTGAACTATATGTACTGTTTCACAGCTGTAGTGGTGAACTGCATGTGACATTTTACTGCTCCAGTGAACGGTATATGCTGTTCCACAACTGTAGTGGTACGCTTTACCTGACATTTCACAGCCGTAGAGGCGCACAACATATGTGGTTTTACAGCTGTACAGAATGGTGTTTAATTTTCCAGCAGTAGTGGTGAACCAAGTGTGCAATTTTCAGATGCAGTGATGACTACTATATCCTGTTTCATAGCTGTGTCTGCAGAAATGAGTGGTCAATCTCTTCTATCAAAGAACTGAAGCCTGAGATTTTAAAGGATTACAGAAGCCTGTCTCTGTAACGAAATGAGGGGTCAGAGTTCTCCATTCAGTTCAGCCCCGCACACACCCTATAATAACAGGCTACTTTTCATGGAGGCAAGACCAGACTTCATCCCATGCAGGTGTGGGGGGTGGAAGGGATTCTATGCTAGGAAATAAAGTGCTAGAAGCCATGTTGTCAGAAGTGTCTCCCCCAAAACTGGTTACCCCAACACCAAACAGGTATGTGAACCTCACCTCCCAGGCACCACCACAGGCAGCGTTTGCACTCATGTCGACATCTCAACATGTCCGACAGGGCTTACTCCTTCCTCTGTGATATCCTTACAGGGCTGAACACAGAATAAACCCATCAGAATTTCAATGTTTCTGAATGGAAAAAGACATCTTTACAGAGTTAGTGACACCTCTGGGAATAACTTTGAACAAAACAACAAAATATTGGAACACGGTTCAGTTTATATTTCCCCAGACTGCCTGTGCCTACATCATCTTCATCTTCTCGCCATCATTATTATTTAAGACCCCTGCATGAAAACAAGATTTTTGTGTCCCAAGGCCATCATCACTGGGGTAAGAGTATGATGTCATATGACATTGCCTGTAGACCAGCAGAAGGTGCTGATGAAACTTGGTGACAAACAGCCTCCTGTCACAGAAACATCACCGGTATTATAAAACTGGGTGGAGGAGTTGGGAGGAGAAAGGAAGGAAGGAAAGAACAAGAAAGACATGTAATATATTGTATAATAGAGCATTGTTGTGTACGAATTCCATCTCTGTCAAAATGCTGATGTACCACAGTTCAAAGGTCATGGAATGTGACTGTACCCTTCCGTGGTACAACAGCATTCTGAAACCTCTAGAGACTGCACGAGTCACTTCTGTTTCTAAAGTGAAAGAACCACCAAACACACAATGAACAACAGACTGGGAGTCAGCTAACCACGGTGGAGGGCGAGTCAAGTGACTTCACACAGACACAAGGTGAAGCCACAAGCAGAGGGAATAAGCAACAGCATGGAGGAAGAACAAACAATATACACTATAAAAAATACAGCATGAACAACTTTAATCACAACCTGTATGTTTGGCTACCTTGGAGTTCTGACTCCCACGGATCTCTCAAGCTTTGCTCTCGAGGACAAAGAGAATCAGAGCCCCTCTGTGGCAGAACACACTGGCTCTGCATGAAATAACTGATCATGTATTTGCTATATTGTACATGCTAAACTGTATCTTTAGGGTGTTGTTTTCTATGTTTTTTCTCTAAGTGTCAGTAACTCTGTAAGCACCGGCCAAGTCACCTAAAACCTGAAGAGTAAAGGGTTCTCAGGTAATGCCTGTAGCTGCTGTGAATCTGTTCAGTCAGCAGGAGTCACCACACTACACTCGAGGAGGAACTCCTTGGCATTAAACAACTACGTAAAAAACCTAATACCAGAAAGATGTAGCCTGGTGCAGAAATGCTCAAAATGGAAGACAGAGAAACATTTACAATGTCATTTCTCCCATGTGCTCCCGATTCAGAAATTCCTTAACCACTTCCTCATAGGAAAATTCACAAAGCCAATGGCTTCTTTCTGGACTTGGCACACCTATAGATCAAACACAGGTGTCCTTTTTCTTTACTGGCGTTTTCTTAATTAGCCAACCCAAAATATGAAATGTGACGAGTAAGGGGAGAGGTGCCCCCCAACAGCATCTTATATTTCGGGTAGAAAATTATATATATATATATATATATATATATATATATATATATATATATATATATATTGCTGTATAAGTACTGCTGGTTACATTAAAATGCAGCAAGCCACGGGGCTCAGAACTGCTAAGGAGTTAGGAAGCCAATACAGATCTCAACTAGTCATGGGGCTCGAACTGCTTATGAGTTAGGAAGGCATACAGGGCTTTGCTAGCTGCAGGGCTCAGAACTGCTAATGAATTAGGAAGCCAACTCTGATCTCAGCTAGCCACCAGGCTTCTGTCTGGATCAGTACAAAACAGCAGGCAATAATATCCTGGTTTGTAACTTTCCTGCAGTGATAGATTCTGTTATGTAAAGATACAGAATGTATTAAAAAAAAAAAATAGAAGGATGGGAAGGTTATACAGCAAACCTACAATGCAGTCTGAATGACAGAAGCACATACATGTATAAACCCCCTCCCTCCCCTGCCAAATCTTGTCAGATAATATGGCGGTAAAGTGCACCTTGCAAGTGCGCTCTTGTTTAGAGCTACCACAGTTCCAGTTACAAGGGAAGAAGTTGCTTTTTTTTCACAAGTCATTTCCACAAAAAAAAGCCCCTCCACCAAAGCAAGTTGCTTCACAGAATCATTCTTTCCTTCTCCTGGTCAAGTCCTTTTACTTCTCAGAGAGTCCTGGTTAGAAGTCATTTCCCATTTCTCCCTCAGCAGCACTTCTTCACGCCTGGTTTCTTGCTCTTTGGCTTGTTGATCTTGACCACTTCATTCTGCTGCTGCAATCTGGCGAGATTGTCCTTCTTGGCTTTTAGAACCATGAAAGTGATGGTACTGAACATCTGGGAAAACAGAGAGGAGAGGAGGGAGAGAGCAGGAAGGGAGAAAACAGCAAGTGAGGGAGAGGGTGGTGGGGGAGAGAGGGGGTAGGAAGAGAAACAGAGTGGGGTGGGAATGAGACAGAGAGAGAGACACCCATACCCAGCAGGGTAAGGACAGTCAGTGAGAGACAGGGAAGAGAGGAGGAGGGAGGAGGGAGACTATGTTAAACAGGGACCACGAACAGGTAAACTAATCCGCCACATCTGTAAATCCCAACACCCAGACCATGTTCCTGTGGAAAAGGGGAGGTACTTCTGAATACAAAAATGGGAAGAGAGAGAGAGCTGGCCAAATTTGACAGCTCTTTATTTCAACACCTTACATCTCTCCTCTGAGGGAGCGGTGGGTTATGTACTGGCCAGCGGCTTTGCCCATTTCTTATTTCACCCCTTACATGTGGGCTGAGGGGGGGCTGTGCTGCTGGAATTTACTGCACCTTATACAGTATGTGGGCTGAGAGAGGTGGGTTATGAAGCTGGAATTTACTGGCCCCTATATGTGGGATAACGGAGAGGTGAGTTATGTAGTCAGAATTTAGTGTCCCTATATGTGGGCTGAGGGAGAGGTGGGTTATATAGTCCGGTTTGACCATCCCTTTTTCTTTTCTTTTTTTTACAGTTTACATGTGGACTGAGGCAGAGTTGGGTTAGGCAGCTGGGTTTGACTACCCCTTATTTTAGCCCTTTTATGTGGGCTGAGGAAGAGAAGGGTTAGGTAGCTCGGTAGGACAGTCCCTTATTTTTACCTTACATATGGGCTGAGGGAGAGGCGGGTTATGTAGCCGGGTTTGACTGTCCCTTATCTTAACCCTTACATATGGGCTGAGGGAGAGGCGGGTTATGTAGCCGGGTTTGACTGTCCCTTATCTTAACCCTTACATGTGGGCTGAGGGAGAGCCGGGTTATGTAGCCGGGTTTGACGTGTCCCTTATCTTAACCTCATATGTGGGCTGAGGGAAGAGGCGGGTTATGTAGCCGGGTTTGACGGTCCCATATCTTAACCCTTACATGTGTGTTGAGGAGAGGCGGGTTATGTAGCCGGGTTTGACTGTCCCTTATCTTAACCCTTACATGTGTGCTGAGGGAGAGGCGGTTTATAGCCGGGTTTGACTGTCCCTTATCTTAACCCTTACATGGGCTGAGGGAGGCGGTTATGTAGCCGGGTTTGACTGTCCCTCATCTTAACCCTTACATATGGGTTGAGGGAGAGCCGGGGTTATGTAGCCGGGTTTGACTGTCCCTTATCTTAACCCTTACATGTGTGCTGAGGGAGAGCCGGTTATGTAGCCGGGTTTGACTGTCCCTTTTATCTTTAACCCTTACATGTGCTGAGGGAGAGGCGGTTATGTAGCCGTAGCTTGACTGTCCCTTATCTTAACCCTTATATGTGGGCTGAGGGAGAGGCGGGTTATGTAGCTGGGTTTGACTGTCCCTTATCTTAACCCTTACACGTGTGCTGAGGGAGAGCCGGGTTATGTAGCCGGGTTTGACTGTCCCTTATCTTAACTCCTTACACGTGTGCTGAGGGAGAGGCGCGGTTATGTAGCCGGGTTTTGACCTGTCCCTTTATCTTTAACCCTTACATGTGTGCTGAGGGAGAGGCGGGTTATGTAGTCGGGTTTGATTGTCCCTTATTTTAACCCTTACATATGGGCTGAGGGAGAGGCGGGTTATGTAGCCGGGTTTGATTGTCCCTTATTTTAACCCTTACATATGGGCTGAGGGAGAGGCGGGTTATGTAGCTGGGTTTGACTGTCCCTTATTTTAACCCTTACATGTATGCTGAGGGAGAGGCAGGTTATGTAGCCTGTGTTCGACATCCTGATTGTGACCCTTTAATGCGTGCAAGGAGAGGTGGGTTATGTAGATGGAGCTTGAGTATCCCTTTGTAAAACTAAAACCTTAAACTGAACACACAAACCTTATGTGGGAACTGGTATCCATAGTTACCCCATGTAGCCAATCACTGCTTGTTAAATTTGTTTACGCAAAGCCGGTCAAAGAACTGGTGAAGCATTCCTATGGACATGGACCTCTAACGTGGGGATAGAGAAGGTTATCCATGTTAAGGAGAGATACGCTGAATTTCTTGAGGGTGGGGTGAGATGATCTCAGGAAAGGGAGTAGATCTATGGGTGGAGGTCTCCTGGAGGCGAGGAGCTGGGGAGACAGACTGCCTGTAAGTGTCTTCCAATGGCCAAACAGCAAAGGGCACACTGAACGGTAACAGGTCTATCTCAGGCTTACTTATACTTTAGATAAATTTGATAGTTATAATACTTTTAAATGGTTATAATACTTATAGTTAGGCTGCTGGTTTGTGAGCATGTATACAACTAAATCGAAATCCAGCCCCCCCCCACGTGCTGCCCAGACAAGTCGTGCATATTTAAACTGTCGTTAATAAGGGTAGTCTACTGCACGTTTCAGCTGAAGGAGTGTGGCATCACTTACAAGGTTACTCCATTTGTCACATCCTACAGGATTTTAAATTCCCAAATACTGAATGAGTTGCAGTGCTGTGCTTTCCTCCTACATCAATACTCCAACCCATTATGTATTCCTTCTAAACACAGCCTTGTCAGCCGCTACTTGGAATCTGTAAAACCACACCAAAAGGGAATCCCAGTGCTACTGACTGGGAAACAAGTTACAAAGAGAGGACCGCCTCTCTCCTTTAAATCATTTAAACACATTAAAGGTAACAAGTTCAACCCAGGCTTCCTCAGACCTTTCACATAAAGCTGATAGTAGCAATACTTTTTAGAGAGGCTACTGGTTTCTTGTTGTGCATACACTTAAACCAAAATCTAACAATTCCCCCCACCATGTGCAACATCATTACACCAACACCCTGGGGTAAAAACCAGGCGTGCACCCTCAATGGTTCACACATGACCAACACTGCAGGACACCTGTCAATACTGTGGTTCTGGGTAAGTATCTAATTCACAGCACTGTATGCACTTTATTTGTTTTTATTTTACCAGGAGAGACACACTAAGCTGAAGCTTGTTTACAGGTGTGACCTGGGAGCAGGAAATGGAGGAGTAGCATGCCAACACCGTATCTGGGCAACAAGCTCCTGAACTGGTGACCTTGATGGAAGAGGGATGCCTGGATATCGTAGCAGTCACAGAAACATGGTACACAGAGAACCATGACTGGGATGTTAACATACCAGGCGATCGTAACCTACAGGAGACAGGGAGGGGAGAAGAGGGGAGGAATAGCTCTCTATGTAAGAGAAGGATAAAAGCAACTGAACAAGAGAGTAAACAGGGAGGAGAGGAGGCACTGTGGGTCACCTTAGAGACTGGAAATGGCACCACAGTCCGCACAGGGGTTGTACAAGACCCCCATGTCAGGGGAGGGGAATGGACAAGGATATGATAGAAGGCATTCTTAGGATGGCAGAAAGGGAGATACTGTTGATGGGAGACCTGAATATGCCAGATGTTAACAGAGCAATTTGCTGCAGCCACATCCAAGAGCCAGGCCATTCGATACCCTACAGGTGGCATGCCTCAGACAGTTAGTTTTGAAACCCACTCATGAGGGAGCAATCTTAGACCTCATACTCTCAAATGGGGACAGTGAGAGGATCTCAGACCTAGAGTGGTAGCCATCTGGGAACAAGTGACCACCAAACAGTGTGGTTCATGATAAACTTAGCTACAGAGTCAAGCCATACAAAAGAGGGTGCTAGACTTCAGGAGGGCTGACTTCATAAGATGGGAGAGTGCCTTAGAAAAGCACTAGCAAATAGGCTAAAAGGAGGGTGGAGCAACAATGGGAAACATCAAACTGCCATCACAGAGGCAACAAAGCCTTTGTGTGAAGCAAATAAATCAAAACGAAAGAAAAAGTCACTATGGTTCTCAAAAGAGGTGGCAGGGAAGGTCAGGGAGAAAAAGATAGCATTCAGGAAGTATAAGGAAATACAGAAGGAGCACGACAGAGAGGCTGTACCAGTTAAGGCAGAAGGGAGCAGGGAGGGAAGTCAGAATAGCAAAGGTCCAAACTCAGGCAAAGATACCCAACTCTGTTGAGAAGGGGGATAAAACCTTTTACAGGTACATAAGGCAGCGTAGAAAGACAAAGGGAAGGATAGTGAGGCTGAATAGAATGGACGGTGGGTGGGCAGAGAGGGACAGTGAAAAAGCAGGGATACTGAATGGATGTTTCTTCTCAGTATTCACAAGAGAGGAGCAGGAGTGGAGGTGCCTAATCCAATTAACAGAAGCACTCTGGATGGGGTGCGATCCTAGTCCTTTCACAGAAGAAAGGGTTCTGATAGAACTCCTAAAACTGAAGGTGGACAAAGCAATGGGGCCTGATGGATTCACCCCAGAATTCTAAAAGAATTAAGAGGAGAACTACTGAAACCACTGACTACCCTTTTTAACAAATCATGGGAGGATGGTGTGGTACCTGAGGACTGGAGGAAGGCAAATGTGATTCCCCTTCACAAAAGTGGGAGCAGAACAGAGGCAGGAAACTACAGACCGGTCAGTTTGACCTCTGTGGTAGGGAAAGTGATGGAATCACTTCTAAAGGAAAGAACTGTTGAGTACCTAGAGGCCTGTGGGGCACAGGACCCAAGGCAGCATGGGTTCACAGTAGAAAGGTCATGTCAGACAAATCTAATTGATTTCTTTGTCTGGGTGACCAAAGTAGTAGACCAGGGAGGGGCTGTGGACATGGCCTACCTAGACTTTAGCAAGGCATTTGATACAGTCCCACACAAAAGATTGACAGTCAAATTAACCAGCCGGGGAGTGGGTCCCAGGACGGTAGCCTGGGTAAAGCACTGGCTGGGTAACAGGACACAGAAGGTAATTGTAAATGGAGTCCACTCTGAAGAAAGAGGGGTTACTAGTGGGGTACTGCAGGGTTCAGTACTGGGTCCAGTCCTTTTCAATGTCTTTATAAGTGACACTGCAGAGGGACTAGAAGGAAAAGTATGCCTCTTTGCAGATGACATAAAGACCTGCAACAGGGTTGATACACAAGGAGGTGTGGAAAGAATGAGAAGGGACTTGGCAAGGTTGGAGGAATGGTCAGCAGTATGGCTGCTTGGATTCAGTGCAAAGAAGTGCAAAATAATGCACCTGGGAAACAAAAACCCAGGGGAAGATTACACAATGGGGGAGAAGAGAGGTAGTAACAACAACAAAAATGGAAAGGGACCTGGGGTAATCATATCAGATGACCTTAAGGTTAGCAAGCAATGTGGGAAGGCAGTACGGAGGGCTGGGGGATACTGGGATATATAGGGAGAGGCATCACCAGCAGAAAACAGGAAGTTGTTATCCCTCTGTACAGACAGCTGGTGAGACCCCACCTGGAGTACTCCGTCCAGTTCTGGAGACCCTATCTACGCAAGGACATAGACAGGATAGAGGCAGTCCAGAGGAGGCAATTAAAGTGGTGCAGGGTCTGCAAGAGAAGCCATAGGAGGAGAGACTAAAGGAGCTTAATATGTATACCCTTGAGGAAAGGAGGAGAGGGGGACACGATAGAAACTTTTAAGTACCTCAGTGGAATCAACAAAGTCCAAGAGGGTAGCATCTTTCAGAAAAGAGATGCCCAAGAACAAGGGACACAATCTGAAGATGGGGGGTAGTTCAGGGCAACGTGAGAAAGTATTTTTCACAGAGAGGGTGGTGGATCGCAGGAACAGCCTTCCTGAGGAGGCTGTGGGGTCTAAACTGTGGGAGAATTCAAGAATGCAGGGACAGGCACAAGGCAATTTTTTGTGGGGGTAAGAAGAAATAGGCTGTTGGTTAACTAGGATCTGCAGCTTATCCTGTAGGTATGGAAATGGGCAGACTAGGTGGGCCAAGCGGTCCTTATCTGCCGTCAAAGTTTATGTTTCTATGTAAGGAAGTTAAGTGACTTGCTCAGAGGCCATACCAGTATTCAAGTGGGGCTGTGGGATTCAAACCCAGGTCTCCAGGTTTGGAGCTCAGAGCCTTAAACCGCTTCACTATACTGCCTCTTAACTTTGAGATACAGGGTGTATGAAAGGCACTGTAAAATCCTAAATTCTATCCTAGGTTGCCACTATCTGCTGGATAACAGGAGGTCTGTGAGAAGCCACTGAAGGAAATTGGGGTTGCCCCTCAACAGGCAAATGCCGGGGGATAAGAAAAATATTGAACTGTAAGCTGTATTGTGTCTTTGCTTTCCAAAACTTTCTTTGTCACCTCCAGCTCCAGAGCTCTCTCAGGCTGCCCTATCTTGCTGAGCCGCCTACCGCCCACCGTGATCTCTGTCCTCACATATGTTAATGGCCCCCCAACCCATGCCAGACAGCCCCAGCTCTGAGCCCCCACCCCCCCCCCAAGGCAGGACCCCCAACCACCACCTGGTGCTCTATCTATAATCCAGTTTGTCTGGCTGGGTCAGCGAGGAGACCGAAGGGGCGGAGAGGAGATCCGGTCCTGGAGTGTGGCAGCCAGCCCTGTAGGAGCTGCTGCCTATCAGGATTGGAGTGTTTTTCCTTGTTACGCCCTACCTCCCCCATCAGAGCCTGTACGTGCAATGACGTCTGGTAACATCCTCACAGCTCTGCGTCTCCACTACTGAGTCCTAGAGCGTAGCAGTGCTTCCCGAATCTGGCTGGGAGGCGCCATGGATGCCGGGCTGTCCCTGATCCTCCCTAAGAAAGGAGAGCAGCCATATGGACGCTCAATCCTCCTCCTCCCCAGGCTGCGCGTGGCGCTCAGCGCCTCCAGCACCACCAGGCCAGCCCAGCTGTATTGTATCTTAATACCGTATTTAAAGGAAAATGCACTAATCCTAACCTCCTTTCTGGCCAGCTGTAGTTTCGATTAAGCTTTTCTATGGTCAAAATTTTTTTTTTAGTTTACTCACTTTATTTTTATTTTATAAAATCTGATCACCAAACATGGTGAATGCTGTGCAGTTCCATGTCAGGTACTGGTGCATCGCTGCGCCATTCGGTCCACTGCATTTTGTATTGGGGCGAAGCGTGTGATCGCACCAGTACCTGAAATGGAACAGCGCAGTATCCACCATGTTTGCCGATCGGGGACTTTACAAAATAAAAATAAAGTGAGTAAACCATAAAAATAAATACATTTTTACCGCAGGAAAAGCTTGATCAGGGGCTACAGCTGTCGGGGGTTGGAGGGTTAGGATTAGGACAGTTTTTCTTTAAACAGTTTTCCTGAACACTGGAAAATCACTAAGAAATATTAGTCTTCCACAACTTCAGCCTCTATTTTCTCAAAATGTGTTTGCCCTGAAGCCTCTCTCCTTTCCTCTGCAAATGATGTTATTAATGACATCACATTGGATGTTGATCAATGTGCGGCAAACAGCTGCTGCAGGACCAACTGAAAATCTGCTGCAGAGCTCATGCTGCTGACAGTAATGACTAGCCAAACATTAACGTAGATATGCACGCACACACGCAAGCACACAGAAATGGGATACTTTATGCAAGGTGTTGTTTGTGGCAGACTGAACTGATATGCCTTGCAGATAATATTTTGGTTTGGTACTGGCATTCCAATCTTGGCCAGATTAGATGCACCAATTCATAAGCTGCCACTTGGCTGCACCATCCACCTTCTCCTTTCCCTTTCTAAGTTTCCTCTTTCCTTCTCTCTCTACATCTTAATTGATATATAGAAATATAACAAATCCTTTATTCAATCAATATTGGTACATGATACTTAATGCTGCAAAAATGTAATAAAAGTTAATGTTAGATGTTTCTGTGGAGAAGATAAGTTACATTTGTAGCTTCACTCAATGGTAATTAGCAATATAGGAATAATATTTCCTCCTATACGAATATTCCAATAATTTTGGATTTTGTACTACTTGTAAGTAATATATTGGTAATGTGACGCATTACATATACTGTATGATATTTTCTGTATGTAATTACTCACCATAGTAATGTTGTTTCTTCTAATGGAGTCTTGCTGTATTCTGACAATAGCAGTGAGTCCCAACCTTCGAACTGCCCCGGAGATGAAAGAGTTAACTTTCCATGCCAGGCATGGAACGCTGAGCTCGGTTGACACTCTGTCTGTTGCTGTTTGAACTCAAACCGTCAGATCTTTACGAGCTAAACTCACTGAGGTCCTGTGTGGAAGCTGTAAACCTACACTAGCCAACTGGCTACTAACATAAAAACAGATTTTGTGGTCCCAAAACAAAGACTCAAGTCAGGAAACCCCAAAAATGAAATAAACACAACACCCACTCACCCAAAGAAGGAGGGTGATAACAAAAAAGGTGGAGCACCTCCTGAGTGCCAACACTACTACTTCCCACCCACATCCCAAAAACAAAGGTTCTGAGAGGGGAAGGCGGGGGGAGGTCAGAACACAGCAGGACTCCATTAGAAGAAACAACATTACTAAGGTGAGTAATTTTTTCTTCAAACAACATGAAGTCTTGCTGTATTCTGACAACAGCAGACTACAAGCAGTACCTCCATGGAGAGGAACAGAACCTACTTAGGAAAAAGGCTCTGAAGCACAGCTGTGCAAAACCAAGCATCACTCCTAGCCTGGATATCCAGGGAGTAATGCTTGGTAAAAGTGTGAACTGTTTTCCAGGTAGCTGCTTGACATATCTCTAAGATAGGAATAACCCTGGCAGCAGCCAGGGAAGCAGCTGTACCTCTGGTAGAGTGAGCCCTCAGGCCTGAGGGTGGAACCTTACCTAGCTTTTCATAGCAAAATTGAATGCAAGAGACAATCCACCTGGCAATGGATCTTTTAGTGGCAGGTTTTCTTACCAACCTCACCATAAGTGAGGAACAGTTGGAGGAGTCAAACCTGTGACCCTTGGTACGTTCTATGTAGTAGCTAAGGGCTCTTTTCACATCTAGTTGTGCAGCCTCCTCTCACCAGAGGAGGAATGGTCAGTGAAGTACAAAGGAAGAGAAATAGATTGGTTAAGGTGGAAGTCTGAAACCACCTTAGGCAAAAACTTCCTGTTAGTCCTGAGGACCACCTTATCTCTATGGAAGGAGATAAAATCAGGCTCCACTGACAAGGCTTGCAATTCACTTATGCACCTGGCAGAAGTGATGGCCACCAGGAACAGAGTTTTCAAGTCAAGTACTTAGCTTTGCTGAGGACAAAGGCTCAAGGGGTTGCATAAGCTGAGCAATCAAACGTTAAGGTCCCAAGCAGGGGCAGGGTCCCTGAATGGCAGGGTGTGTAAAGCAATCCTTGAAAAATTTGGGAGAATACAAGGTGAGCTGAAAGAGAATAGGGCTTACCTGCTCAAATGAAAGCAGAGACAGCTGCCAGATGCACCTTTAGTGTAGCTGGTCTGAGTCCCATGCTATTCAGATGGACCATATAGTCAAGGACTGTGGGCAGATCAGCAGACTCTGGGGAACTATGCTTTCCAGAGCACCATATGGAAAATCTTTTCCATTTGGAATTATAAGTAGTTCTGGTGGAAGGCTTCCTAGAAGCCTTTAGAATGTCCATAACACCTTGGGAGAGGTGTAAATCAGCAAACTCTAACTCTTCAAGAGCCAGGCCTTGAGATTGAGAGATTTGAGATTTGGGTACCAAACCCTCCCCTGAGCACAGGTTAACAGGTTGTAATTCCTGGGAAGAGACAGGGGAAGGTGGACTGCTAAGGACAATAGGAGAGGATACCAGGGCTGTCTGGCCCAGTCTGGAGCGATCACCTTGCAGGGTTGAGACCTGATTTTGACTAGCACTTTGAACAGGAGAGGGAAGGGGGGGAAAAAGCATACAGGAACTTCCCTTCCCAACTGAGAACTAAGGCATCCAGGGAGACTGAGCCCAACACTGGGGGCCTGCAGCGAAAAAGGGGAAGTTGGTGATTGTCTGGGGCTGCAAAAAGATCTATCTGTGGGGTGCCCCATCTGGAGAATATCACCTCCAAAACCAGGGGATCCAGTGACCATTCGTGATGGCCCTGAGATATCCTGCTGAGAGCATCTGCCAGGACATTGTCCTTGCCTGGGAGGTGTACTGCTGTGAAGGAGGTGTTCAGGGAATAAGCCAGAGACCACAACGTCATTGCTTCTGTGCACAAGGCCGTAGACCGAGTGCCTCCTTGCTTGTTGATATACCACATTGTGGTGGTATTGTCTGTTCTGATCTGAATAACTTTGTTCTGAACAAACTTGGAAAAGGCTTGAAGTGCTAGAAATACTGCTCTGAGTTCCAACAGACTGATGTGAAGCAGAGATTCCTGAGGGACCACAACCCTTGGGTGGTCAGGTCCCAAGTGGGCCCCCAATCCCAAGAGGGAGGCATCTGTAGTGAGGATTAAAGAGTAGACTGAATGACAAAGGGAACTCCTGTCTTAGATTGTTCTGATCCTGCCACCACTGCAAGGCCTGGGTCAGTGTTTGAGTCACTGGAATCAGTTTGGTCAGAGGGTCCTTTTTCTGAGACCAAAAGGCTCTCAAGTGAAACTGAATATCCCTCATCTGAAATCTTGCTCCCTGCACCACTGCTGTAGAAGCAGCCATGTGACCCAGGAACTGCAGGAAATGCCTTGCTGGACGAGACACCTGTAGGGTGAATGAAGAGGCCAGTGTGAAAAGGGTCCTTGCCCTGTCCAGGGGAAGGAAGGCTCTGGCCTTTTCTGTATCTAGCTCTGCGCCTATGAAGGTGAGGAGCTGAACAGGCTCTAGAACTGACTTTGAAAGATTCAGAAGGAAACCTAGAGAGGTGAGCAGTTGCTGAGTTATCTGTAGGTGTAACTTGACTTGGTCTGGGGACTGGCCTACTATGAGCCAGTCGTCTAGGTATGGGAAGATGGCAATTTTTTGCCTTCTTAGAGAAGCAACTACTACTGCCAGGCATTTGTGAACATGCTTGGAGCAGAGGTTAGCCAAGGCATTGCTCTGAATTGTAATAGCCTGAGGGCAGCTCAACCTGAGGTACTTTCGATGGGAGCTTCTGATGAAAATATGGAAGTAGGCATCCTTGAGGTCCAGGGAGACTAGCCAGTCCCCTGGCCTTAGAGAGGTAGAATTATTCCCAGAGTCACCATTTTGAATTTTGGTTTTAAAGGTGCTTGTTAACTATCTGAGATCCAGGATGGGCCGCCATTCTCCTTTCTTTTGGGGTAAGAAAGTACCTGAGTACAATCTTTGCCTTGGTGCAGGGGTGGAACCTTTCCACAGCTCTGAGAGCCAGGAGGAAGAGACCTCTGCCTCTAGGGCAAGTGCCTCTGAAGGATTTGCAGGTGGAAAGGATCTGGTTCTCAGCTTTGGAAATTTTTGAAGCTGAGAACCAGTCCCGCTTACTACTTCCAGGACCCATTTGTCTGATGTTAGAGACTTCCAGTCCTGGACAAAGTAAGCCAGCCTGCCCCCTACAGGTAGTGGAGAATTGGCCCTGCAATCCCATCAGGGTGCCTGCTTGGCAGGGTTTTAGGCTGAGGGTGGGAGCAGGTCTGCTTGTACCCTTCTGCCTCCCTCTAAAGAACCCCTCTGAGCATAGGCAGAAGAGGGCCTGGTTGGCAGAAAGGCCTATGAAAAGGCCTGCCACTGCCCCTGGGATGCTGCCTCTGAGGAGTGGCTTGTCTTTCCTTGGCCTGGGCATTCTTATAGGTGGTCCTACATTCATCCATTTTTTCATGTACTTCTGTTTGCTCCCCAAACAGAGAATTACCCACAACAGGAAAATCCATGGCCTTAGTCTGGGTATCCTGTGACAGGTTAGTACATCTGAGCCAAGCCATTCTGCAAAGTGCCACAGATGTAGCCATGACTCTAGATGAAACATCATTGGAGTCCACTGCAGCATGGAATTGCACCTTGGATGCCTCAATACCATCAGCAGCCACCTGCTCCAGCTCCTTGGCAAGCTGGCCAGGGACCTGTTTTGTTAAAGCCATGACAGTGTCCCATCTGGATTTCTGATACCTAGCAGTATAGGCCATATAGTTGGCCTGTCTGAGTCCCAAGGATGCTGCCACGTACTGTTTCTTTGCCATGGCATCAATCCAACTGGGGTCCTTGTCTGGGGGGTGTGAAGCCAAGGGAATATTTGCCTTATCACAGGCTGCAGCCTGCACTACCCCAACATACATAGATACATAGACAGTGTCGGACAAGGAATGCCTATGGCCCACCCAGTCTGCCATTTGAGCTGAAGTTCAGTTTGTTTTCCTAGAAGTCTGTTGCACCTACCCTGACCTCCAGAATTCTTTTATGTCTATCCCATGCATTCTTAAATCCCGTGATTGTTTCAGCCCCACCACTTCCTCTAGCAGGGTGTTCCACTTGTCCACCACCCGTTCTGTGAAGAAATTCTTCTCATGTTTCCTCTGAATCGTCCTCCCTCCAACTTCATCCCATGCCTCTAGTCCTGGAACATCTTTTTCGCTTAAAATAGTGTTTTCCTGCACCCTGTTCCTCTGTAAGATACTTGTATGTCTCTATCATATCCCTCTCTCCCTCCTCTCCTCCAGGGAGCACATGTTCAGTTCCTTCAACCCGTCTTCATAGGACTTGTGATGCAATCCATGCACCATCTTTGTTGCCCTCTGAACCTTCTCTACCCTGTCTATGTCCTTACGTAGGTATGGTCTCCAGAACTGTACACTGTACTCCAGGTGGGCCTCACTAGTGTCTTGTATAGCGGAATTATGACCTCCTTTTCCTGCTGGTAATGCCCTGCTTATACATCCCAGCATCCTATTTGCTCTACCTGCTGCCTGTCACACTGTTTCTACCTTGAGGTCATCAGAGATGATAACCCCAAGATCCCTTTCCTGCTTGGTGCATGCTATATCCTCACCCCCAACTGATATATTGTGCCAGGGTTTTTGTGCCCCTATATGCATTATCTTGCACTCTTTGAACTGAATTTCAACTGCCAAACCCCTGACCATTCTTCAAGTTTCTGTAGGTCGCTTTCATTCTGTCTACACCTCTGGTGTGTCTATTCTGTTACAGAGCTTTGTGTCATCAGCGAACAGTGAAATTCTGCCTCTAGGTCCCAGCCATGTCACTGATGAAGATGTTGAATAGGACCGGTCCCAGCACTGATCCCTGTGGTACCCCACTGGTCACTCTTCCCTCTGTGGAGTGACAGCCATTTACCACCACCCTCTGTGTCCTGCCACCCAGCCAGTTACCTACCCACCACACTACTGTCCTGCCCACCCATATTCCCCAGTTTGTGTAATAGTCTTCTATGTGGCACAGTGTCAAGGCCTTGCAAGTCCAGATAGGCCATGTCCACTGCCCTCCTCTGATCCACCTCCCTAGTCACCCAGTGAAAAATTCAATGAGGTTGGTCTGACATGATCCCCTGTGAAACCATGCTGCCTTGGGTCCTGTAGTCCACTGACAACCAGATGTTCCACCAATCTCTCCTTGAGTAGTGCTTCCATGATCTTCCCACTACCGAGGTGAGGCTGACTGGTCTGTAGTTCCCTGCTTCCTCTTTGTTCCCACTTTTGTATAGGGACTAGCATCTGCTGTCCTCCAGTCTTTGGGTACCTCCTGTTTCCAGTGATCGGCTAAACAGGATAGCCAGAGGTTCAGCCACCACCCTCTTAGTTCTTTAGGACCCTGGGTGCACCCCATCTGGCCCCATTGCTTTATCAACTCTTATTACTTCCAGTTCCTTCAGGACCCTTTCTCGTAAAGGACTGTGTCCATTTCTGCACCATTCTCACCCCTTGTACTCCCTTCAGACCCATTACCCTCCTCTTCCTCAGTAAAGACTGAGCAGAAATACCTGTTCAATATGTCAGCTTTACTGTTGTCATCCTCCACGCTGCCCCCATCCTCCCCCTTCAGTCTCACTATCCCTCCCTTTGTCTTTCTTTTTTCACTTATGTACCTGTAAAAGGTTTTGTCCCCTCTACCCACTGATTTTGCAATGTGTTCTTCTGTCTGAGCTTTGGCTTCCTTACTGACCTCCCTGCCTCCCTTTGCTTCTCCTGGTACTTCTCCCTATCCCCTTCTGCCTGTGTCTTTTGTATTGCCTGAATGTAATCTTTTGGCTTTCACTTCTTTGCTACCTCTTTGAAAACCATAATGGTTCCTCTTCCTTTTCCTCTCACTAACCTGCTTAATACATAATTCTGTTGTTCTTGTAATCCCATTTTAAATACTGCCCACTGTTCCTCGACCCCTGATTCCTGCCCCATTCCCTTAATGCCTCCTTCAAGTATCTCCCCATTTTCCCAAAGTCTGCCCCCTAAAATACAGGATACGTGTTTTGTGTGGTTTGGTTCTGCTCTTTCTGTGATTTCAAACCACAATGACTGGTGGTCACTGTTTCCCAGGTGCTCCCCACTGTACCCCATCACACTGTCTGTTTGTGAGCACAAGGTCCAGTATTGCCTTCTGCCGAGTTGGTTCCATGACCAGTTGCTTGAGGAAGGCACCCTGAAGGGAGTCCAGGATAAATCTGCTCCTAGTTGATGCTGTTGCTGGGATGCTCCAGTCCACGTCTGGAATATTGAAGTCTCCAACCAGTACTACCTCACCCTTGTCTACCATCCTTTGGATGGCTAGCATCAGCTCCCTATCTGTTTCTTCCTCCTGGGCTGGTGGTCTATAGACCACACTTGTGCAAATGGCTGTCCCCATTTTCCTTTCCAGCTTAACCCACAGTATCTCTCCCCCATTTTGTTCCTCCTGGATCTCTGTGGCCCTTATGTCAATTTGGCTGCATTGTTGTGCAAGGAACTCCGTATCTGAGCCTGACAGAGTATACCTCTTGTCCATTCTTTTATCCACAGGAGGTATAGTATTAGGAGTCTTTAAAATCTTAAATGCCTGTTTCCCAAAAGATTTGTGTAAGGGAATAGACAGCCTCCTAGACTCTGAGATATCCATCATTTCCACATAGTCAGGCTCTTCCTGGTCATCCACAGCTTCTTCCATAGGAAGCTGAAAGGTTTCGGCCACTTTCTTATAAAACATGAAATGGGAGGGGGACTCAGAAAGCCTAGGAGGAGACACTCCTGAAGATCTGCCTGGGGAGATGTCCAGGTCAATGGGCACATCCAGACTTTCAAAACCACATTCACTTTCCTCATACTCCTCTTCCTCCGGTTCATAATATTCCTCTAAATCATAATCTTGAACCGGTGGAACCGGCTGAACCGAGCGCCTTCCTGATGGTGCCGGTTCGGTCGCAACCGGGGAGAGTGACTGCACAATTTTTATCGCTTTGGCTATTTCTTCAGCGGTTGGAGAAGAAACTTTTGGATCCACATCAGCTGATTTTTCCTTTCTTGTTCTCTTAGCCGGAACCGACTCCTCGGAATCAGCTCTCCTTTTGCCCTAAGTCTCGCCTGGTCAGAGGGCACCTTCTGGTTCGGTTTGAACCGAACGGGCTGGCCATCCGTTCAGCGGACTTCTGGCCTCCCTTTCCCTGAGCCTACCAACTTCTCTAGGGTAGCTGCAGGAAAATTTTACAAATCTGGCAGTCTGCATTGAGGTGGTCAAACCCCAGACAATAAACACAGGTGGTGTGAGGTCAGCATCAGCAAGACTTCCCCACACACACACTGCAGTGCTGAAACCCAGTGGGCCGGTTTTCTTTTGGGTTCTCAGACATTGTGCCAGTCCTAACAAAACTTACCCTTTTAATGGCAATCCACCAGGCAAGACCCTCTTATCAGTTCCTGACCGTGTTATGGGTTGTGGAAAAAAAACGTAATAAAATCCGTCTTTTTTAGAACCGATAAGAACCGGTAACCACACTCTAAAAGTACAGATAAAGATTTTACAACAACTTGATCGGTTCAAACCGAACCAATGAACCATTTACAAGTTTCACACAGGATAGAAAAACAATATAACCTATCTAGTACTCACGAATACCACAGACAGAGACTGAACCGACAGGTTACGGTTTAAAATCGGTCGAAAACCAAGAAAAGCGGTACTTTAACCGACACATTTAACCGAGCAAAGGGAGAAATCTCCGGAGCGACTGTTCAGTGAGGCGGAGTAAAGAATCTGACGGTTTGAGTTCAAACAGCAACAGACAGAGTCTCAACCAAGCTCGAGCTCAGCGCCCATGCCTGCTGCGGAACGTTAACCTCATCTCGGGCAGTTCAAGGTTGGGACTCACTGCTATTGTCAGAATACAGCAAGACTTCATGTTGTTTGAATCTATATTATGTTTTGTATAGCTGTAATATGTTGTTTGAATCTATATTATGTTTTGTATAGCTGTAATTGTTTTTATAATTTAAAATCAGTAAAACATATTGATAAAAAACACAAACACATACACACAATGGTGGATGGCTACCCTGAATGTACCCCATTCTAGAGAAAAGAACCAGAGTCTGGCTTAGTCTGCCATACCTCCTCCGTTAATGTTCTCCTTGGCACTGGTTTCAACAGCCGATTCCCATCTGCTCACTGAACCGCCGCATCTGCCGTTTCCACCTGCTTCCTGGACGGGTCATCGCTTTTATTACCAACTGCAAAACAGAAAAAGAATGAAGAAAACAAATAACATCAAGCTACTCAAAGCCAGCCCTCCAGCCCTTGACTGCGTTCTTGGGATTGGATTACTACTACAGGGAGGCAGTGTAACCCAGTGGTAAAAGCGCAGAGCCATGAACCCAGAGACCCAGATCTGAATCCCACCACCACTTACAGTGTGACAATGAGTAAGTCCCTTAACCTCCTTCTAGTTTACTTTAAAGGTGACCTGTAAAATAGTGTTGCAGCCCCCTCCCGTCTTCACATACCTTACAATACTGTTGCAGGAATCCCGGGCTGCAATCAGCATATTTTTTTACATCCAGGTTTAATTTTAATAAAACACCAAACTTTTCGGCTGAATGCAGAAGTGTGGAGGGGACCCAACTGAGCGGGTGCAAGTGTTCATGGGTATGACACCCATTTAGTGACATCACTCCCACCACTACCCTTATAATAGCAGCATTAGCGGTGGTTTATTATGCTAATTTTATTGATTTCCTGGGGGTCTTGACACCCAAAATATTACTTACAGCAACAGCCACCGCTTGCAACACCGTGACCTGGTTCAGTAGCAAGCCCGGTTGCTGGAGGGCTGGCAGGGGAAGAAGGATTGAGTGCCTGACGGGCTGCTGTCCTTCTGGGAGGGTGGCTGCAGTCCTCGCTGCTATATCACCACCTGGGTGACCAGGGTTATGGTGCAGTGGAGGATGCAGACTGGCAGGAGGGATGGACATCAGCGAGGACCAGAGTGAAGGCACGCTCCATGTGCCTCCATCTCACTGGTCCTCCCCGAGTGCTGACGCCTGCAGGAAACAAAAATACAGGAAAAACTCACGCCTGGGCCAGGACACGGGCTCCCCGTACCAGCAACTGAGAGGAGCTGGGAGTACAGCTCCAGGTGCACGCTCCCCTGAGGATTTGGAGGGGAAGGGGGAACCCCTCCATTCCACCCAGAGGGTTATCCAGGGATGCCTAGATGTTGACTGGAGTGGAACACTAACGGAGCAAGTTCCTCCGGTCCTCAAGGCGCAGCCTGTGTGGTGCACTGGGAGACCCCGAGGGAAGGACCAGACGTGGGGATGAGAGGGCATAAGAAAAAATTACCATAGTAATCTTGTTTCTTCCCAGTGATGCTCAGATATTCATAACTTTATGCAGTAAGCCTGGAGGGTTGAACTGCCTAGAGAGATGGAACACATGCAAATGAGTAGAATTCTCTGCATGTGAGCATCTTTCAAATACTGCCTCTGCCAACTGTAGTGTCCTAACCTCTTCAGATTTGTGAGAAACTTGAAAGTCAGGCATTAGGAAACTAATGTAGCTTTAACATTTTATTAAAAGAGGGGTTACTCATAATTAAAGCATAGAATTTTATAGAAAAAACACTCCAAAGGGAGGAGAATGATAACATTTGACAAAAACCACAAAGAAAACTCCAAAAGGAGAACACATTGAAAACCCCCTGTTTAAAATTGATTAAAAACAGAGAATATGCAACAAAACAACATGGCTTGGTGGCACCAGCATGCGGAGTGCAGAGGCTGAAGTTCTGGAAGGGAGGGAATGAATAGCTGAGCATCACTGGGAAGAAATAAGATTACTATGGTAAGTAATTTTTTTCTTCTAACCCCAATAATGCTCAGGATATTCATAACTTTATGCAGACTACCAAGCAGCACCACTGGAGGTGGCCACATAACTTATTTTGGAAACAGACTCTGCAGGACTGCTGTGCCAAACCTAGCATCACTCCTGGATAGAATGTTCAAGTTGTAATGCTTTGTAAAGGAGTGTACTGTTTTCCAGGTAGCTGCTTTGCAAATGTCCACCAAGGGGACCTCCCTGGCAGCTGCAAGGGTAGCAGCGGTTCCTCTTGTAGAATGTGCCCTCAATCCGATTGGGGGCTCTTTACCTACTTTAATGTAGCAGAATTTAATACACTGGACTATCCACTGAGAAATTGATCTTTTTGAGGCTGGTTTACCCTTTCCTACATCCTCATATGTAAGAAAAATTTGTTTTCTATCCCTCCTATGGTCTTTAGTGGCTGTCATGTAACAGCTGATGGCCCTTTTCACATCCAGACTGTGGAGCCTTCTTTCACCAGAACTGGTATGATCTGTGAAGAAGACAGGCAGAGTGATTGATTGGTTTAGATGAAAGTCTGAAACCACTTTAGGAGGAAACTGTCTGTTCTGAGGACTACCTTATCTCTGTGAAATGAGATATAGTCTTGATCAATGCAGAGAGCCTGGAGCTCACTAATTCTCCTTGCAGAAGTAATAGCTACTAGAAAGACTGTTTTCCAAGTGGGCTGTAGCCATGGGCTCAAAAGGAGGGTCCATGAGCTTGGCTATACACACATTCAGATCCCAGGCAGGCACTGGTACCCTGTGAGGTGGGTGCAAATGTTTGTCTGATGCTACCGACACCTTTGTCCCTGCAGAAAGGTAGGCAGATACTGCTGCTAAATGAACCTTAAGGGAACTGGGTTTCAAACCATGTGAATGCAAATGAGTGAGATAGTCCAAAACAACTGAAACTCCAGCCTTATGTGGCATAAGGTTTATACTGGAACACCAGATAGAGATTCTCTTCCATTTGGAAAATAAGTTTTCTGTGTAGAGGGTTTTCTATAGAAACATAGAAACATAGAATTTGACGGCAGATAAGGACTGCTTGGTCCATCCAGTCTGCCCATTTCCCTACCTACTGGATAAGCTGCAGATCCTAGTTAACCAGCAGCCTACTTCTTCCTACCCCCCACCCCAGAACTGCCTTTATGACTATCCATGCATGCTTGAATTCCACCACTGATTTTGACTCCACAACCTTCCTCGGAAGGCTGCTCCATGCATCCACCTCTCTCTGTAAAAATACTTCCTTAAATTACCTCTGAGTCCTCTCTATCTTCAAATTGTGCCTCTTTGTTCTTGCACACCCTTTTTTGAAAGATGCTACCCTCTTGGACTTTGTTGATTCCCTTGAGGTACTTGAACGCTTTCTATCATGTCCCCTCTCCTTCTTTCCTCGAGGCTATACATATTAAGCCCTTAAGTCTCTTCTTCATATGTCTTCCAGTGCAGACCCTGCACCATTTTAGTTGCCCTCCTCTGACAGCTTCCATCCTGTCTATGACTTTGGGAGATTGGGTCTCCAGAACTGCACACAGTACTCCAGATGGGGTCTCACCAGCTGTCTGTACAGAGGGATAATAACTTCCTGTTTTCTACTGGTGATGCCTCTCCCTATGCATCCCAGTATCCCCCCAGCCCTCCTTGCTGCCCTCTCACATTGCTTGCCTGTCTTTAGGTCATCTGATATGACCACCCCCAGGTCCCTTTCCATTTTTGTTGTTGTTAGTATCTCACCCCCCATTGTGTACTCTTCCCCTGGGTTTTTGTTTCCCAGGTGCATTACCTTGCACTTCTTAGCATTGAATCTAAGCTGCCATACATTTGACCATTCCTCTAACCTTGCCAAGTCCCTTCTCATCCTTTCCACCCCACCCTGTGCATCAACTCTGTTGCAGATCTTAGTGTCATCTGCAAAGAGACATACTTTTCCTTCCAGTCCTTCTGCAATGTCGCTTATAAAGACATTGAAGAGGACCGGTCCTAATACTGAACCCTGCGGTACCCCACTAGTAACCCTCCTTTCTTCTGAGTGGACTCCATTTACTATTACTCTCTGTGTCCTATTCTCCAGCCAGTTCTTTACCCAGGCTGTCATCTTGGGACCCACTCCCAGGCTGGCTAACTTGTATATTAATCTTTGTGTGGGACTGTGTCAAATGCCTTGCTAAAGTCTAGGTAGGCCATGTCCACAGCCCCTCCCTGATCTACTACTTTGGTCACCCAGTCAAAGAAATCTATCAGATTCGTCTGGCATGACCTTCCGCTGGAATCCATGCTGCCTGGGTCCTGTGCCCCTCTGGCCTCTAGATACTCGACAATTCTTTCCTTTAGAAGTGATTCCATCATTTTCCCTATCACTGAGGTTAAACTAACAGGTCTATAGTTTCCTGCTTCTGCCTTGCTCCCACTTTGTGAAAGGGAATCACATCTGCCCTCCTCCAGCTCCTCGGTACCACCCCATCCTCCCATGATTTGTTAAAAGGGTAGTCAGTGGTGTCACTAGTTCTACCCTTAGTTCTTTTAGAATTCTGGGATGAATCCCATCAGGCCCCATTGCTTTGTCCACCTTCAGTTTTAAGAGTTCTTTCAGAACCCTTTGTTCTGTAAATAGGCGGTATCAACTTCTATAACCCTTAACATATTTAAGACAGCTTCTGAAATATTTAAATCAGCATACTCTAATTCCTCAATAGCCATGCCTTGAGATGAAGGGACTTGAGATTTGGGTACAACAATGTTCCCCGATTGGAGGTCTGAGACTGTGTCTGAGAGGCAATTGTATTGGTTTGCTGACAGACACGGAGAGCAGAAGAGAGTACCATGGCTGCCTGGGCCAATCTGGAGCTATCAAGACCAGAGATGCTGTGAGAGATTTCAGTAACACCCTGAAAACCACAGGAAAAGGCATACAGGTGCCTGCCTGTCCAATCCAGAGCCAGGGTGTCCAGAGGAACTGTGCCCTGTGTTGGTGGTCTACAGCAATACTGAGGTAGCTGGTTGTTCTGGTAGGATGCAACAAGTCTATCTCTGGAGTGCCCCACCTTCTGAAAATAACTTGTAGCACCTGCTTGTTTAGAGACCATTCATGATGGGCCTGCTTGATGTGCTTAGTGCATCTGCTAGGTATTGTCCTTTCATGGCAAATGGATTGCCTGCAAGTACATCTTCAGAGAGTATGCCAAAGTCCAAATTTTCATGGCTCTCTGCAAAGGAGGCCTGATCTGTGCCTCCTTGCTTGTTTATGTAATACATTGTGGTGGTATTGTCTGTTCTGATCTGTACCACCCAACCCAATATCAGTGAGAGAAAGCCTTTAGGCTGGGAGCATTGCTCTGAGCTCCAGTACGTTATGTCTTAGGGACTCTCCTGATGACCAGGTGCCTTGAGTCGTGTGCTTTCCTAAGTGGGCGCCCAGTCCAAAAGAGATGCATCTGTTCTGAGTATTAGAGAGGGTGTTTTTCTGAAAAGGAACCTTGCCTTAATTGGATTCCTCCTTTCACCAGAAGAGGGCCTTTAATAGTGCCCTTGTCACTGGTGCAAGCTTTGAAAAGGGGTCTCTTTTCTGACTCCGGTGAGTCCTGAGGTGAAACTGGGTATGTCTCATATAAAACCTGGATCCTTGCACTGTGCCTGTGGATGCAGCATATGGCCTAGTAACTGCAGAAATTGCCTTGCAGTTTTTGGCTTGTTCAGCGTGATGGAATTTGCTATTGACTGAAGACTTTGCACCCTGTCTAAAGGCAAAAAGGCTCTGCCCTGAAGTGTGTTGATTTCTGCCCCTATGAACTGCAAAGTTTGAGCAGGAGTTAGAACTGATTTCTTTTGGTTTATTATAAAACCCAGGGACTTTAAGAGGTGTTGGGTGATCCTCAGGGAATTCCTTACTTGATCTGGTGACTTTCCCACCACTAACCAATCATTTAGGTATGGGAAGACGGTCACTCCCTGTCTTCGGAGATATGTCACTACAGCAGCTAGGCATTTTGTGAATACCCTTGGTGCTGAGGAGAGACCAAAAGGGAGAGTTGAAAACTGATAATGACATGAAGGGAGCCTGAATCCGAGATATTTTCTGTATGATTCCTTTATGGGGATGTGGAAATAGGTGTCTTTCAAGTCCAGTGATGCCAGCCAGTCACCTTTTGGGATTGTTGGCAATATCCGAGCCAAAGTTACCATTCTGAACTTTGTTTTTTTTCAGATGCTTGTTCGAAGCTCTGAGATCCAATATTGGCTGCCACTCCCCACTTTTCTTTGTTGTTAGGAAGTATATGGAGTAAAAAACCCTTCCTCTCAGGGTGGTAGGAACTGATTCCACTGCTCTGAGCTGTAACAATTTCTGAGCCTCTGCTTCTAGTACTGTCCTTTCTGCCAGAGGAGATGAGCAGTAAACCCTGGTCTTTTGTGGAGGAAAAGATTTGAAGTCCAGAGACAGACCCTGACCCATTACCTCCAGAACCACCTTGTATGTGGTGATGTTTAGCCAAGCCTGGAGGAAGTGGGAGAGTCTGCCTCCGACAGGGAGGGAAGAGGGAGCCTGAGCCTCAGGGGTTTTGTTTTGATTGGGGCTGAGGCTGGATCCGAGAGCCCCTCCTGGAGACCCTTCTACCCCTACCACCCCTAGAGTACACCTGCTGTGGATATTGCTGGTACTGGGGCACAGCTACTGGCTGAAAAAAGGGTCTGGTCATGAAAGACCTTCCTCTGCCCCCCTTCCATAGGGCCTGTGGATGGAGAAGCATGCTCCTTAGTGGAGTTGCTTCTATAGGTTGCCTTATACTCATCCACTTTTTTCATGTATGCAACCGTGGATTCTCCAAAAACAGAGTTTCCTTCCAAAGAAAAATCCAGGGCCTTGGACTGAGTATCCTGAGTAAAGTTAGTGGCCCTGAGCCAAGCAAACCTTATCTGTGCCACAGTGTTAGCCATCCATCTGGCTGCAGTGTCGTTTGAATCAGCAGCCATCTGGAACTGGTACATAGCTGCCTCCAGCCCAAACCTGTCAGTTTCAGCCAGGTCTTCAGACAAGGGTGAGGGGGCTTTCATGGACATGTCCTGCCGACTGCCACAGGAGGTTTGATACTGGCAGCATAAGCTTGAAAAGTAGTCTGTTTCATGGCCAAAGAAGCTGATAAATAGCCTTTTTGGCCATGCTATCTACTTTCTGGAGTCCTTGTCTGGAGGGTGGGAGGACAGGGGACTCTGGCTTTGTCGCAGGCTGCCTGCTGTAAGACCGCTTGATGGTCTGGATGGGAGAAAAGGAAATCAGCTCACGTCCCTGTCCAACTGATATTTTTATCTATTTTCTTATCAATTAGAAGAACAGAATTAGGGGTCTGTAAGAGTTTTAGGTTCTCCTTTTAAAGAATTTATAAACTGGCAGGAGGAGAGCCCTGGGTGTTAAACCCATCATATTTAAAGATTCAGTTTCTTCCTCATCCTCAATCTGCTCTGGGGTAGCAACATCAAGAGTATCTGCCATTCTCCTCACAAATGTGAAATGTGAGGAGTAATCCTCTGACACCCTGGGGAGAACCAAAATCCTGCTCAGGGACACCTCCGGGAATTGGTTCATCCTCCTCCAAAAGGATCATCATTCTCTTCCAAATATTGCTCCTCTTGTAAAGATGGCAACACACCACTGCTAGCCTGGGACCCTGGGTAGGGGCAGGCTGCTGGGGGACGATATTGTGTAGTGCCTGGATAATTTTAAAAGCCTGGGCTATCTCTTGAGCCGAGGGCAGAACAGGCACTTGTGCAGAAGTCCCTGGTTTAGCAGGAGAGAGTTCTGCATGTTTCGTTTTCTTCAATTTCTTTGAGGGAACTGGGGAGGTCAGCTGGTTCTTTACCTCGTTTTGCCATCTCAGGAGCAGAGTAAGCAAACTTGTGGATTCAGCCACAGCAGATTGGGGTATCAGCTGGTCAGAGCCGGAGGAACCCCTAGGAAATCTTTTATTTAGCCTTTCAAGGCATTTTTCACAATTTTGTCCAGGAAAGTTTTACATATTTCACAGTCCTGGTCCAGATGTTCAAACCCCAGACAAGCCACACATAAGGCGTGTTTGTCTGCTTTAGCAAAAACATCTCCACATTTTAAACAATTCTTAAAACCGTGTTCTCCGGTTTTCTTTTTAAGTTTCTCTGACATGGTAATGCCCAAAGAGCAAAAACACTAACTGCTAAATAAAAACAGTAAATGCGGTTACTTTTTTTAACCGAGGAGATGATAATTGAACCGGTTCAGTGGTTCTGTAACCGATAAAAAGTGGTTACAAAAACAGTGAAATACACAGAAAAACTAAACTACTAATACACAAAAAACAAGGTTCTTTAATCAGCGAACCCCGATGAAGTAAATAACTAACCTGGTTCCCTCACGGTTATCCCGAACCGCGAGGAACCGGAAAAAATAAGTAAATTAAACAATAAACAAGATTTATACTGACAATTAGTAGAGGCAGTAAAAGAAATGAAATATACTTTAAGTTTTTTATGGTTTTAAATCTTCTTTCATGCGAAAGAGTAAGACGACCACTCTAAGTGACCAGACTTTCAGGCGGAGAGAACAATCTGAAGAGGTTAGAACACTACAGTTGGTAGAGGCAGTATTTGAAAGATGCTCACGTGCAAAGAATTCTACTCATTTGCATGTGTTCCATCTCTCTGGGCAGTCCAACCCTCCAGGCTTACTGCATAAAGTTATGAATACCCTGAGCATTATTGGAGTTAGAAACAGAAAGTTAGGCCCTGTACACATTACAAGTGAAGATTTGTACAGTTTTAAATAACGGTTTCAAAATGTTTTAAAACTCACCACAGCAGCCCGTCCACATTATTTTTTACCGAGTTTGAACTCGGTTGTAACAGGTGACTCACGTCCGTATCAGCAGTGAGCAATGTTTTCAAACTCGTTAATCCAGCCCGACTGTAGCAGCTTGTGTTGTGGCATTCAACCCAGGATGCATCTTGTTACTCCAGCCTGCATTTCGGCAATATTGTAAACAAACAACGCGAATTGCCGTTCAGGAAGTGTTTGTAACTGCAGTGTGTGTTTGCTCATTAGTGCATCAGTAGTGGGTGGTAATTAGTGCTACAGCGTTGTAATTGTCCAAAACCTGCTGAAATTGTGACAGCCTGTCCCAGCAAGCAGTTCACCCTGTCACATGATCCACATCAAGTATCACCTCGGTGATCAGTTGTTCAGACATGGAGTTCTGCAGTGGGGACATGTATACTCTGATTTTATGCTTGCTGTCGGCTCATCAGGCTCTGTCAGAACTTGCTCTGAAGAGGAGAACTTCTGAGATGAGGCAGAGATCATTGCTTAGCACAGCAGTTCCAGAATGAGGCAGTAGCACATTATCAAATCTCTGTCATGCAGAGTATTCTGACTGCTGGGTATGTCTCGAATTCCCTACATAGGCGTGTATGGTGTGTGGATCGTTCCTCATCTTGGTGGAATGATACTGTGTTGACACACTGGGATGATGAGCAGTGGATATCTAACTTCCGTCTCAGTAAAGGGACATTCACATTGCTTTGTAATGAGCCGTCACCTTACATTGCACGTAGCAATACAAGATTTCGGCAAGCCGTGTCAGTTAGTAAGTGTGTTGGGATCACCCTGCGGTGGCTAGCAACAAATGTTGAGTACCGTACACTTGGACATCTGTTCGGGATTGGACGCTCCACAGTGGGTGAGATCATAAATGAAGTGTGTCATGCCATTGTGCAAGTCCTCCTACCCAAAGTGATTGTCATTCAAAACCTAGGTGAAATAATGGCAGGTTTTGATAAAGAATGGGGGTTTCCCCAATGCATCGGTGCTGTTGATGGTACTCATTTTCCCATTTTATGCCCACCTGGTAATGCAACAGAATACTACAACCAGAAGTGCTACTATTCTGTGGTGATGCAGGCGGTTGTTGATTTCCGGTACAGATTCATTGACATAAATGTTGGCTGGCCTGGTAAAGTTCATGATGCTAGAGTACTTAAAAACAGCGACCTGTATTGTAGAGGGCAACGGGGATCTTTTTCCAAACAGTGATCAGGAAATAAATGGTGTGATGGTGCCTGCTTTGATTCTGGATCCTGCATATCCCTCCTACCATGGCTTATGAAGCCATATGCTGATTATACAGACCCGATAAGAGGAACTTTAATTACAGGCTGAGTAAGACATGTATGGTTGTTGAATGCGCCTTTGGCAGACTAAAAGGCAGATGGCGTTGTCTGCTAAAAAGAAGCGAGTTCAGCCTGAGAACATTCCATACATTATTGCTGCGCGCTGCACAATATGTGAGAGTAAGGGGAGTTGTTCGACTCTGGGTGGTTGGCCGACACAGATGGTGGTGGTGTTGTTCTCAACCCGACATTGAACATCATCAGGCATATGCTGCAACAGTTGCATCTCAAACAAGACAGGCAATCTTGATCCGTGATGCCCTGTGTGCTTATTTTGTTACAATGCCACATGTGCAGTAACACATTGCTGAGCTGGATAGTGTCATGTTTAGTCACACTACAGTAAATGCAGCAAGTTAATAAGCAGTGCACCAGTAGTAACCTTGCTGATGATGTGTCACACAAACAATATTTGTAATATATGTTCTTAATGCAGTTCTGATATGTATGCAGTACAAGTAAGCAGTTTGTATCAATTAAAATACTGACTTTTTATTGGCAAACAAACATTGTTACTGTTCTATATTAAATGCTGTTGTTCCATGAAAGGGAACAACAGTAATTCAGTGAGAGGTTGTATTTCAGCAAGTAGCAGATTAAAACCTGTTATGAACTGTTTACATTCTAAAAATGTTCTTTAATGTACTGTTCAATTAAAAACATGGCGGTAACAACACAAAGGAACAGCAGTACCGAGCATACATTTCTGTATGTAACATTTAATTATTTCAACAATAGTGAACATTTTTATATTATGAAATTGATTTGTAATAATTGAGTAGTTTGATGTTATGTGACAGCATTAAAGTTGCATGTTTTCTATCTTTAAACTGTTTCTTAAATTCTGAACTGCTGTACTGATCATAACTGTGCCTTTCACAACAGTAGCACAAACAAATATTGATGAATTTCATCTTAACAAGTGTAAGACATGTTTATTGGCATAACAAACAGTTGCACACACTGCCTTTGCTGTTTTATGCAACACAACAGCTTCTGCTGCCCATCCTTTTAACAGTACAGGGTACTGTATCAGCAACAGCTAAGATGTCACAGACTTGTCCATGTGAAATCATCAGAATTCAGTTGTTCACTGTATGACTGCACATGAGTACTGTTTGGTCTACATTCATCAGTAGCAGTATGTTGGGGAAACAGAGCAAGACACAAACCAACATTTTCACGAGTAGGAGTCATATTCTTGTGGACAGGTTGACTGTCCTGCATGACATTCGGTTGCTGATACAATACCCCTCTACTGTTAAAAGGATGGGCAGCCGAAGTATTTCCCGAGGTCACTACAGTGAAAGGGGATGGTGACTGCATGGCGTTCGCATGGACCGTGGCAGCTGCAACTTGCATCTGCATTGGTCATGTGCAACCAAAGGTGCAAACATTGCCATAATGCTATGGAACAATGATGCAGTATGTTCCATCTCCCATGTTCTTAGCCGTTCCTCCATCTCTCTATCTTCCCTAGCCCTTTCTCTCTCTTGTTGCAACAGCCGATTGTGCTGCTCAATCAACATTTTATGTGTTGGTTCAAACACGGACTCAACTATCTCATGCATTTTTGTCAGTCTCTTTTTCTTCCGTAGATTGAAAAGAGGCTCAGTGCTGCAGGTTCTCTTCCCAGATGACATAGATGATGGTGGTGCTGCATGGCTGGATCCTGGTTCTTCTTCTTCTAGTGCATCTAGGGTATCATCACATGGGTCATGGATGGTGGTAGAAGACTCTTCCACTGATGAGTCCTGGCAACCCTCATGGTCTACAAAAATCACATTTGGTAATGTTAATAGCTCTGATGACAGCTGTATGGTAAGTGCCAGGCGATGCAGTTCCATGTGGAGATGCTTTCTGTGCACTCCCCCCCCCAGCACCACTGTCACCAGACACAGCGGCAATATATATTATGTCATTATGCCATTAAAGGTAGTATGCACAGGTATGGAGAATACTTTGTGCAGACAAAGCAATGCACAGCATCATGTTTGCTGAATCCACCACAGTGACGCTACATTACACAGACACGTCTGTGACTGCAGGGTCGGTGGAAGGACTACAGTGCTGACGAATAATGGGTTACGTGTGTGACATCACATTGCATGTACCTGACTGCAGGGGTTCTGGATCTGGGTACTCTTCTTCAATAGATGGACATGGTGGCTCAACAGACGCTCACTCAAGGACAAATGCAGGGTTTGAGGTTGGTAGAGTACCAAGAATTCTGTCCAGTTCATCAAAAAATGGGCAGGTGATCCTCTTGCCACCAGATCGCCTGTTGTTGTCTTTTCACTTTATAGTATCTCACTTTAAGCTGCTTTATCTTTTCCTGCATTGCTTTTGCAGACCTTTCTATGCCTTTCTAATAGGAAGTCTGCAATTTTCTGATAAATCTTGGTGTTTCTAGGATAGTTGGCCAACTCCTCCTGAACCCACTCCTGGGACCAGTACTCAATTAGGAGTTTAGTGGCCTCTCTGTCCAGCTTGCAGAACGATCAGTCATTCTACCACAGTCACGATATAATCTCCTGGAAGGGCTCTATGCAGGGAAGCACTACCACTAATTAACTATTAAATATGTATTCACCACACAGGCGGAGTGTGTCTGCTTTACTGTAGTAAATATTGGTAAATGATGCAGACAATTAGGTCTGTCAACCTCCACGAGCACTTTAATTTCCCGCCGCTAGGCGCTCTGTTGGATGGCAATGCTCTACAGCCTCACTGCAGCTGCACTATGGGATTGCTTGCCAGCAAGCACTGGAGGACCAAAGCTCTCAGCACGGCACATGAATAGAGTTACAACCTCACGCCCGTCCACACCAGAAGGTAACACACTTTCCTCCTGTAAAACGGTTTCGAAAACAGACTTGAGACTAGCTCGCAGCAGGGTTTAAGCACGGTTTCTTAACACGCTTTGAAACCGTGCTTAAATGCTGACGGGCACCGTGTTTGCGCACCTTAAAACATTTTAAGTGGCCTGATGTGTACAGGGCCTTAAAGACACATTTAATACTTACACATTTAAATATTACTACACATTTAAATATTTAACATATAGTATACACATACAATCATGATAATTCACATTAGGGTATTCTACCATAAAACAGATTAACAAATCCATTGTTCTTTGTTGATCTTGTGCTGCAGGTTATAATTTATCAATCAAAACATGTACATTGCACTGCTAGTTCTTGCTTCAATGCAGTGTTAAATTTTCTCGGACTTACATGTATACTCTCAGTCTGCATATTTAGTTTGTTCCATATCTTTAATCCCACAAATGAGAAAGTCATCTCGCCAGATTTACTTTTTGTGTTTCAATTTGATAGTCTCTCATTTGTTTGATTTTTCTGTTATGAGTATGTATTTATTTTTTTTTTTAAACTTTCATGTAGGTTACAAGGGTTTCGGTGAGGTTAGTGTTCTTTTTTTTTTTGTACATGATTGACCCAGACCAGTTTTTGCTTATTTTCTAGTGTTAGCCACTTCAATTTTTCATAGTTTACAATGGTGGATCCATTTACTAGTTCTCAATGCAAACCTTGTCAAACAGTTGTAAGTAACTTCTACCTTTTTTAAGGCAGAAACACTTGCAAACCCATATATACGAATTCTATAACTGGCCATCTCTTACTCTATTGATTACTGAAACTTTGTTGTCGAGGTTTATGATGTCAAGGGTCGCTGGATGGGAACACAGCCTCGTGCACTGCTGACCATCTGTTATTCTATTGATTATTCTAACTTTGCTCTTGTGGTTAATGATGTCACAAGGGTCACTGGATGGGAACACTGCCTTTCCTGCAAAAATGATTCTGGTCTCAAACAGAGGATTATGCTCGGTAGTGTTACTGCTCACTATGCCAATGACCTGGGTTCGAGAATGAGCCTGGGGGGAAGGTCAAGTGCCCCACAGGATGCTCTCTTCCTCTGGAGAGCGAGAGTATCACATCCTTCTGCTCTGCTGGCACCAGTGCAGGGGATACATGGCCTGCGTCAGGCCTCGCCGGTAGCCAATCCCAATGTGCACTCCTTTGGGGGGGGTAGAGTATACAGTGCTGAGCATGTAAGGCTTCTACAGTGGCCCACTCTCGCACCGGATCCTAGCTGTGGCGCTCCTTAGACTGACTCACTTCTCCACCTCCACTCCAGGTGGCTGGGTGACTGCTGGGAAAAAATGCAGAAGTGGCTAACGGCGTACCCAGCCCCAGTGGGTACGTTGGGGGGGGGGCACAGAAGTATGTCAAGGGTGGGTGTGGGGACTGGGAATAAGTGCAGCAGGGTCTCAGGCAGAGAGGGAAGCACGCCTGGAGGTATCTGAAGGAAGTCCAGCCTGTGATCAAGCAAGAGCATAAAACAATTTTTGGGAGAAAAAAAAAAGAGAGAGAGGTGTGTGACTTTAGCAGAAGGAAAAAGCAGGAGGATGAGATGAGGGCTGAGACACAAAGATCCAATTTTCATGCAAATATCCTCAATAATAAAGAATGATGGAAAAACTAATACAGAAAAAATTACCATGAAATGGACTGTCCTAGAATGGTACGTTTTAGACCATGCAGCTGCAGTGAGACTGATAGGCCACTGGGTGTACCTGTTGGTCCACAAACTGCTCATCTAAAGAGACACTTATCTGCCTTGGGCAAACATGAGTCAATCCACCCCCCAACTGTAGTTTTGACTGCGGGATGCCAGGTGTTTTTAGTATGTGAAACGTTGTTGGGTGTACTTCAGAATCTGGTCTCCTAAATGAATTAGTAGACATGAAGGAACATGGTTTCTAATTCTATGCCTGTAAAAACTTCCTCACTCTGCTATCCTTTTCACACAGAGATTTAATCAGATTACACCCCCCAACAACACACACTCAGCTGCCATCAGTGATCCTAGTCACCTGGCCGTGGAGGGGGGGCGGCGGCTGGTAATCCTGTCTCCTGCATTTCAAAAGTCCATTCACACCCCTGACCTTCTGTAAATCTGGTTCTTGTATATTAAGTTTAATTTTGTTAACCAGGGTGAGCTCACAGGAAACTAAGACTGTGTGAATACACTTGCCTGACTATTCAGGAGAATATTTGTTCAGCAACCACATATTTGGGTATTTGTCTTAAAAAAAAACCAAAAACTTCCCATCCTCATTTCACCCTATACAAACTTCTCCACCCGTTCCCGACACTGCAGAAACATCCTCTCTGCTTCCACACAAGGATGAGGATCCTGGACTTTAAGAGCGTAGATTTAAAAAAATGGGAGACTGCTCAGAAACTGCCAGGCAGGGGAAGAGGAACAGTGGGGAAAAATAAGGGGGCGGGCATAATTAAGGCAACCAGCCTCTGTGTGAAGGAAGCGAGTAAAAGCAGAAGGAAAAAGAGACCATTATGGTTCTCTAGGGTAGTGGCTAAGGTGGTAAAGGAAAAAAGGTGGCATTCAGGAGATATAAGGAAACACACAGAGTGAGGAAGACGGGAGGTATACTAAGTAAACCAGAGGAAGCAAGAAAGGCAGCAAGGGTAGCAAAGGCACAGGCAGAGGGAAGGATAGCAAAGCAGGGCAGCTGAAGGATAAGACTTCTTCAGGTATATAAATGACAAGGCGGTGGCAAGGAGAGGGATAGTGAGGCTAAGGATGATGATGGTGGTGGTGGGAGGGGTGGTACTGTGCAGAAGATTATCAAGAAAAGCAGACATCCAACAGGTACTTCTGCTCAGACTTCACTGTGCAAGAGGGACCATCAGGAACAGCAGGAACAAAGTGAGGGGGGGGGGATGGACACAAGTCCACTTTCAGAGCAAAGTGTCCTGAAGTGACTTGCACCTCTGAAAGTGGACAAGGCTATGGGACGAGATGGGATGCACCAAGAGCACTAAAACTCAAGAGAGGTGACATCAGCACTGATGGCTTTATTAAATAGCTCTCTGAAACAGGCATGCTTCCGGAGGACTGGAGGAAACCAGACGTGGACCCTTTCTGGTCAGAATGGCAGCAGGAGGAGGCTAGTAATTCTAGGTTGGTCAGCCTCACCTCGCAGTGGGGAAATTAGTGAGAACCCTGTTAAAGGAAAGGTTGGTAGAATATCTTAAATGCAATGGGCTGCAAGACCACAGGCAGCATGGATTCATGGGGGTGGGGGAGGGGGGTAATGCCAGCTAAATTGGATGTCTTTGACTAGCTTACCAGGGAATAGATCAGGTGAGGGCAATGGACGCAGCCTATCCAGACTTTGGAAAGGCCTTTGACACTGTGCTGCACATGAGACTGATAAAAAAAAAATAGAGTAGCCTCAGAGTGGGATACAAAGTGGTGAATTAGGTTAGAAACTGGATAACAGATAGGTAACAGAGGGTGTTGGTTAATGACACTCACTCGAATGATGGAAGGGTGACCAGCTGAGTGCCACAGGGCTCATGGACTGGTCCTCTTCAATGTCTTAGTAAGTGACACTGCAGAAGAACTGGAAGGGAAGGTATGCCATTTTGCAGATGACACCAAAATCTGTAACAGGGTGAACACTCAGGAGGGGGTTGAGAAAATGGGCTACACAACAATTCATGCCGGTCAATCCGGTCTGTGACAGGTCGCTCCATCATAGAAACAGAATTTGACGGCAGATAAGGACTGCTTCGCCCATCTAGTCTGCCCATTTCCCTACCTGATGGATAATCTAGTTAATCAATAGCTAACTTCCTCCTACCCCCCGCTAGAATTGCCTTATGTCTGTCCCATGTACTCTTGAATTCTCCCACTGTTCCTGACTCCACAACCTCCTCAGGAAGGCTGTTCCACGCATCCACAACCCTCTCTGTGAAAAAATACTTTCCAACATTACCTCTGAGCCGTCCCCCCTCTATCTTCAAACTGTGCCCCTTGTTCTTGCACATCTCTTCTTCTGAAAGATGCTACCCTCTTGTACTTTGTTAACTCCCTTGAGATACTTGAAAGTTTCAATCATGTCCCTCCTTTCCTCAAGAGTATACATATTAAGCTGCTTTCGGCTCTCCCTGTATGTCTTCTGGTGCAGACCCTGCGCCATTTTTGTTGCCCTCCTCTGAACAGCCTCCACTCTGTCTATGTCTATGTCTTTACGGAGATCGGGTCTCCAGAATTGCACACGTACTCCAGATGGGGTCTTACCAACTGTCTGTACAGAGGGATAACAACTTCCTCTTTTCTACTGTTGATGCCTCTCCCTATGCATCCCAGTATTCCCCCAGCCCTCCTTACTGCCTTCTCACATTGCTTGCCCACCTTTACGTCATATGATATAATTACTCCTAGGTTTCTTTAGATTTTTGTTAACTCACCCCCTCATTGTGTATTCTTCCCCTGGGTTTTTGTTTCCCAGATGCATTACCTTGCACTTCTTTGCATTGAATCCTAGCTGCCATATATTTGACCATTCCTCCAACCCTGCTAAGTCCCTTTTCATCCTTTCCATCCCACCTTGTGTATCAACCCTATTGCAGATCTTTGAGTCATCTGCAGAGAGACATACTTTTCCTTCCAGGTGCTCTCCAATGTCACTTATAAAGACATTAAAGAGGACCGGTCCCAGTATCGACCCCTGCGTTACCACGCTAGTTACCCTCCTCTCTTCAGTGTGGACTCCTGTTTATTACCTTTGCGTCCTGTTGTCCAGACAGTTTTTATACAGGCTACCCACCTTGGGACCCACTCCAAGGCTGGCTAACTTGTATATTAATCTTTTGTGTGAGACTGTGTCAAATGCCTTGCTAAAAACTAGGTAGGCCATATCCACAGCCCCTCTCTGGTCTACTACTTTAGTCACCCAGTCAAAGAAATCTGTTAGGTTTGTCTGAAATGACCTTCCTGATGTGAAACCATGCTGCCTTGGGTCTGATGCCCCACTGGCCTCTAGGTACTCAACAATTCTTTTCTTCAAAAGTGATTCCATCATTTTCCCTGTCACTGATGTCAAACTAACACGTCTGTAATTCCCTGCCTCTGCCCCGCTCCCACTTTTGTGAAGTGGAATCACATTTGCCCTCCTCCAGTCCTCAGGTACCACCCCATCCTCCCATGATTTGTTAGAGAGAGTAGTCAGTGGCGTTACTAGTTCTACCTTTAGTTCTTTTAGTATTCTTGGGTGAATCCCACCAGGCCCCATTGCTTTGTCCACCCTCAGTTTCAAGAATTCTTTCAAAACCCTTTCTTCTGTGAATGTAAGCTTCAGCATAAACAATGCCCCTTAACAAATCTACCCCTGGCAATTTGCCCCATGCATAAATATAGAAAGAAAACTCCAGGGGACACAAATTCGGAACGAATTGTTCAGGAAGAAAATTGACACCGGAGCTCATAGCCCAGAGCAAGCTGTCAAGGCGCGGAATGCCCATCGTGAATTGACGTGTCCCCAAGAAAATGCGCAAGGGATCTTGGGTCACTAGAGAAATGGTTAAGAGCTTAGCAGTTGGGGTTCAATGCCAAAATATACAAAATTATAAACCTAGGGCATAGGAACTCAGGAGCTGTGTACGAGATGGGTGGAGTGGGGGAAGGAACTGACAGTCACTAAGCAGGAAAGGGACCTTGTGGTTATCATATCTGATGACCTCAAAGTGGCAGGGCAGTGTGACAGAGCAGTGGGTAGGGCCAGTGAGATGTATAGGGAGAAGCATCTCCAGCAGAAGGAGGGAGATGGTGTTGCCACTATATCGCTCTCTGGTGAGACCCCACCTGGAGTACTGTCCAGTTCTGGAGTCTGCACCTCAGAAAGGACAGAGTGGAGGCGAGCCAGATGAGGACAACTAAAATGATGCAGGGGTTGCACCAAAAGCCCTATGAGGAGAGACCGAGGATCTCAACATATACACCCTGGAAGAGAGAGAGAGTGGGAGGACATGATAGAGACCTAGAAGTACCTCTCCGGTGTAAACAGGGTGCAGGAGGGGATTCTCTTTCAAACAAGAAAGAGCACCCGCATCAGAGGGCATGCGATGAAGCTGGAGGGGGCAGAGATTAAGAGAGATGTGAGGAAGTACTACTTCACTGAAGCAGTTGTAAATGCCTGGAATAGACTGCCAGCGGAAATGGTGGAGGCAAAAACAGTAGGGGTTTCAAGCATGCACAAGATAGATATAGGTGAATATTAGTAAACAGGCAGGAAGGAGAGAGGTTTGTCGAGACCAGTTAGGGTCTGCGGAGACAGACTATGCAGGGAACATCTGGGCAGACTGGGTGAGTCAAGCAGTCCTTTTCTGCCAACAAATCTTATGCTTCCCACGCTTGTAGCACCCAATCCACCCTTGCCATTCCCACCCCCACTCCAGCCCCAGCGATGTTCTCAGTAGATGGTTTATTAGTACAGGTTAACTCTTCCCACTACCCTTGCGTAGCACATCTGTTCTGTCAACTCCTCCAGCCCAACCCTGTAAAAAACAGACATTCCCTGTCTGGCCTTTAAGCATCCCTCACAACCCACTCCCCGACACCCAAATATATAGTAATCTGGTCTCGTGCAGGGGGACTGGCCAAACTCGCCCTCTTTCTATGGCCAACTTCCATCTAATGAGTGAAATTGTTCTGTTCTGTGCATTTGCCTCGAGCCAAGTACAGCAACTAAATATAACTGTGGAGAAGGGGCTATGAGGCTGGAGGATGCTTTTTCTTGTTTAAAAAAAAAAATAGCCTGTCATTTCCTGAATACGATCAGTCCCCTATTAGGGAAGGGCTCCTGAATATGCGGAAGCCCTACTATTGCTGGTACTCAGGCCTTGCACACCTATACTGGAAACAGGTTTCTTTCAGGAGAGACCTTAACTGGTAACAACACAGAGAAGAAAGTTACTGGCCTTCTCTCCTTCCCCAAGGATGCTACTGGAGACGAGCCATTATCAGCTCAGTATTATTTTCCTGGTAAATTTTTAAATAAGGAAAATAAAAAGTATTCTGAAAATGGTAGATTAGCTTTTGGGAGGGTGTGCAGTACTAAAGCACTATTGTGAATTCATAATCAACCCCTCCCCGAACTGCTGCGGAATTTGGCCGCTATGTGCATCACTTGTGAACTGTATGTGCTATGCAATTTGCTGAACCTGCTGTAGTGAATTTTACTACAAAACTGCAACCAATTTGCACTTTGCAGCAAATTTATGACATGAAGTGTGGCACTCACGTAGTGAAATTTGCTGCAAGGAGCACAGTGGTCACGGCAGCTGGAGCAGTAAAATTTGTGCAACTGAATGATTTTTACTGCACCTATTGCTGCACATGCTAACAAGTGCAGAGTTTTTCCCCTATGCTCACACCTAGTGCCAAGTACAGGGTCCTTCAGTCCTGTTAGCCACCTTATCTGCAAAACCGTCTGTTCACCACAGCACAACCAGGGTCCTCAACACAGCACTGCTTCATCCTTTGACATTAAACTTTAAGGTCTGCCAAAGTCCTCTCCCCTCCTCTGGTACTATAAGCTTACATGGTTACTGCACAGAGCTGGGAACCTGGGGACCCAGGTATGAAGTTCTTCATCTCCACCCAATGGGTGACCTTGATCCAGGTTACAAAAACCTCTCTGTTTAACCTTCCCATATTTCTTGACCTCTCTGGCCAAGCATTTTGGGATGTAGGATGTACAAAAGGCACACTACATAAACCTAGATTCTAGCCTACGGTTCCTGCATGACCATTTACTAATTCATAGCACTGTAATGCACTGTGGGATGCAGGGTATATGACAAAACTCTACATAGCGAAGCGTCAGGTAATGGATTATGTTTGTTGCAGTTTCAATTAACAAACAAACAACAAACAGCTACATTATCATGTACAGTGGTGTCATCCAGCACAAGGATGTGCCTTGTGCTTCAAACATTGAAACAATCTCCAAAATCAGCTCTAAAACTGATATAAAATCATCTATGGTACAAAGTCATTACATGACATCATTACATACAGAACCCATTTTCTCTGTAGGAGTTCAAATGTTGGGAGTGCCTATGACAGGCGAGGGGTTATGTTTTCCATTTCATGTGTGTCTTATTAGTCTGTACCACAGTTCTAGGGTGGACCTTGTGAAAAAGCCAACTCTTGGTCATGGCTTTCCTTGCCATTAGTAAACATATGGACAACATTTTCCTAGTGGGTGAATGGATGCCTGTATCCTTCAGGCATATCCAGAAACAGTCACGTCTGTGAGGCGAGAACAAATGAAACTTCAAAGAGTTTTCCCAGCTCCTGTTTAATTGAGCCCACAAAGCCTGAAGTTTGGGGTAAAGTCAAGAGATGTGCGCATGGCTCGCTCTTGTCTAGCAGTCTACAGCACACTGGGACACATACATCGCATGCTGGGATGAGGAAGAAGAAGCGTAGTGCCCGTCCAAGAAAACTCCTTCCATAGGTAAGAGGAGGTTGGTTTATGGGTATATGTTAAGCATTTTTCCCATTGTTTGGGGGTTATCACTATGTCCAGGTCCTTTTGCCACCTTGCCCAGAGCTACTCGTCTGAGTGCTTCTTCAGTTTGGTTAAAGCCAAATGAAGACGAAGAATAATCAGCATTTATATAGCACTTTTTATACACAATGTATCCCAAAGCACTTTACAAGCAATGCTAGACTGGTAGTGAAGTGACTGAATGTGTAGTGGCGGCCATATCGCACATCAACACCCATACACAGCCTGAACAACTGCACAAACTAGTTTTATGGGAAGGGGAATATCACCTACTCCTTGCGAAAAATGCCTTAGGTTCTTTTACTTCCACCAGGACAGCACCAGAATGGGTAGAAGGGACCTTGGTTTAATGTCTCATCCGAAGGACGGCACACCATAACAGTACAGCACCCCCCCAATACTGCACTCGGGTACAAGCGTTTTCAGGTAGGAGTCCAATCCCAGTGTGGGACGAGAACACATGACCTTCTGGTCCAGAGGCGGATGTGCTACCAACTGACCACACTGACAATTCGAGCTATTAAGGCATCCAGAGGGGCTCCTGATAATACCTGCTATATCAAACGTCAGAGGTGGTGAATGGGCTGCTTTAGAGGGGCAGGATTTTTCAGCTTCATGCATCTATGCCTTAATTTGCAGGCACTGGTTGGAATCAAAAGGTTGCAGGCCATATTTCCCTGCTAGCACAATAAATTCTTAGAGATCCTTTCCTAGCATGCAGTGGGGGTAGGTAGAGGCCCTGCTTGTTCCCACTTTTTGCACGCATGATCCAGGCAAGCTGATGAGGAACTTTGCCCTGTGAGCAAATGGTGTGATGAGGTACCAATATAGTTGCAGGGAGGAGTGGTTAAGGGTCTTATGCCAGTGCAAACAAGTAGTACTCATGAAGTGTTTACTCTTGCTGTAGGGGAAGGAGTGGGTGGGGTTGCAACGTCATTTTAGCAGTAGGAAGCAAGTCCTCCTCCATTAATTCTACGGATGTCTGTAGGGCTGTGTACCTAGGGGCGAGCCACTATATTGCCGTACAGATTTGGGCAGCTTGGTGGTACCGTTCCATGTGTGGCAAGGCCAGGCCTCCCTTTGCCGCTGGGAGTTGTAGGGCAGCCTATCTGGTATGAGGCTGTGCTCCTCCCTATATGAATTGAGATATTACTCTGTCCCATTGTCTGAACCGGGATGGGGTGGAGGGTGGGGGGTAAATCAGGAGGGTTTGAGAAAAGTACAGAATTCTGGTAAGGATGTTCAGACAAACACAATCACCCTTCTGGATTAAAGTAAGTTTACTGCTTGCCAGTGGTTAAGGTAGTGGAGTAAATCATTTATTCATAAGAACAATGGATACATTCAATTGAGCAAAGCCAAATACAAAAAACATATCTGCACATAGACAATGCTCATACTAACACACACTATAGAACAATTACATTATAGCAATAAACAAAGCAACAACAGAAGGTCTCCTTGAAGGTCTGAGTAAAGGATGGAATAAAGAAGTTAGGAGGATAAGGTCAACGGCAAGTGAAAACTCAAATAGGTAGTGGATTTTTGACCACCGCTTTGCATCAAGCACCAGTTTATCACACCTGCACTAAATCACTGTAAACTCATTTCTGTGCCTATGTCTACACAACTACTTGTGAGTATCTAGGTCTACTGTGGAAACTGTCCTCAAATGAATGGACTTTCAAAACTACAAGTCGAGAATGCAAAATAACAAGAATTAAAAAAAACACAAGGCATGAACATTTCCATTTCTGCCTTGTCTTTTTTGTGCCAGTGTGTGTGTGTGTGTGTGTGTGTGTGTGTGTGTGTGTATATATATATATATATATATATATATATATATAATATATACACACACACACATCATATATATATATATGTATGTATATGAAAGGCACTATATAAATCCAAGTTCTATTTTATGCCAGAGTCCCTGCACTACCAGTATCTAACTCACTGCTCTGTAAACCACCTTGGGATACCAATTGTATTGATCATTTGATATGACTGAACAACCTATCTACCAACCACTTTGGGATACAGTGTGCATGAAAGGTGCTATATAAATCCAAATTGTATTGTACAGTCCCTGCACTACCAGTATCTAACTCATTGCTGTGTAAACCACTCTGGGATACAGTGTGTATGAAAGGTGCTATATAAATCCAAACTGTAGTATACAGTACCTGCACTACCAATTTCTAACTCATTGCTCTGTAAACCACTCTGGGATACAGTGTATATGAAAGGCACTATACAAGATTACAGTTCCATTCTACGCCCCTGCACTACCAATATATAACTCATTGCTTTGTAAACTACTTTGGGATACAGTGTGTATGGGAGGCAGTATATAAATCCAAATTCTATGCTCCCTACACTACTGATATCAAACTTGTTGCTTTGTAGAGCACTTTGGGATACATTGCATATGAAATGCGCGATACAGATCAAAATTCTACTAAACAGCTCTTGCATTTATTTGTTAAATTTTGGTGACCGGATAGGCCCACTGAGCTCCGAACGTCCCTTTTTCAGGGGCGACCCTGGATAACAATACATGTTTTGATGCAGACAAGAGACATTAAGTTACAGAAAACAATTACATGTTTGTTTGCAGGTTACAGCCATGGTTATCAACATGATACTGTTTTACCTAGATTACTACTTGGCAGTACTACTTGGCAATCATGACTAACAATTTGCATTTTTCAGGTTGAGCGCTATCTACAGGAAAATAATCAATCTATAGGACTATAACAAGGCAAAGTGCCTAGGATCATGAAGGGGGTACCTCGGTAGGCCCACTTCGGGAGGGTTGACGTGGGGGGGGGGCAAACTTATGAGCCACGGCAATGGCAAGTGCTGCTGTCAATCATATGAGCCTTTAGTCTGGTGCGGAAGTTCCTAAGAGAGGCGGCCTCCTGCAGCAGCGGAGGGAGATTGTTCCATAGATGGGGGGGCTTGGTACGAAAGACCTGCCACCATCGTTAGTCCTGACTCTGGGGACTTCCAGTAGAGTTACCCTGACGTCCATAGTCTCCTGGGGTTATGTTTGATTGCTATGGTTCCTACTATGCTGGGTGGAGCGGGCAGCCTGAGTAGCTTGAATGCAAGGCCGAGCAGGGGGTACTGCAGGCATGTGGTCAATGAGGACCACAGTAGCTGGGCCAGAGTGTCACAGTGTTGATTTCGTAGGTGGTCCTGGGTAGCGAAATGGGCTACCTTGTTGTACAATATTTGCATCCTTGAGACCTCTTGCTTAGCCATGCCTTGTATAATTGGTGCAGCATAGGGTAGGGAGCAAGACACTAGTGGCAATTGAGAGCCTGGCCTCAGGGATCAGCTAGTCCTTGAGTTGATACAGGGTACCAAGTTTACGGTGTAAGGTCTTGGTAACCTGATCCATGTGGTTCTTGAAGGTGAGACATTGGTCAAGTGTTAGACCTAAGTATTTTAAGGAGGGCACTACCTCTATGCTGCTTCCAGAGATTGCGGTGAGTCGCAAGAATGTAGTCTTGTCACGACCCAGGGACCTGTGCCCAAATAGCACCGCCTTGGTTTTGCCTGCATTTAGTACCATTCTATTTTCATGCAGCCATGCCTCAAGTGATGTAAGGTCACCTTGGAGAAGGGGACCAAGAGCTGTAACATTGTCCAAGGATCGGTAGATGACAGTGTCATCCATACTGAACGCACAGCCACTCCACAGTGGGTATTTAGGTCAATGGTAAACAAGAAGAAATGGAGGGGCCAAGGATTGAGCCCTGCGACACCCTGTTTTAGGGATAGTAGACCTGATATGGCTCCTTCCAGATGACCCTCTGTGTCCGCCAGATAAGCAGCTCAAACCACTTGAGGGCATGGGGGTCTAAGCCCACATTGTTCAGCTTCAGTAGCAGGAGTTTGTGGTCAACAAGGTCAAATGCCTTGGACAGGTCTATAAAGACAGCACCTGTGGGTGTCCAGTTATCCATTGCTCTGAGAACATCATTGAAAAGTTGATAAGGGCTGCATCAATCCCATGGTTAGATCTAAATCCATGTTGTGAGGGAGCTAGAAGCTGAGGAGCCTCAAGTAGTCACAGAGTTGTTCACAGACTAACCTTTCTTGTAGCTTAGCAACTGTGCAGAGCAAGAAGATAGACCTATAATTGCTTATATGTTCCTGGGGCCACCTTTGTGGATTAGGACCACATTGGCCTGTTTACACTGGTCGGAACGAATCCTTCCCGTAGGGATCTGTTTAAGAGCCAGGTCAAAGGTCTGGAGAGGGAAGGGGCTCCAGCCTTGAGTAGCCGAGGGTTTATTCCATCTGGTCTCCCTGAGCCTCTGACTCTCAGTGCCCTTAGGATGGTTTGGACCTCTTTTCGCTTTACCAGTCTTAGGTGGAAAGAGAGTCATTCAAGGCATGTGGGCTCACCTGCGTTAGGAGTCGAGGTCAAAGGGGACAGGCCCACCTTGTAGGCCTCGAGGTTTGTGAAGTGACTGTTAAGGACAGTGGCTATTTGAGGGGAGTCACTAACTAGCTGACCACTGACCTCCATGGGACCAGGGTCAGTCTTGTTGTTGCCCCTGATCAGGTCGTTAATACGATACCAGAATAGCTTATGGTTGCCTAAGTTGGTTTTCTGGAGCTGAGTGACATACTCCCTTTTCGCAAGTTTAATTGCTCTCTTGCTTTTGTTTCTTAAGGCTTTGTATGACACAAGGTCTGCCGGAAGGGAGGAGAGCTTGAACTTCTTCCAGGACTTATCCCGAATGGTCATGAGGGTTTTAAGGGATAGAGATCTCCACTTGTAGCAGCTACCTTTTACTCTCCGTCTTTTCAGAGGGGCTAAGAGGTTAGCCGCTGTGCATAATGAGTTCTGTATTACCCGTATCCAACTCACTGCTTTGAAATGCCCTTTGTGAAAGAGTGTATGAAAGGTGCAATATAAATCCAAATGTGATTCTACAGTTCCTGCACTACCAGTATCCAACTCATTGCTTTATAAAGCACTTTGGGATACCGTATGTATGAAAGGCTCCATATAAATCAACATTTTATTCTAGTCTGCAGTTCATACACTACCAGTATCCAACTCACTGCTTTGAAATGCCCTCTGGGAAAGTGAAAGAGTGTATGAAAGGTGCAATATAAATCCAAATGCGATTCTACAGTCCCTACACCACCAGTATCTAACTCATTGCTTTGTAAAGCACTTTGGGATACAGTGTGTATGAAAGGTGCTGTATAAATCCAAAATCAATGCTATTCCACAGTCCCTGCACTACCAGTATCTGATTGCTTTGTGATGCACTTTCAGATACAGTGTGTATGAAAGGTGCTACAGAAATCCAAGTTCTATTCTACAGTCCATCACTACCAGTATCTAATTTATTCCTCTGTAAAGCACTTTGGGATACAGTGTGTATAAAAGGCACTATATGAATCCAAAATCTCCCCGAGAGTCAATCTCCTTCACTTTTTTGATTTTAGAGAGGGAGGCACTAGGCCCCCTCGGGAGTTACACCTTTTTTGGGGGGGTGATGGTGCCAGTGGGCACATCAGTACACATCTGTGGCACTATATATTATGCGCCAACACTCTTGACCACTTCAATTAGAAGTGAGTGCTGCTTGTCGGAAGTCAGTATTTGGAGCTCCGCCTTTATCATTTTTTTCCACTTCTTTCTTTTCTTAACTTTTTATTTATAGATTTTAAGTCTTACAGTACAAGCAGTTGTCGGCAGAAATGGACCCCATGTCCATCTAGTCTACCTCGATTTGTTTTTTTTATTTAATTTCTTAATTCTTTACTTCAGACCCTGCCAGACCAGTTTCTATACTTCCTCTCTGTTCTAGCCTCACTCACATACCATGATAGATAAAAACAAAAGGCATGGTACGCAGATCCAAAGAATGAGTGTAGAGTGAATAGTACATGAGACATCATATGATGGGTCTAAACGTCTATTCACTATTCAGAGCTGCCAGAGTCTGCTATGATCAGAAGTAATGTCCAGCAATGTAATGTAGGATAGAATGCTCTCAGCAAACCTGATGCAAAACACCAACATTCTGTGCCCCTCGCAGGTCAGAGAGGTTCAATAGCAGAGTTGAAAGGCACAATGAAATATAGCATTTAGGCCCTCTCCACGCCAGCAATTTATCAGTGTTTTAAACCGTGTTAACTCTTATACCAGTTTAAAAGTACTGTGTCCAGACTGTAACACAGTAAAACCATGTTATAATCTATGTTCAAAACCATGTTAAAACACTGCTCAAAATAGCGATTTAGCACAGTTTTCAACCAACACTGTTGCCTTAAACCATGTTAACAGCAGTGTGGATCCGATCTGTACTGTAACACGTTTAAGACCATCGCCACACACCACAGTCTGTTTCTGGGCAGTCAGTCAGGGGAAAAAAAAAAGAGACTCACAGAAACTGCCAAGCTCACAATGTGCTCCTGAATCAAATGGTGTAACTGAACTCAGAATCCACTGTCGCACCCAATTGCGAGGATCCCAGCATACACTGTAGTACCCACAATGCTCTGCTGTATTGCCACAAGAATGGAAACTTGAGCAGGCAAGCACGATGTTGGAGAGCAACGTGGACGCTCTGACAATCATGTTCAAGCACGGAAATCAAAACTTAAAAAAAAATGTGTTTTCAAACTAATGCCAGTGTAGACAGAGCCATAGTAGAAGTCATCTTGGGTCCAATTAAGTTTCATTTTATCCCCACAGTGTATAGGAAACTACCTCTGCCGAGAGGGGAGACAGGCACAGAAAGCAACAATAACTTTTAAAACAGATCTAGAATTACCAGCTGAAGCACACAACAACATGGTAAACATGCAGAATAGTAAAAGCAAACTTAAGAGTCTCACTGGTGGCCCCGAGGCAACGTGGCAGTGGTAATTCACAGCTTAATGTAAAAAAACCAAAAGGCAGACACCGAAACAAAAGGACCCTCCGGATTCCCGCCTCCTCTTCTTGGTCAGCCTCGGAGGTAGTGAGCTGTGTGCTACGTTTTTCTGCAAATGCTGATCCAGAGTCAGGGTCCAAAAAATACTCACGTTTTGGAGTTAAGGCGAATTAGTAGCTGGGGTGAAAACAGGAGCTGAGCAGTTATCTTGTGCTGCAAAAGTGCCTTCCTGGTAGCGCCTGCTAGGTTACCCATAGTTCTTTCTTGCTTGCTTGTGTCTGGGAGGAAAGATCAGGGAAGAAGGCCAGCTTACTTCCCTCCCAGACAATGCCACCCTGAGATCTGGCAGCCAAGGAATCCATGCCTCCGCAGCCAATAAGGTAGCAGTGGCCACCATGGGTCTCTGCGAGCCATCGCCATTGTGGACAGATCCTCTGTGGTGTAGCAAAAGTCCTCAGCATCTTTATCCTCGAGTCCGCAGGCAACAGTTCAGTCCACAACGATACATTTTCCTATAGCTGCAAGTTATGTCCGATCTGCCTGCACACCCAAGAAAGAAGCCCACAATTTATACATTAGCTTGTCCATGACCATTTCTAAGTGTTTCCAATTTTGCTGTCAAGAACTGGAGGTCTGGCACAAAGGCTGCACTCAGACTGGCATGCTGTTCAGACTCCTGAAAGTCCTTTTATTGCTGTGCATTCTCTGGAGTTTTAACATCGCCCTCCATGAGCTTTGCCTCTACTGTCACCACCCTCGTTAGTTTCTTTACCCATGCATGAATTCAGGTAAGCACTGCCAGTATTTGAGCTGTTGGGAGGTCCGTCGTCATAGCTCTGCCGGATGGCACAGGCCCCTATCCTTCCAAGAAATGCCTGACAGGGTGGTGAGCAGGCTAATCCCAAACTGCCCCAGGTAATATGGCTGGAGTGACAGGGTGGTGAGCAGGGGCAATCCCAAACTGCCCCAGGTAATGCCTGTGACAGGGTGGTGAGCAGGGCAAATCCCAGGTAATATGGCTGTGACAGGTTGGCAATGGGGCAAATCACAAGCTGCCCCAGGTAATATGGCTGACCGGCTGGTGATCAGATGCAAACCCCAAGCTGCCCCAGGTAATATGACTGACAGGCTGGCGATCAGGGGAAACCCCAAGCTGTACCAGATAATATGGCTGACAGGCTGGTGATCAGGGGCAAACCCCAAGCTGCCCCAGGTAATATGACCGAGAGCCTGTCAATCAGGGGCAAACCCCAAGCTGCCCCAGGTGATATGGCTGACAGGTTGGCGATCAGGGGCAAACGCCAAGTTGTCTCAGGTATTATGACTGACAGGCTGGCAATCGGGGCAAACTCCAAGCTGCACCAGGTAATATGGCTGATAGGCTGGTGCTCAGGGCAAACCCAAGCTGCCTCCAGGTAATACTGGTGACAGGCTGGTGATCAATGACCAAACCCCAAGTTGCCCCAGGTAATATGGTCAACAGGCTGGTGACTGGGACAAATCCCAAACTGCCTCAGATAATATGACTGACAGGATGGTGGTTGGGGCAAAGCCCCAGCTGCCCCAGATAACATGGCAGACAGGCTGGTGATCAGGGGCAAATCCCAAGCTGCCCCAGGCAATAAGGCTTACAGGCTGCTTACTGAGGCAAACCCCAAGCTGCCCCAAGTAATATGGTTGACAGGCTAGTAATTACAGACAAACCCCAAGATAGTGGTTTAAGGCTCTGAGCTGCAAACCTGGAGACCTGGGTTTGAATCCCACAGCCCCCATTTGTATACTGTGTGACCCTGAGCAAGTCGCAACTTCCTTGTGCTCCCAGGTCAGTCAAGCAATCAAAATCTTTATTTATCCAGGTGGGCACCATTGAGCAAGGCTCATTTGCAAGGTGGACCTGGTCATGAATACATCCAAGTACAGTACAGAAGCAGGTATACAAAAAGCAATAATATACAAGGAAGAAAAAGTATATACAGTGTATACAGTACAGTACAAGGTTGAAATAAATAAAAAAAGCATTATTTTACAATTGAAGAAGTCAGCAGATGCTCACAGCCTGGGAAATAAGATCCCAGACCTTCAGGCAATAATGTCAGAGGCTAAACTGGACGTAGTAGCAATTAGTGAGATGTGGTTTACCAGTAGCCACACTTGGGAGACTTCAGTACCTGGCTATGTATTGTTCAGAAGAGACCGAGGTGCAAAAAGGGGGGTGGAGGTCCTGTATGTCAATGAAAATATCAAAGCTACAGAAATTCAGAATACAATAAGGAGCCAGAAGAACTGTGGTTCACCCTGGAAACAGGAAATGGGACAGCCATAAGAACCGGGTTGTCTACAGGCCCCAGACCAGGGGAGAACATAGACACATTACTGTCAGAAGATACACAGAACATGACAGCTAAAGGGGAGGTTCTGATAATGGGACACTTCAACATGCCGGATACAGATTGGTCAATACCAGCAGGAACATCTGCCAGAACTAGACACATGGTGGATTCCCCTGCAGGGGGAGGGCCTCAAACAACTGGCACAACAACCCACAAGAGACAGGGCTATCCCAGATCTAGTACTGACCAACAGGGAAGGGATCACAGATCTCCAGGTAGAAGGTCACCTGGGGGCCAGTGACCATCACATGGTATCATTCAATTTGGCCACTACATCTAAATCATCCCATTCCACGGCAAAAATATGGGACTTCAGAGGAGCTGACTTTGATAAGATGGCCAACAGAGTTAAGCTAGCCCTGGCAATAAGAAACACAGGTGAGGGGGTACAGGCAAAATGGGCAAGCAGTAAGGATACAATACTTGAAGCAACATCCCATTGTGTTAGACAGAAAAGGTAAGTGCAAAAGAAGAAGGAAACCACTTTGGTTCTCAAATACAGTAGCAGAAAAGGTCAGAGCCAAAAGGCTGGCCTTCAGGAAATATAAGGAACACAGTGGGATGAAGATAGGGAGGCATACCAAACTGCACTAAGGGAAGCAGGGAAGGCAGTAAGGCAGACAAAGTCCCAAACTGAGGAAACACTAGCACGAACAGTAAAAGAAGGTGACAAGACTTTCTATAGATACATTAGTGAAAGGAGAAAGTCCAGAGGGAGTATTACTAAGCTCAATGGAGAAAAGGGGCATGTGAGAGAGAACCCTGTAAAAGCATCTATCCTAGATAGATACTTTTGCTCAGTATTTACTGAAGAGAAGGAAGGGCAGGGCCACAGCTCAACACCATGGGGCGCGGGGGAGGGAGGTGGCAGTACTCCCTTCACAAAAGAAGGGTCTACAAGAGCTCGCTAAGCTCAGGGTGGATAAGGCAATAGGACCTGATGGCATACATCCCAGGGTACTTAAGGAGCTAAGGGTGGAACTAGCAGAGCCATTAGCAGAACTGTTTAGTGAGTCTCTGAGCACAGGAGAGGTCCCAGAAGACTGGAGAAGGGCTCATGTGATCCCGCTCCACAAGAGTGGTAGCAGGGAGGAGGCAGGAACTACAGACCAGTCAGTCTTACCTCAGTAGTGGGCAAGATTATGGAGGCACTCCTTAAGGAAAGGATAGTGCAACACCTGGAATCCATAGGGCACAGGATCCAAGACAGCATGGGTTTACAAAGGAAGGTCCTGTCAAACTAATCTCATAGATTTCTTTGACTGGGTAACCAGGTGGTGGACCAAGGGGAGCAGCTGATGTCACCTACCTTGACCTCAGCAAAGCTTTTGACACTTCCACATAGAAGATTGATAAATAAGCTGGGTAGGCTCGGGTATTGTGAAGTTGGTCAACTGGGTGGCAAACTGGTTGGACGGCAGAAAACAGAGAGTGGTGGTAAATGGTATACAGTCAGAAGAAATGCAAGTCACAAGTGGGGTACCTCAGGGATCAGTCCTGGGGCCAGTCCTCTTCAATATCTTCATTAGTGACATTGCAGATGGACTAGAGGGTAAGGCTTGTCTGTTTGCAGAGGACACCAAGATCTGCAACACAGTAGATGATCCAGATAGGGTGGGCAGAATGAGGAGAAATCTGGATAAACTAGCAAAATGATCAGAAGAGTGGCAACTGGGATTTAATGCAAAGAAGTGCAAGATCATGCACATAGGAAGACAAACCTGAAGCCACCTATAGGGTGGAGGAGTTGCTGGCAGTCAAAAGGAAGAAAGAGACTTGGGCATCATCATCACTGATGACCTGAAATTATCCAAGCAGACCTCTAAAGCAGTAGGTAAGGCTAGGGGATGTTAGGGTGTATTAGTAGGGGTATCTGAGGTTGTAAGAGGGAGTAATAATCCCTCTTTACAAGACACTGATTAGGCCCCATCTGGAGTACAGTGCAGTACTGAGGCCACACTTGCACAAGGACATTAACCAAATTGAGGCAGTCCAGAGAAAGGCAACCAAAATGGTGCAGGGACTGCATCAGAAGACATATGAGGACAGATTAACGGAGCTCAATATGTATACCCTTGAGCAAAGGAGGGAGAGAGGGGATATGATCGAGACATGCAAACACCTTAAGGGCATTAACAAGGTGAAAGAGTCTAACATGTTTAAATATAAGAAAAATAGCAGGACAAGAGGACACAGCATGAGATTAGAGGGAGGCAGATTAAGGGGGAATGTGAGGAAATTCTTTTTCACAGAAAGGGTGGTGGATGCATGGAACGGCCTACCTCAGGAAGTGGTGGCTATGAATACAGTGCAGGGCTTCAAAACAGGCATGGGATAGGCATAAGGGAGAAATACAGATGAGTATGAATAGAAAGGTCACTGACAGAGCAAAGGCCGCTGGCACATTTATAAGGTATAAAAAGAAATGGACAGACTGGATGGGCCTTGCGATCCTTATCTGCCGTCAACTTTTATGTTTCTATGTACAATCAACCATAGGCATACAGGGGTTATAAGCAGAGATCTTTTGAGTGAGGCAGCCAGCAGCTACACATATAGGGGAAAGAGGCCGTGTATGGGGTGGCAGGTTAGAGAGGTAAAGAAGAGGAGGGATATATTACCGACGACTGGGGGAAAAATTGGGCTAAAACCACAGAAAGTAATGATGGCTGTCATGTACTTGTTTATTATGATAATGACGGAGGAGGAGTAGATAATTGGGACACTACTATGGATGGGGTGGGACTTTAGCCAGGCTGGAGTGGACAGGGAAGGGTGGGTGCAGCAGGAAGAGTTAATAGGGAAAGAGTGGGAGCCAGGGGTAGAAACATGGCGAGCGTCAGGATGGAAAGGGGGAGTTGTGGAATTAGTGGGCTAGCAGTGAGGAAAACATTTGCAAGGTGCTTTCATGTAGTGATCGTAGAGCGCCTTGAAGATATTCAGGCTAACAGGGCAGCTCAGCTTCAAGTTCCTTTGTAAACCGTTTCACAATGTGGGTGAAGAGAAGCTTAGAGCAGCTTTGCGAAATGAGTGTTGACCCTTGGAACTTGGAGGGCAATTAGGAATAGCTCCTTAGAGCGTAGGTGCCTAACACACCCGGGAATACAATCTGAGACATATGAGGGGAGCTTGTTGGTCACCACCTGAAGGCCCATAGGGCGCGTTTCTATTCCTTCTATAGTGAAGGGAAGTCCAACCTAACGAAGAGTACAGGGAGCAGTGGTGTGTGGAAAGTGGAAGGCCAGTAATGAACCTGATAGCTCTGTGGTAGAGGGTGTCCAACTTAGCCAGTGCAAAGGCAGTGCAGTGGCTGTAGAGCAGGTCCGCGTAATCTATTAAAGATAGGAAGGTCAAACCTGGAAACAAGCTTCAGCTTAGTGTGCCTCTCCTGGTTAATCAATTTCCCCTTTCCCTAAATGAGCTTGCCTTTTAGTGTGAATGTACATCAGTGGCTCCCACCTGGCAGCATGTCTTGGGGTGAAACCCCACTTTTGCTAGCCATCTCCCTCTCCAATGGAAGAATTAACTTGCCCTTCAGTACTCACCTAAAATCTTAGAGACACTGTCGCAGTTCTGTCCAATCTCATGTAACCACCGTTTCACGTTCACAAAGGATTCTGGGTTGGTGACGTCGTAGACTACGATGACCCCATGGGTATTGCGGTAGTACCTGCAGAGGGGGAAGAGAGCAGCTGTTACACATCTACTGGGGAATCAAGTGACTAAGACCACAATGAGTGGGATTCTGTAGGTTTTGCATCTGTGATATTCTATAGAAGACCAAACATTTTTATGGATTGCGTGGTCTTGCTTCTGCTCTGTTCTACAGTTCGGAAGGGGCATACGAAAATATTACTTGCCATAGTAAACTTGTTCCTTCCAGTGATACTCAGGTATTCATAACTTTATGCAGTAAGCCTTCTAGGTAGAACTGCCCGGAGAGATGGAACATATGCAAATGATGGAATCTTTTGCATGAGCCACTTTTCAAATGCTGCATTCTACCAACTGCCTTAGTTCTAAACCCCTTAGGACCTGGACACACTGGGGAACTTAAAACGGTTTAAGTGCCTTAAAACAGTTAAAATCCCCCTAGCACTGTTTGCAGACAGACTACAAGCCCCTTAAAACGTTTTAACAAAAGTGTTTTTAAACCCTGCTAGATACCTAGTCTTAAAACCATTTTTAAAAACGTTTTGGAGCTAGTATGGTTTTACTTACAAGTCTGTCCAGGAGTAAAAGTGTTTTAAGCTGTAATGGTTTAACTAAAACAGTTCCAGATGCAGTGTGTCCAGGCAAGCACAGTTCTCTGTGTTAAACTTAACACAAAATAGTTACAAGGAGAACAGGTTTAACACTAGCAGTGTGGCCACACTAAACCATTTTCAAAAACGGTTACTGAGTAGTGTGACTGCATTGAAATGGCTTAGCTAAACTAGTTTTAAAAATGGTTTTTAAAAACAGTTCTGTAGTGTGTCCAGGGCCTAAGATTTCCTGGAAGCCTGGAAAGGCAGACCCATGAGGACTAAGTGTAATAATAATAATAACAATATCACAATAATAATTATTCTAATAATTATAGAGGGAACTCCCTTAACACCCAAAAAAAGGCCTCCAACTGGAAGGCATAACATATGAAAGAATACCCCTAAATGTCCAAATCACCTGAAAAGGGGAAGGGGACAACAATAGTGAACAAATCACAACATATGTGCCAGAAGAAAAAATTACTCACCTTAGTAACAGTGTTTCTTCTAATGGAGTCTTGCTGTAGTCTGACAATCTGCGGTTCGCTCCAGCCTTTAAACTGCCCCGGAGAGTACAGGGTTAATTTTCTATGCAGTGCATAGAACGTTGAGCTCGAGCTCGGTTGAAGTCTCTGTCTGCAGCACTCTGAAACCCAACCGTCAGATTCTTACGAGCAAAACACTCACTAACTATACTATGTGGAAATTGTAAAATTTTTAACTAGCCAACTGGCAACAGCAAGTTTTGGATTCCCAAAGGAAGACTGAAGTCAGGAAACCCGAAACCAAAAACTATCTAAATAAAGATAATAATACAAAATAGCCCAGATAAAAAGGAGGGTGTGCAACACTTCGTCTGCCCACCCACTTCCCAAAAAACAGGTTCTGAGAGGGGAGGCAGGGAAGGAGGTCAGAATACAGCAAGACTCCATTAGAAGAAACACAGTTACTAAGGTAATTTTTCTTCAAACAACATGAAGTTTTGCTGTATTCTGACAATCTACTGAACTTCAAAGCAGTACCTTTATGGAGGAGGAGAGAACCTACTTTGAGAATAAGCTCTGAAGTACTGCTGTGCCAAACCGAGCATCATTCCTAGCCTGGATATCCAGAGAGTAATGCTTGAAAGGTATGGACTGTTTTCCAGGTGGCTGCTTGACAAATTTCTAACAGAGGGATATCCCTGGCAGCAGCCAGGGAAGCAGCTGTACCTCTTGTAGAGTGAGCCCTCAGGCCTGAAGGTGGAATTTTTCCCAGTTTCTCATAGCAGAACTGTATACAAGACAATCCTTCTGGCAACAGTTCTCTTGGTGGCAGGTTTGCCCTTTCCCACTTCCCCATAAGTGAGGAACAACTGGAAGGAATCAAACCTGAGACCCTTGGTACGCTCTATGTAGTAGCTAAGGGCTCTTTTAACATTAAACTGTGTAACCTCCTCTCTCCTGAGGAAGAATAATCAGTGAAGAAGACAGGGAGAGACATGGACTGATTCAAGTGGAAGTCTGAAACCACTTTGGGCAAGAACCCTGTACTGGTTCTAAGGACCACTTTATTTCTATGAAAGGAGATAAAATCGGGTTCCACTGACAGGGCTTGCAATTCACCGATACGTCTGGCAAAGGTAATGGCTACCAAAAACACAGTTTTCCAAGTTAAGTACTGAAGCACTGCTGAGGACATAGGGTCAAAAGGAGGTTGCATAAGTTGAGCAATGCAGACATTTAAGTCCCAGGCAGGGGCAGGATCCCTAAAGGGTGGATTGGTATGAAGCAATCCCTTGAAAAATTTACAGAACACAGGATGAGACGATAGTGAGGAAGGCTTCCCCACTGACAGAAAAGCAGAAACAGCTGACAAGTGTACCTTGAGAGTAGCTGGTCTGAGGCCTAAGCCATTAAGATGGACCATATAATCCAGAACTGTAGGCAATTCAGCAGTGTCTGGAGAGATATATTTCTTGGAATACCAAATGCTGAATCTTTTCCATTTGGAGTCATAAGTCTTTCTGGTGGCAGGCTTTCGGGAGGCTTTGAGAATATCCAGAACCCCCTCAGACAGGTGCAAAACTGCATACTCTAACTCTTCAAGAGCCATGCCTTGAGATTGAGAGACCGAAGATTGGGGTACCAAATCCTTCCCTGAGAGGAGGTTAACATGTTGTAATTCCTGGGAAGACACAGGGGAAGATGGACTGCTAGAGACAGCAACAGGGGGTACCAATGCTGTCTGGCCCACTCTGGAGCAATCAGAATCCCTTTGCAAGGTTGTGACCTTACCTTGACTAGAACCTTGAACAGTGGAGGGAAGGCATACAGAAATTTCCCTTCCCAGTTCAAAATCAGAGCATCCAGAGGGACTGAACCCAAGACTGGGGCTCTGCAACAAAACAGAGGAAGCTGGTGATTGTCTGGGGCTGCAAAGAGATCTATCTCTGGAGTGCCCCACCTTGGAAAAATCACTTTCAACACCAGGGGATCCAGGGACCATTCGTGATGACCCTGGGAGATCCTGCTCAGTGCATCTGCTAGCACATTGTCCTTCCCTGGAAGGTGGACTGCTATCAGAGAGGTCTGCAGGGAATAAGCCAGAGACCACAATTTCATGGCTTCCATGCGCAAAGCTGTATACCGAGTGCCTCCCTGCTTGTTGATGTACCGCATGGTGGTGGTGGTGGTGTTGTCTGTTCTGACCTGAACCACCTTGTTCTGCACAGACTGAGAGAAAGCTTTCAGGGCCAGAAAAACTGCCCTGAGTTCCAGGAGATTGATATGAAGAAGGGACTCCTGAGGGGACCACAGTCCCTGGGCTGTGAGAGCCCCCAAATGAGCTCCCCACCCCAAAAGGGAAGCATCCGTGGTAAGGACCACCGAATGAGTCTAAGTGACAAATGGGACCCCTTGCCTTAAATTGTCCTGATCCTTCCACCACTGAAGAGCTTGGATCAGTGTCTGAGTCACTGGAATCAGTTTGGTAAGAAGATCCTTCCTTTGGGACCAGAAGGCCCTCAGATGGAACTGAATGTCCCTCATCTGGAATCTTGCCCCTTGGACCACTGCTGCGGAAGCTGCCATGTGGCCCAAGAGCTGAAGGAAGTGCCTTGCTGGTCGGGACACCTGAAGGCTGAAGGGAGAAGCCAGTTCTTGAAGAGCTCTTGCCCTTTCCAGGGGAAGAAAGGCTCTTGCTTTGACAGTATCTAGCTCTGCCTCTATAAAGGTAAGAAGCTGCACTGGTTTTGACTTGGGGAGGTTGAGAAGAAATCCCAAGGAAGTGAGCACTTGCTGGGTCACTTGCAGGTCTGACTTGACTTGGTCTGGAGACTGACCCACTATGAGCCATCGTCCAGATATGGAAAAATGGAAATATTTTGCCTTCTTAAAAAGCCACTACTGCTGCCAGGTATTCTGTGAAAACCCTTGGAGCTGATAAAAGAAGCCAAAGGCATTGCTTTGAACTGCAACGCCTGAGGGCAACTTGAACCTGAGGCAATGCCTGTGGGAGCACATCTTGATGGGATGTGAAAATAGGCATCTTTGAGGTCCAGGAGGCTAGCCAGTCCTCTGGCCTTAGAGAGGGAAGAATTATTCCCAGAGTCACCATCTTGAACCTTGGCTTTAAAAGAGGTTTGTTCAGGTATCTTAGATTTAGGATGGGTCGCCACTGCCCTGTCTTTTTTGGGGTAAGGAAGTACCTGGAGTACAGACCTTTGCCCCAGTGTAGGGTTGAAACTCTCTCTATGGCTTCTAAGGCCAGAAGAGATGAAACCTCTGCCTCTAGGGCAATGGTTTCGGAGAGACTCGCAGGTGGAAAACATCTGGCTCTCGTCTTTGGAAATTTTTTGAAGTTGAGAACCAGTCCCTGGCTCACTACTTCCAGGACCCACTTGTCTGAAGTAATAGCCACCCAGTCCTGGATGAAGTAAGCCAGCCTGCCCCCTACAGGGATAGGAGAGTCGACCTGGGCAGGCCCATCAGGGTGTCTGCTTGGCAGGGGCCAGGGGCCTTAGGCTGAGGAGTGGATGCAGCCCTGCTCATCCTCCTTCTGCCTCTCCCTCTGAAGAACCCCCTCTGTGGGAAGGGAGAAGAGGCCTGTGCTTGGTAGAAAGGCCTATGAAAATGCCTGCCCCTGCCCTAGATTGCTGCCTTTGAGGAGTTGCCTGCCTCTCCTTGGCCTGTGCACTCCTATAAGTGGTCCTTATTCATCCATCTTCTTCATGTAATTCTCTGTCTGCTCCCAAGCGGAGAATTACCTTCCAGAGGAAATCCATGGCCTTAGCCTGGGTGTCCTGTGAGGCTATACATCTGAGCCAAGCCATTCTCCGAAGAGCCACAGATGTAGCCATGACTCTTGATGACACATCACTGGAGTCCACAGCAGCATGAAACTGTACCTTAGATGCCTCAATCCCATTCTCAGCCACCTCCTCCAGCTCCTTGGTCAGCTGGGGGGAGGCCTGTTTAGCCAGTACCAGTACAGTGTCCCACCTGGACTTCTGGTACCTGGCTGCACAGGCCATATAATTAGCCTGCCTGAGTTCCAAAGAGGATGCCATGTATTGCTTCTTTGCCAAGGCATCCATTCTCCTGTAGTCTTTATCTGGGGGGTGTGAAGCCAAGGGAACATTAGCCCTGTCACAGGCTGCAGACTGCATGACCCCATTATGGCTACATTGCTGGTAGAAAAACTCTGTGTCTGAGCCTGATAAAGTATACCTCTTGACCATTTTTCTATCAACAGGAGGTACAGAATTAGGAGACTAACATTTTTGTGTCCGCTTCCCCAAATGATTTGTGCAAGGAATAGACAGCCTCTGACCTTGGATGTCCATCATTTCAACAAAATCAGGCTCCTCTTGATCCTCTGTAGCTTCCTCCATAGGGAGCTGGAGAGTTTCAGTCACTTTCTTGTAGAACAGATAGTGGGAGAGGGCTCAGAGAACTGGAAGGAAACACCAGAAGGTCTGTCTGGGGAGATATCCAGTTCAATGGTTTCATCCAGACTACTGCTCTATCATAGTCATCATCTTGTTCATAATCCCTCTTCCTCAAATTCTGGTCATAAAATCTTCAGGGCATAATCCTGAACTGGTGGAACCGATGAACGCAGCCCCTGGCTAATGGGCCGGATTGGACAGAGAACCAGTCGAAGCGATCTGAGCAATCCAGTCGTTCGGGCAATCTCATCAGCAGTCGGAACATGAACCTCCGAACCGAAACGGCTGACTTGTTCTACGCTTCTCGAGAACCGATCCCCTCAGGATCGGTTTCTCCTCTGCCCAAGAAGTGTCCGCACTGGTCAGAGGGCACTCCTTCCGGTTCGGTCGAACCGAACCGGCTGGCCATCCAGGTCAGCGGACTTCTGGCTCTCCTTTTCCCTATGCTTACTAATCTTTCTCCAGGGTGAGACTTAGGGAAAGTTTTACAAATTTGGCAGTCTGTATCGAGGTGTTCAACCCCAGACAACAAACACAGGTGGTGTGGGATTGGCCTTAGCAAAGACCTCCCATACTCACTGCAGTGTTGAAACCAGTGGCCTGCTTTTTTGGGTTTCTCAGACATGGCCAACCCAACTAAACTTACCTTTTTTCGCAACCGCTTGTAAGACTCACTTATCGGTTCCTAACCATGTCACGGGTATTGGAAAAAAAACGCTTAAAAAACACTTTTTTTTTTTTAAGCTGATAAGGATCGGTAACCACACTCTAAAGAAAAGCACAAGAAATCAAACTAATGTATCGGTTCAGCCGAACGATCGAACAAGTCTTACAATTTCCACAAAGTGAACAGAAAACTATCTAAGTACTCATGGTACCGCAGACAGAGCCTGAACCGACAATGCAGAATTAATTTTGGATTTAAATTCGGAAAGAACAGACAACTTTAACCGACTTTGAACTGAGCAGAAGGAGAAATCTCCGAAGCGACTGTTCAGTGAGGCGGAGTAAAGAATCTTAACAGTTGGGTTTCAAAGTGCTGCAGACAGAGACCTCAACTGAGCTCGAGCGCAACGTTCTATGCACTACATAGAAAATTAACCCTATACTCTCTGGGGCAGTTTAAAGGCTGGAGCCAACTGCAGATTGTCAGAATACGGCAAGACTTCATGTTTGAAATGGCATTGATACCCCTGAGAGCACAGTATTCAGGAGTGCAGAGTCTAAAGGTTCCAGAAGGGGAGGCAGGTTGGGAAGTTATGAATATACAGGTTACTCACCTGTAACAGGAGTTCTAGGAATGGTATATGTTGTTCATCCACACTGTCCGGCAGGTATCCTTGCTGCTTTAAATCCTGCCGGAAGGTCTTCAAGCTGGCTCCTCCCACCCACCCGGGTGGTAAAACTCTCGGCTCCGCCCCATGACGCCAGATCTGGCCCGCTGGAAGCTCAGGTTGTGCGTCAGACGTCGGGAGGTTGGTGGTGGTCAGGTAATGAACAACATATCATTCCTAGAACTCCGGTTACAGGTGAGTAACCTGTATTTAGGGACATGGATATGTTGTTCATCCACACTGTCTGGCAGACTCCTAGCAGTTCTCCGGGAGGAGGAGGCAAGCGTGACACCCTCTACTTAGGGAATAAAGACTGAGAACCGGAGGCCCCAAACCAGCAAACGCGTGGACTCAAGGCTTATGTGGTAATGGGTGATGAAGGTGTGTGCTGACTTCCAGGTAGCAGCCTGCAGATTTCCTGGATAGGGACGCCCTGGAAGCAGCCACCGATGCAGCAGTATGGCGGTAGAATGAGCTCTTATCCTCTGGGGGCTCCATGCCCACCAACTTATAGTGAGATCTATGCAGGAGGTGACCCACCTGCTTATCGTCCGCTTGGCTGCAGGTCTGCCAGGTGCAGCTTCAGCGTGGGTGACAAACAGTTGGCGAACCTCTCCGGCTCCCTCAGCCGTATGCCTCTAATAAGCGGGAGTGCCTTCTAGGGTCCAAAGTATGGAGCCTGTATTCGCCTCCAGGTGTGATTGGGTAGAACACCGCAGAGTCAACACCTGGTTAAGGTGAAACTCGACACCACCTCGGAAGGATTTGGGTGGGGGCGCAGGACAACCTGTCCTGTGGAAGACCAGGTAAGGAGACTTCGATGCAGGCGCCTGGAGCTCTCCCATCCTTCTGGCTGACGTGATAGCCACCAAGAAGGCGGTGTTCTCCATGACAGGTGAGAGTGTTCACACCTGTGCATTGGTTCTAATGGCTTGCCCATGAGCTTTGCCAGTACCAGCAGTAAATCCCACGGAGGTGGAGGTTCTCGCACTGAGGGGAATGTGATCAAGGCCTTTGAAAAGTGCAGACCACCTTCTCCTGCGCCACCGACTGCTCCCGGCCCGCGCGCCTGTAAGCAGAGGTGGCTGCCAGGTGCACCCTAGGGTGATTGACCTAAGCCCTTGACTAGAAAGGGACCATAAATAGTCCAAGATGCTTGCCAAGGGAACAGGAGGAAGGGTCCAAGCCCTGCTCTGACACCAAATGGAAAACCTCTTCCATTTGAAGGCATAGTATTCCTGGTCGACTCATTACGGGACGCCTCAACTACATTGAGGACCTCGCAGAAAGACCCAAGGCCTGGAACTCTAGCCGCTCGGAACCAAGGCGCCAGGTGCAGGGATTGAAGGTCCGGATGGAACACCTTCCCTGATTGATGAGAGCAGGTCCGGGCAGGCTGGAAGCTGCCTCGGGGAGCCTGGAGCTGAGGCTGAGGATCTGGTACCAGAACTGGCGGGCCAGTCTGGGGCTATCAGAATCACCTGCACCTTGTCTCCTCCTTGCTTTGAGGAGCACCTGTGTATCAAGGGAAATGGGGTAAGGCGTGAAGAGGCCCGGGTCCACGGCCTCCTAGAAGGCATCCCTGCAGCGAGCCTGCTGAGGGGCGGCATGGAACAGCCTCAGCTTCGTATTCTCCTGAGGCAAACCGGTCCACTGGTGTGCCCCAATGGGAGAACAGATTTGTACTACCTCGGTCGGAGAGACCACGTGGGATGCAGCCTCTATCCGCTTAGGGCATCGGGCCAGGTGTTGGAGGCCCTGCCACATGAATGTCAGCTGGAGATCCGCCTCCAGGCTGCTACGAGTGACCAAATGGAGAGCTTCCTTGCATAGAAGCATGGTGCGCGGCCCCGCCCTGGCGCAGTTTAGATAGTACATGGTCGCGGGTCCGTCTGGCACTCAGACCACTTGACCCGGAAACGGAGCAAAGGTGGTGAGAGCTTGCATGGACCGCCGGAGCTCCAGCAGGTTGATGTGGCATCGACTCTCGCGGGACCAGAGGCCGTGGCGCCTGGTGTTCCCCAGATGGGCACCCCAACCCATCAGAGAGGCATCGGTCGATAGAGAGACCGCGAGAAGGGCGGACAAACGGGATGTCCTCCGTGCAGATGAACTGGAACGGTCCACCACTGGACAGCTGCCCACATCCCTGGTCACCGTCACTAGCTGGTCCAATGGATCGCAGCGCCAGGACCACTGGCTGGCCAGGACCCCACTGGAAGAGGTGGCTGATGCCACGCGCTCCAATGGACCACGCTGGTGCAGGCCGCCATGAGAACCAGGAGGGCGCAGGAAGTCTCGGCAGGGCGTGATTGCCCAACCAGAAATGATTGGGCAAAGGAGGAAAGAAACCTTGGCCCTGTCCGGGAGCCGTTTGGCTCAAGAGAGTCGAGCTCTGCCCGATGAAAAAGAATCGCCTGCTTTGGCTTGAGTTCCACTGGCCTCGTGACGAGAAGGCCGATTTGAGAGCAACCTGGAGGGCCAGATCTCTGGACTGCTCCACCTCCTGTCTGGAGGGGCTGCTATGCCAATCATCCAGGTAAGGGTACACCCAGACTCTCGGCACCGCAGGAAAGCTGTCACCACTGCTATGCATTTGGTCAAGACCCTGAGAGCTGGAGACAGGTCAAGGGCATGGCTCGAACTTCAAGTGGGTCCCTCCGCCGAAAGCGAAGAAATCTGATGTGACGGACGGATAGGGACGTGAAAGAACGCGTCCTGCAGGTCCAGAGAGCAGAACCACACGCCGGGTTCCAGGGATGGTATTATCTGAGCCAGAGTGACCATCCTGAAGGTTCGAGACCTTAGGAACTTGTTTAGGCCGTGTAGGTCGAGAATGGGGTGCCAGCCCCCGTCTGCTTTAGAACCAGGAAGTACCTGGACACAAACCCGCGGTCTGAGGGAGGTCCGCCACCTCCTGATCACCTCCTTTGGAGGAGGAGAGCTACGTCGGCTGGCGAGCCGACAGTGAGGCTGCGGATCCCATGCCCCGAGATGCGACGGTCTGAAGGGCGGGCCTGCTTGAATTCCAAGGCTGGCCTTTTCCCACCACTCCTAACACCCACCTGTCCCGTGGTAATAACAGACCAGGCGGAAAGGAAGTGACGGAGCTGCCTTCTAATGGGGAACCTTGGTGAGGTGACGGGTTGGGGTGAGCACCCTCAACCTCACTGGGCAGGCTTGAGGAGGGACCCGCCAAGGGACCTCCTGGGCCTCTTACCCTGCTTCCTGTTGGAGGAAGCCGACGGCTGGGCTTGATGCCAAGCTTGTGCCTGTTGGTCCTGAGTTGCTGGGCCGGATGGCAGCCGGCACAGAGGGACTAAGGGCTTAGGCTGTGGTTTAGCCTTTGGTCCTTCTGAGCGGATGAGACCGAGTCCGTTGTAGCATTGGACTTCGCCATCATCTGCAGGTGACCTTCCACCCCAGGGCTCAAGAGGTCAGTTCCAAGAAGGACACCCGCCAACTTGTGCTGGTATCCGGGTGAAGGTGGATATCCTCAGCCAGCCTGACGACGATAGCCACTGCGGCCACCACAGACCTGGCACATGAGTCCCCAATGTCCAGCAGTCTGAAGCTGCTGTTTGGCCACTGCCCTGCCCTGGTCCCGCCCTGCCTAACCGTGGTCAGCAGATCCATGGAAAGATGAGGGACGACCTCGTCCAGGGAGCCCAACAGGGCGTGAGAGAAATGTGCCATGAGGACAGCCAAACTGGCCTGGCGAAGGCCGAGGGAGGACGCAGCGTAGACTTTTCACCCGGCATAGTCCAATTTCTTGGACTCCTTGTCGGGAGCTTTGTCCACATCCCTAGAGTTCCAGGCGCGCCGGAAAATGCTGTCGGTAACTAACCCCTCGGCCAAGGGGTGTTCCGAAAAACCGGACAAGGAACCGTAGGGACTGCGATACTTTCTGGCCATCCTGGCCGAAGGCGCAGGGCAGGAAGAAGGCTGCCAGAGCTCCGGAAGGTCGCCCACTATGGCCTCGCCACTCGAAAGGCCTCCGTAGGGGAATCCTCCGTCCAGAATCTCCGTGAGGATACCTGGCCCGCTAGAAACGGGTTTGAGTTCATCCCGTGTACTTGAGATGAGCCAAAGCAATCCTAGGAAGGACGTAGGGCTATCGGCCCACTGACTGTCCTCCTGAGGACTCCAAGTCCATTCGCTTGGAGAAAAGGGAGGAATCTGCCTTCGGACTCGAAAGAGTCCTCAAAGAGCTGCTCTGGCCTGAGCCACCCTCCACCTGCCGAGTCGATCGGAGTGTGCGTGACAGACAGCCTATGGGCAGTCCCTGAGCCGACTGAGAGAATTTCTTGGCCGGAGCCCCAAATACGGCTGTGGAGGCGGAGGTTCCACCGGAATCGGTGGGGCAGCTGGTTTTGGCCGAACAACCGGCCTGGGAACAGGCTCCTCAGATAAAATGAGGGGTTGTTTCGGCCGCCGGTGACAGCCACTTAATGGCCGGGAGGCAACGGCGTCGGCTTGTTCCCGGTCAGAAGGAGCTGTTGCCACATGAGGTCCTCATATCGTCGACGCAACTTACGTCGAAGCCTCCCCTCGTCCGAGGAAGAGGACGAGCGGCGGCGCCACTTGCCGCGGAGCCGAGACCGAGACCGCCTATGACGGCGGGATCGGCTGGACCACGAAGAAGTCCGAGACCGAGAACCTCGGCTTTCCCGAGGACGGTGCGGGGAGGTGTCGTGGGGAACCGGCACTCCCCTCGGTTCGGAGGGTTCAACCGAAGGCTCCGGAACCGGAGGAACAGACAAGCCAACGGGGTCCTCAACTCCCACCGGGGGAACCGGGGAGAGGGGATACTCGGCTTCTCCTGCCGACAACCCGTCCAACGGGTCGAGAAAAATCTCGACGGCGTCGACGGGAGTCTCGGTCAACTGACCTGACGGGGACACCGTGAGACCAGTGGCCGAAGCTGAGCGGTCGACCAAAGTCGACGGCTGACAACTCGGGGAGAGGGATCTTTCCCGCTCCCAAGAGCGTCGACGGTGGGACTTACCCTAGTCTCTCTTTTTGGACCGAGAAAACGGTCCAGCAGAAGTTGGTCCCTCACCTTTAGTAGAGAGGGTCAGACAAAGCTCCTTAAAAGAAGCTGAATAAGAGGCACCAAGAGAAAGCGGGACAAATGCCGCAGCCGAGGTAGAAGCGGCCCGCGCCGCCTCCTCTTCGAGGGCGATCATCTGCTCGAGCTGATCCGCCGAGCCCGCCGCCACAGAAACTGCCGACCGGGCCTCTTTTGACTTCACCGGAGGGAAACGCTTCTCGCGACACCCCAGTTGTTAACGGGCAGCACGGTCTTCGAGGACATAGGCTGAAAAGGAAGAGCACAGGTCGCAGGCCTGCGGGTCGTGCTCCAGGCCTAGACAGTAGATGCACATGGAGTGCGGATCCGTCCAAGACATCTTCTGCCCGCAAGGGCTTCTCCGGAAACTGGGAGTCGATTTGTCCATCGCAGCCGCGAGGGAGAGAAGACCGAAGTCTTTTAAGCAAAAAAACTTTTAAATTCGAAAATCGAAGAATTAGGAACCAGTCTTGTATGCAGAGCGTTAAGGAGGGAACCTGAGCTTCCAAGCGGTAAGGAAGATCTGGCGTCATGGGGCGGAGCCAAGAGTTTTACCACCCGGGTGGGTGGGAGGAGCCAGCTTGAAGACCTTCCGGCAAGATTTAAAGCGGCAAGGATACCTGCCGGACAGTGTGGATGAACAACATATCCATGTCCCTAGAAACCCGAGCATCACTGGGAAGAAACAAGATTACTATATAGTAAGTAATATTTTCTTCTAACTCCAGTAATACTCAGGGGTATTCATAACTTAATGCAGACTACCAAGCAGTACCTTTGGAGGTGGGCACAGAACCTTATTTTGGGAACAGACTTTGTAGGACTGCTGTGCCAAACCTGTCATCACTCCTGGAGAGAATATCCAGACTGTAATGCTTTGTAAAGGTGTGTACTGTTTTCCAGGTAGCTGCTTTACAGATGTCCACCAGGGGAACATCCAAGGTAGTTGCTATGGTAGCAGCTGTGCCCCTTGTGGAATGGACCCTCAACCCTGTTGGGGGCTCCTTTCCAGCCTTGACTAACAAAAACTGGATATGTTGTACTTTCCAGCGAGAAACTGACCTTTTTGATGCTGGGTTAGCCTTTTCCCAAATTCTCATAGGTCAAGAACAGCTGTTTTCTGTCCTACCTATGGACTTTAGTGACTGTCAAGTAGTAGCTAAGCACTCTTTTGACATCCAGACTATGAAGACTCCTTTCACCAGAACTAAAGTGTTCAGTAAAAAAGACAGGTAAGGTAATGGTTTAGTTCAAATGGAAATCAGAAACCACTTTAAGAAGAAACTTCCAGTTTGTTCTCAGGACCACTTCGTCTCTGTGGAATGAAATGTAGTCCTGTTCAATGCAGTCTGGAGTTCACTGATTCTTCTGGCAGAAGTCATTATCACAAGGAAAATAGTTTTCCATGTGACAAATTTCAAATAAGTTGAAAACATAGGCTCAAGAGGGGGACCCATGAGCCTAACTATAAACACATTTAGATCTCATGCTGGCACCGGTTCCCTGTGAGGGCAAATGGGCCAGGCCTTTAAAGAATCTTTTGAAGAGAAGGTCTGAGGCCCAAGAAACATTCTGTCCATCTGAAATGTAAGCAGATGCTGCAGCCAGGTGGACCTTTAAGGTACTGGACTGCAAGCCTAGTGAATGTAAACAGGTAAGATAGTCCAGCATAGCTGGGACACGACTTGTGCCGATATAGGCCAGGCCCTTAAACAGCCTTTTGAAGATAGGATCTGCAGCCATTAAAACAACTTGTCCAGCTGATATGCAAGCAGATGCTGCAACTTCTTCGCTCCAATGAAGAGACTGAGGGCAAAAGGCAGCTGCCACAGTGGATTCTCTCCTCCCTCAAAGCCCTAATGGCTACTGGGAGCTTGGAAAAGTTTAGGCTCTCCTCCCACTGGCTGATCTTGTGGAATACAAAGCCCTAAGAAACAAAGCCAAGAGAGCCATAAAACTTGCCAAGAGAGATTACTTAACACACCTCCAGAAAACTAGCCTGTGCAACCCCAAGCAATTCTGGAATCATGTTAATGATTTGATCAAGGGCAGCAAAAAGCCTGACTCCTGTCCCATGGAGGTTAACAGTCAGCTCACAACTGACCCTTCTCAAATATCGGCTGCCCTTATCAGGCACTTCTCAGACCTTGAGGCCTACAAGACATGCCTGTCTCCCCAGACTCTGCCCCTACCTGAGATGAACCACCTCACATGGAAAGACCCCCTTTTCACCTGAGACTGGCCAAATGCACTGAAGTCCTAACCCTCCTAAGGAACCTGAAACCTAAAGGGTCAGGGAGACCTGATGGTATCAACCCTTGGCTACTCAAGGCAGGAGCTACCTCCTTATCCTGGCCCATAACCATGTTCCTCAACAGATCACTGAGGGAAGGAGCAGTCCTGACCAGTGGAAACATGCCAATGTTGTCCCTATCCACAAAGGGGGGCTCAAGGAAAAACTAAACAACTACAGGCTTATCTCCCTCCTCTGCTCACTCGCTAAGGTGCAAGAAAGAGTCATCTACAATCAACTCAGGTACTACCTGGAAGCTCATCAGCTCCTTGCCACCTCCCAACACGGATTTAGAACAAACCATGGAACTGACACTGCCCTTTTTAACTTCACGGATGAAGTGCTCAGGGCAATGGACAAAGGGATACCCACTGGTGCAGTCTTTATAGACTTATCCAAGGCGTTCGACCTTGTCGACCACAACTTGCTGCTACAAAAGCTGCAAAATGTAGGCTTAGACAATCATGCCCTGGAGTGGTTTGGGAGCTACTTATCAGGCCGGGCACAGAGGGTCTCATGGAAAGGGGTCATGTCTGACCCGTTACCCCTAAACCAGGGTGTACCTCAGGGTTCATTTCTAGGCCCCCTCCTGTTTTCCTGTTTACCAATGACCTTCGTACCCACTGTGGGAAGAGCTTGGTTGTGCAGTATGCTGACAATACTATCATCTTCCGACCCCTATGTGACGTGCCTGCCTTAGGCCTTCTCCTCCAATAGGATCTCACATCCCTAGAGACTTGGCTATGTGAGAACAGAATGGTAATAAATGCCGACAAGACCAAGTCAATGCTATTCGGGCCAAGATCCCTGGGACTTGACAGGTCTTCATCCCTCTGCTTAACTTCACTCTCTGGCAAAGCCATTAATGTAGTTTCCTCCCTTAAATACTTAGGCCTCACGCTGGATCAGAATATCACATACAAGGAACACGTGGACCAGGTCACCAGGACCCTACATCAAACCGGCACTCCGGCCATCTAGGACCAGCTCATCCCTGAAGCCAGGCTCTTCATTGCTACTAGCATCCTTCTACCAGACCTGACCTCTGCGGTCCCGATAATACAGGGCATGGCAAAGCAAGAGATAACCAGTATGCAAACCCTATATAATAAAATAGCTCGTTTCGCCACCTTAGACCACCTGCAATGTCACCACTGTGACACTTTGGCCCATCTTCGTTGGCCCACATTGGTCGCTCACCTCCAATTCCCTTTGCTTGTCCAGGCCTACAAGCTTCAAACCCCACGCTCTGCCTAGCATAGCCGGGACCATAACCCTCAAACACAACCTAAGGACCTCTGATAGAACACTATTAGAAGTCCCAAGGGTAAGGACAAACGCTGGCAGAAGATCCTTTTCCTCCCAAGCATCCTGCCAATGGAATAAGCTCCCTTCCCCTGTCCAGGCCTCCTCCTCACTCATGAACTTCCACACCAGGCTTAAGTCCCTCATGCTGACCACAAGTGCATGCCACTGCCATGGTACTTAAGGCTCCTAAGGTACTCCCCTCCTCTCCAACTCACCGTCTCCTAGCTGAGCCTACCTACTACCCGCCTTAAGCAGTCTGGTCACCAGGGGTCACACGCTACCTCCTGAATAAACTATACGCAAAATACTACCAATTTAAACTGTGTCATGATGATAACCATGCCTGTATCCACTGTTTTCCTGTAACCACCTCATGATGTAACTGACAATGTTTCAAATGTTCTTTATGTCCTTGTTCAGTTTCATAACTTGTATTGTTCCTTGTTCTGTTTCATAACTTGTATTGTTATCCTGGGTCGCCCCTGAAAAAGGGACATTCGGGGCTCAGTGGGCCCACCCAGCCACCAAAATTTAATAAATAAATAAACTAGGTGGACCTTGAGGGCACTGGACTGCAAGTCCAATGAATGTAAATAGGTATGATAGTCAAGCACAGCTGGGACCCCAGCGTGTGCTGGTACCAGTTTTCTGCTTGAACACCAAACAGTAAACCTTTTCCATTTTGAAGTATATATTTTCTTAGTGGAGGGCTTCCTGTACCCACTTAATATGTCCAAGGCACTTTCAGAAAGATGCAAGTCTGCATAATAAAGGCCCTCAAGAGCCATGCCTTAAGCCGAAGTGACCTGAGGTTTGAGTACAGGATCCTCCCCTAGTTGGAGGTTAACAGATTGTGCCTCTGAGGAAGGTGTACTGGCCATGCATGGAGAGTAGCAGAGCCTGGCCCAATCTGGTGCTATCAAGACCACTGATGCTGACTGGGACCTGAGCTTGAGAAATGCTCTGTATAACAGAGGGAAGGAAGAAAAAGCATACAGTTGCTTCCCTGGCCATCTCAGAAACAGAGCATCCAGAGGGATTGTTCCCAGATCTGGTGGTCTGCCATAGTACTGTGACAGGTGTTGTTCTGGTGGGATGTGAACAAGCCTACCTCTGGGGTGCCCCACCTCCTGAAGATCACTTGCACCACCTGACTGTTCAAGGCCCATTCGTGATGGGGCTGGCTGATTTTAGTCAGGATATCTGCCAAGGTATTGTCCTTGCCTGGCAGATGAACAGACTGCAGGGACCCATGGGGCATGCTAGAGGTCCATACTTTCATGAGTCCTGCACAGGGAGGGCTAGATCTTGTCCCTCTCTCTGCTTGTTTATGTAGTACATTGTGGTGGTATTGTCTGTTCTGACCTGCACCACACCCCCTGTACTAGTTGTGTGAAAGCCTTTAGTGCCACTAACACTACCCTTAGCTCCAGCAGGTTTATGTGCAGGAGTGAGACTGCACTTAACCATGTGCCTTAGGCGGTGTGAACCTCCAGATGGGCACCCCACTCTAGCAGAGATGCATCTGTTGTAAGAGCAACTGATGGGGAATCTTGCTGAAAAGAAAACCCCTTCTCTTAGGCTGGTTTCCTCTTTCCACCATTGGAGGGCTTGTAACAATTTTTTTTTTGTTACTACCAACTATTTTACCAGGTGAGACACACTAAGCTGAAAGCTTGTTTGCAGGTGCAACCTGGGAGCACGAGGAGGTTAAGTGACTTGCTCAGGGTCACACAGTATGCATGTGGGGACTGTGGGATTCAAACCCAGGTCTCCAGATTTGCAGCTCAGAGCCTTAAACCACTGTGCCATACTGCCTCCAATCCAGTCCCAGCGATCTAGGTATTAGTTTTGAAAGTGGTTCTTTTCTCTGACACCAGAGAGCCCTGAGGTGAAGTTAAATGTCCCTCGTCTGTAACCTGGATTCCAGGACTGTGCCAGTGGCAGGTGCCATGTGGTCAGTAGCTGAAGAAACTGCCTCGCAGTTTTTGGTTTGTTCAGGCTGAATGAGCCTGCTATCGGTGGGATACTTCTTGCCCTGCCTTGCAGAGTATCTAGCTCTGCTCCTATAAACCACAGTGCCTGAGCAGGCTGAGGACAGATCTACTAGATGGATCAGAACCCTAGAGACTCCAGAAGCCCTATGGATGAGTTGCAGATGCTCACACTTGCTGGGGTGATTTATAACCACCAGCCAGCGATCTAGGTATGGGAAAAACTGTGACGCCTTGTCTTCGAAGGTGCACTGCCAAGTACTGTGTGTACACTCTTGAAGAGTGACCTGATCGGAGTCTGCACCTGAGGTACTTTCTGTGAGACTCCCTTATGGGGAAGTGAAAACAAGCATCCTTTAAGTCCAGTGGTGCCAACTACTCCCCTTTCTGGCATGTCAGCAGAATTGGTGACCAAGTTATGATTTTGAACTTTGGCTTTGTTAAGTGCCTGTTTAGTATCCTGAAGTCTAGAACAGGCCACCACTCCCCATTTTCTTTGTGGTGCCCTTTGCTGTACTAGGACAGGGTCCACTGACTGCCCTTGACAGTAATAGGTTTTGAAACTCCTTTTCCAGGAGGTTTCTCTCTACATTTGTAGATGGTTTGAAAAACTGTTGTTTTTAATGTGCTGATTTTTCCAAGACTGGAAAACTGAGTAAACCTGCCTCCCTCAGGTAGTGGGGAGGCAGCCTGGGGAGACATGTCAATTCCTGAAGTACCACTGCTGTGGGTACTGCTGATACTGAGGTGCAGCCATGGCCTGATAAAAGGGCCTGCAGTGAAATGTTCTGCCTCTGCCTTCCATTCCATGTTTTAGAGGAAGGGGAAGTTCTACTCTGATTATTGCACATTTATCCAGCTCCCACATTGTTTCCAGCAGATAAAAAAAGACTGCAATGCCATCCATCATAGACAGTGAGCCCCCTCCCATTGTTTTGTACCGTGGCCTCCTCTCTTCCTCTTTCTGCCCCACACCAAACAGACAGGATATCACAACTTTAGGTTTAGGTACATCAGGGAGAAAAGGAGCTGTAAGGACCACATAGTAAGGATTATGAAGGAGGGGGGTTGGGTGGAAGCAGGGAGGCGATAAGGCAGAAGCACTAAATGAGTACTTCTGCTCAGTATTTACCAAAAGAGAAGGGGGTGACACCCACGGGGAGAAATGGCAGAAACGGGGGTGATAGATGGGGCAATCATGGAGGGCAGAGTTCGGGAGGGTTTGAAGGCACTGAGGGTGGATAAGGCACCAGGCCCAGATGGTATCCACCACAGGATACTGAAGGAGCTGGCAGAGGTCCTTGCAGGACCTTTGGCAGACCTATTTAATGCCTCACTACATTCGGGGTGTGTACCTTAGGACTGGAGGATGGCTCATGTGGTGCCCCTCCACAAGAATGGCCCCAAGGATGAACCAGGAAACTACAGACCAGTGAGCCTCACATCCATCGTGGGTAAGCTAATGAGACTATCCTGAAGAAAGGCTGTTGGCCCTCCTAGAGGCCAAAGGACTACAGGACAGCAGACAGCATGGCTTCATATGGGCAGATCCTGCCAAACCAACCTGGTGGAGTTCTATGACTGGGTAACTAGGCAACTAGACAGGGGCCATGCAGTGGATGTCTTGTATTTGGACTTCAGTAGGGCATTCGACTCTGTGCCACATGGAAGGCTGGGAAGTAAGTTGTTGGGCACAGGGGCAGATGCAAAGCTGGTGAGATGGGTAGAGAACTGGCTTCAGGGAAGGCAAAAGAGGGTGGTGGTGGGTGGGGAGCTCTCACACCCCTAGGTAGTGAGCAGTGTTCCACTAGACTCGGTGTTGGTACCAGTGTTGTTTGGGATATTCATTGCAGACATATCATTGGACATCAAGAGCAAGATCAGTCTGTTTGCTGATGATACTAAGGTAGGTGCGGTGGTGGATGACCTAGGGGATGGCAGGGTTGCATGATGATCTGGCAAAGCTTGAAACCTGGTTAGACACCTGGCAACTGGGTTTTAATGCCAAAAGTGCAAGGTGCTGCATTTTGGGATGAAGAACCCAAGGAGGAGTTACCAGCTGGGGGGAGTGCAGCTAGCCCAGACAGAGGAGGAGAAGGATCTGGAGGTGCTCATTACAGGGTCAATGAACAACTCGGCACAATGTAGGAAGGCAGCTGCAAAGGCCAACAAAATGCTGAGTTGTATTGCAAGGGGTATATCCTCGAGGAGGGAGGACGTGATTCTGCCACGGTACAGGTCATTAGTTAGACCGCACCTGGAGTACTGCGTGCTGTACTGGCACCCGTATCTGAAGAGGGACATTATGTCACTGGAGGGGTGCAGCGCAGGGTGACAAAGATGATCAAGGGGCTGGGGGACTTATCATACGAGAGGAGGCTGAGGGCAGCTGAACATGAACTCACTGGAGGAGAGGAGGGACGGGGGGGGGACATGATTGAAACCTTTAAGTGCATGAAAGGAATAAACAAGACAGGTACAGAGGTGCTGTTCAAAGTAAGGGAGGGGAGGGACACCAGGGGCCATGATATGAGACTGGAGGAAGGTTCAGGAGGGAGATGAGGAGACACTTTTTTTTTTTTAAACAGAGGGTGGTGGCTGGGTGGAATGCATTACCTGCAGAAGTGGTATCCAGTAGAACAGTGGACTACTTCAAAAGGGGATGGGACAGGACAAGGGGAGGGTCAATGAAGGGGAAGGGTGGAAGGGGCAACTGCAGAATAAGGGGTGCTAGCTGCACATTCGAGCAGACCTGATAGACCTCCAGGCCTTTATCTGCTGGCAAATTTCATATGTTCGTAACAGCAAATGTTCAATCAAGCAGTCCTAGTTGTGCATGCACAGTAGCTGACATAATCATGCACTCACCACACTGTCACCACCATGCACAGGGTAGTGAACAGTCAGGCAGAGAAAGACGCTGTCAGCCCCACCCTATAGTCAACTGGAGACCTGCACTTCTGGAAGTTTTTGTACAGTCTCAAGTGAGCCAGGAGCACATGTAAGATTTCTTTGGAGTGTAGGCTAGACAAACGTAAGGGGCTTGGGAAATAGAAAACAATGACATTTTTATTTGTAAAAGTATTGATTTTAATATGATCTGCCCCATCAATAACATATTTTTCTTTAACATTGTCCTTTCATCAGCCCAGGGGAAACAGTAAAACAGGCATAACACTATACTATGTCTATTTCTGTATAGGATGATCTATGCATCCCAGGAAAGCCTATTTCAAGGTTTCAAATTATGTATTTTATCAATGTTTATTTTTGTACCATACATGATCCAAAGCTTTGTTTTTAGGCTGAAAGGACATGCTGAGTGGGATAAGGGTGGAACTGTATGGATGGTGATGGCTGGCATGGTCCATTTAGAAGAGCTGAGGACCCCCTACACTTGGCAGCTATAGACCTATGGATGGTCATTTCAGAGTCTGGTCTGCAATGGTGTCCAGGGAAAGAACAGAGTTAAGAGATTTGGAGGGGAGAGGGAAGTTATGGTGAGGCTGGGATAAAACTCACCACCTGCAGGGCTGACCCTGTATACCTCCTCCCATTTTGTCACTGAAATGTTGGATACAAACACTCAAAATGTAGAGAAATGAGGGGCACTGGTTTTAATAATATTGGACAAATTGTTAGACAAAGACACATGGAACCTAGTGACTTAACAGCACTCTACCCTTAATCACACCCTGGACACTAGCTGAAAGTCTTAACAGTGGCGTGATAATGACTCACACAGTCTTTTGTGGGATTCCTTTCTTGAACTGACAGATAATTGCAGCTTTTAATTAAGCAATTTATCCCTCCAGGGTGTGGGTATACTGGAGGATTTACAATGGCTAGTGTGGTTCGGTCCTGACGCAGCCGGTAGACTGAACCACACCAGTTGTAGTAAATGCCAGTATACCCACACCCTGAGGGATACATTTTTATTATACAATGTCCCCATTTCGTTTTGGAAAAATAGAAAACTTTTTTTTTCCTTTCATTTTAAATCTTTTTTTTGTAATATTTTTATTGTTGCGGGGGAATAGTCCTCTGATATGGGCAATTGAGAGAGAGAGCGGGAAGACACTCTGGGAGACGGGTACTAAGTGGTACTGGAGCCGGAGCAGAAAAAAAATGGAAAGAGTAGAGGTATGTGGTGAGCAGTATCGGATGAGACATGGAGCGAGGCTTCAGCTACGAGCGGTTTAGTACAGAGCTGCAGTATGTGAGCTGTAGGGAACGTGGTGTCAGGTAATTAGAAGGGCCTCGGGCTGCAGGGAGAAACATGTTTGGGGAGGCGGCAAGGATGACTGTCCCATCCAGGAACTGATTTAGGCTCAGTACAAGGTGCTGTTTTTTTTTTTTTTTCTTTTTTTTCACTTGAGTATTTTTTCTGTCAGTTGTTTCGGGAGAGCAGTGTAGTTTATGTACTTGAGTTGCGGACTGGACTTGTGGAGCAGTTTAGCGGGGAATAAAGATGGCGGGTATATGTTTTGATTTTGGGGGGGTCATACTGATCTTGGTAAAGAGGTTGGCTGGCACCTTTTCCAGTGGGTACACTGGAGGATTTATAACGCTGAAAAGGTGCCAGCCAGCCAATGAAAATACAGGATTTGGCTCATTCGATTTACCACATTGTATAATGAGCTGTTAATCACACCTGGCCATCTGGAACATTTAGAGAGATAAGCATGAGAACTAGAGAATGCTAAAGTAGAGACTTTTTTAACTTCATTAACAGTCAAGAAAATCTGCACTAGTCAAGACGGGCAAGTAGAGAGTTAGCTGCACTAGCCCTGGTCAATTTTCACTAGTGTATGGGCTAGTAAAACAATGTTAAGATTGACCCCTGGCTTGGAATGTTCATGCCCAGGGAGGCAAAACAAAGACTTTGCCTTAGCAAAATTTCACCACACTCAACACATGATTCGAAACTGGGATCACCAGGTTCCTTCTCGGTTTTTCTGACATTTTTCATGTAAAACCAATAAAAGTTGAAATTGCTAAAAAAATGTATTCATTTAAAATGTATTTAAAATTTGCAGTTGGTTCTGGAACCAATCGGGAACTAGGAACCAAAGTAAAATGAACCAAGGCTACCTGTTCAGGAACCGGTATTAGCAGTTCTTAAAACAAGCTAAATTAAATAAAATTAAACATAACTAATGGAGGTTTTTAGTCAGAAAACTCAAATAAATATAAAATAAACCTTGCTTTACCCCCAGTTATACCGAACCAGGAGAAAACAAGAAAACTTACAATTTAAACACTAAAACTACGGGTTTAGTTAAAATTACAAAAAGTAAAAGGCAGCAAATGAAATGTAAATACATATATATATATATACATACATATACACACACATATTTTTTTTTTTTTTTTTTTTTTAAGTTTTCTCATGTCAGAACAAGATGATGAGGAGAGGATCTCCGAGCGTCTGGTCTTGACAGGTGGAGAGAGAAATCTGAGGGGTTTAGAACTAAGGCAGTTAGTAGAATGCAGACTTTGAAAAGTGCCTCATGCAAAAGATCCCATCATTTGCATATGTTCCATCTCTCCAGACAGTTCTACCTAGAAGACTTACTGCATAAAGTTATGAATACCTGAGTATTACTGGGGTTAGAAACACAAAGGTGTCCTGTGATTTGCTCAGGGGCACACACAGTACCAATGACCATGATGGGATTCAAACTCAGGCCTCCTGGATCACATTTATGTGGTCTAAACCCTGCACCACACCTGCTTCTTGAGCAAACCCCCCCCCTCCCCAAACATGATGCTGGAGCCTGATCAATGCCAACTGTCCACCTCCCGCTTCTTCCCAGTTAGGCCGTAGGTTCCGGATTTAACACCTGGAGTCCCATCCACAGTCCGGGGAGGGTGTTGATACTCAAATTCCCACCTGTCTTTTCTTTGTAAATTTATATATTCTTTGTCCTACTAGTCACTGGCATGAATCTTCAGCCAGCCGACCTACCAGCCCTGTCCCTGCTTTCTCCACCTCTTACTCGACCTTCCAGGGGTCCACAGCGCATGCTCCCTCTGTAGTGGAGCCCTTAAAGTTCAGCACAGCTCCCCCACAGGCCCTTGTAAAAATGTGGAAAGGCCATCGGCTCGGCAGGACCAGAGAATGCTTGCTTCACCCTGCAAACAGCTAAGGTTCTTCCACATTTGTGAGGCCTGTCCTCCTTGGACACCACCAAAAGGGGACTCTAAGGTTCTCATGTGCAGGCAAGGCATAGTCGTCCTACTGCAGCCAGACATACCTCCCCCCAACCCCGCCACGAGCATCTCCAGTGGTACTGCCACTGGTGGTCACCCCTGTGGTGATTTGGCAGTGCAGACACTGCCCTCCCTTCCTAGAAAGGATATCAAACACAGCGTGAGGCAGGTAAAGTGCACGGTGGGGGGGATGGGGACAGCGTGTGACAAGTGAAGCATGGAGTAGGGACGGTTGGGGGGCAGGGATAGTGTGGGGCAGGAACAGGTGCAGTGCTGACTGGGTGAGTATTTAGTGCAGGAGAAAGTTGAGAGACTAACAGCACTGAAGACTGAAGCCCTGTGGCTTTATTTCCTTGCAGACACACCTCCAGGGAGGGCGCAGGCTCAATATGCAAGCACAACGGACTGGGAACGAGAGAGGCGCTGATTATTCCATACTGAATACAACTTAATTTTTTTAACCCCTACTCTCCTCCCCAAACAGAAACCCTATTCCCCATGTATTACCAGCCTTGTTCCTCTATGGCTTGCCCCCTGTGGTGGGGGAGGGAGGCAGTCCTCCCTACTCCCAGAGTCCAGATCTGGCTGGCAGGGTCTGGCGTGATGGGCAGGTCAAGGTGGGTGAACGAGGCTTCCTCTCTGCACAGCCCTTGCTTTTTCCCCTGTTTTCTGGCCCCCACACCCAAGGCTGGCGTGGACGTGTGATATGAAGAGACTACATGTATTCAAATACCTCTGCCCTGCCCTTAGAGAGGTGGCCACCTGCCACTCCAGCCAGCCTCCGCTGGGTGTCCGTCAAGCAGCAGCACACTGTTCCCCGAGCCATCTGTGGATCTTTGATTGTCCTCCTCCTTCCCCTTGCTGGGCCAAAGCGGCCCTAGTCCGTTTCCAAACCTGGGTTACTGGTGTAACCCCCTTGTTACCCGGGGTTACTAGAATCCCAGTAAGACCTAGTGGTAGGCAGGGGAAGGCAGCTTGTGAAACTCCAGTTAAATGGGTTTCACACTGTCTCACTCTGTTCTCAGTCTCAGCTGAGACTGAGGGATGACATCACCAATAGAACTTTCGCAGCTGCATAAGCCACATTGGCATCTGCAACAAAGGGAGTTAGATAGAACGTTGGGAGTTTTCAAGTGACAGTCTGCAGTTTGGCTGGAAGGAGTGAAGTTTGTACTCAAGTGGTGGAGACTGTTGTTTTCGGGTCTCAGTGCCCCCTCCCTCTGGGGGAGGGGGGATGTAAAGATTCCCAGCAGATTCCTGGGGCAATCCCCTTAATTCTGCTAGTGGAGGAAAAGCTGCCTGTTTAGTCCAGAATGTTATTTTGGAAGATGGAAGATTTGTGAGTCGCCTGTAGGGCACCTGCAACTTAAGGTGAGTGTCTGCTCTGGCTAAAAGGGCATATGTTTTCTTCACCCTGGGACTGGTGTGAAAATCTAGGGATTAAACCACATATTGGGAAGCCTAGAGAAATGGGCCAAGCAAGTAAAAGTAGTGTCAAATCCCTGAGTCTTGTGAGATGCAAATAATATGTAGAGGAGATGTGACAGACGTCTACCCTTTATCTACATTTAGAAGTTCAGCAAAGGAATTGTTTCAGTTTTCCAGAGAAATGGCCAGGTATGGGCTGTGGGAGCTGGAGGTGGCTGGCCCCCACCTTTAGTGACCAGGTCCACCTCTACGGATTTCTTCTGTGTTTTCTACTTTGCCTCAGGCACTTGGCCAGTGATGGGGGAAGTACCTAGACGTGGGATTGTAAGGAAAATTCTCTCTAAGAGTCGCAGACTCTAGTGTGTTTTGGGGAGCCACAACGTGATAATTGGTTCATTCCGCAAATGGACCGTGGATCAAGCGGCCAGCGGGGGAGCCAGGCCAGTGGGGAAGACCCAAGTGTGTACAAGTCGGGCTGTGTACCCAAAGCTGCGTGCAATTCTGGGCTGTGTGCCTGGTGGGTTCAGAGTCTGAGGGCTGGAAATGGTGATAAAGTGTTCTGTAGTCTCTAATCTGCATTACCAGGAAATGTAGCCCCATGGGGTCCGTCTATGCTTTGTTTGTTCAGCTAGTATGTGAATAAAAGACACATTGAAGAATCCCATTCCTGGTTCTGGACATTACAGTTATTGCTTCCTGTGTTCGGATTTACTTGGGTGCCCCTGTGCAGAGTAGCCAAACCTAGGTCCCCCTCTGCCGAGTAACCTCATCCTCCCCGAACCCAGGTCCCCACCAGGTACTGCTGTCAGCTTCAACAGCATGCCACCTGTCGTTTTGGCAAAAAGGCAGGGGTGAGGGGTTACACTGGCATGGCAAGAGGTAAGGCATCCAGGACCTCAGCCCTCAATACCACCAAGCTGGCTCTGAATACAACTTATTAACAATGCATTTACCTGGGACAGCCCAGCCTATATATACACACACACCAGGGACATCCCAGTCTGTATTTACTCAGGACAGCCAGGCCTGCATTTATCCAAGACAGACCAGCCTACATATACCTAGGAACCTAGGACAACCTGGCCTTTATTTACCCAGGACAGCCCAGCCTATATATACCAGGGACAGCGCAGCCTAAATATACCCGGGTCAACCCAGCCTGTATTTACCCAAGACAGCCCAGCCTAGCCTCTATTTACCTGGGACAGCCTAGCCTCTATTTACCTGGGACAGCCCAGCCTCTATTTACTGGGACAGCCCAGCCTCTATTTACTGGGACAGCCCAGCCTTTATTTACCTGGGACAGCCCAGCCTCTATTTACTGGGACAACCCAGTCTCTGTTTACCCGGGACAGCCCACAGCCTCTATTTAACTGGGAAGGCCCACATCCTGTATTTACCCAAAAACAGCCCAGCATGTATTTACCCAGGGCAGCCCACAGCTGGTATTTAACTCAGGACAGCCCGACCTGTATTTACTCGGGGCAACCCAGCCTGTATTTACCCAGGACAGCCTAGTCTGTATTTAGCCACCCAGGACATCCCAGCCTGTATTTACATGGGGACAGCCGACAACCTGAGCCCGCAGACTGTATTTACTCAGGTCAGCCCAGCCTGTATTTACCCACCCAGAACATCTCAGCCTGTATTTACATGGGACAGCCCACAGCTTGTATTTACCCAGGATAGCCCACAGCCTGTATTTACCTGGGACAGTCCAGTCAAGATGCAATCTCTCATTTTCAGACAGGGCGTTTCACTGTTGGGTGGTGCACAGAGAGGTTAAGTGACTCAGATCACACAGCGTGGCAGCAGCACTGATAGGCATGCCTGCCAGTTTCCAAACCACCGTTCTATCTATTAAAAAAATGTGTGTTCAATTTTGGGTGTAGCCATGTGTGAAACAACTGTGCAGCAACTTTTGGGTGATACTAAGTGCATAGGAAGGGGCTGCTATACTCAAGTAAGAGTGTGTAACATTAAAGGACAATGGTGTCATTTTTATGATGCCCAATGTCAAATGGTCCCTACAGGAGATCTAGATAGGATGGAGCTGATCTTTTCTTTTTTTTTTATTTTGTTTTATAATTTCTAGAACAGTGTATGAAGCAAAGGACTTCCTTGCTCTCAGTTGTTGGACAGGATTCCTGCTGGAAAACTCCCAACAACACAGCCAAACAGGAAAAGCTCCCCTTTGCCACGTCCTGTGGCCTCTTCCTTTCCCCGAAGGATGGACCAATCATGTTGAGCACCTTCCCAGGTTCCCATGGTAATGACCTTGCTAGCCCTTTCCTGATCGCTTGTCCTGCTTGTGTGTATGTGTGTGTCTGTGAAGGGGGGGGGGTGGACCCTTTCTGTCATGTAAAGTGTGCAAATGTTGTTTAGAAAAGATGTAAGAGCAGCACAGAACACCTCATTCTGTTATTATTTCAGTGGGCTATGCCACTCCAAGAAGAGGTTTACTTTAAGATGTAGTTATGCAACATGTAATAATAAATAGGTGTGCGTATACACACACACACACACACACACACACATATTATATACATAATACACAATGGGTTTTAGTGAAATAATCAACAGAATCCAGTGCACCTCCCTGCTCCGAGCTGCTCAAAAGAGCCTGTAATTCTTTTAAAGTTTTTAATTTCGTCCTCACTTTTCCTCATTCTATGATATTCAAAAAGGATTTCTTGGTGTCAAATGTCAGCTGAGATGTGAGTTAAGCCTAACCAAGGGTGGATGAGGTACAGGGGTTGGGGGAAATGCCCCTGATCACACGCCTCAGGCGGGGGCAGGAACCATCCTGGATGTACCGGAGTCCTGTTGGAGGGCTGGCGCAGGACCCAAGCTTACCCCCCTCCCATTACATCCCCTGGAGATGTCAGCACATAAGGGGAGATCACTGCACATGCACGCACAATAAGTGCCTAGCACAGGTCTCCTGGTTGACGTCTCCCCTTCTCATGGCATCCTCAACTGCAATGTTACCCGTGGTCACCCAGGGGTGGGGGGAGATACTGCTGTGAGAATGGCAAACCCCCATCCCAAATGAGAGTATCCTCTGGGACTCTCAATTCTCCTCCCTCTGGCCGGCCCCCGATGACTTGAGTTTGTTCCCGAACTCCGGTCGCTGGCATCCCAAGCGGTACTGCTGAGCCAACAGGCCAGCTGAAAATGTACCAACTTACAGGAAGAGTGATGTAAACCTGGTGAATTAGCAGGGGTAGCTTGGCAGAAGACACCAGGAGAAAGGACTGCTGTGTGACTGAACTTCTCTGCTGGGACTAAAGTAGAAGAACTTTTGTATTTGACCTTTAATTTAGGGTAAAAAAACTAACATACAAAAAAAAAGTGTGTGTTTGGGTTAACAGAACTGAATGGGTGTCTGAAGAGTTATCTAGGTGTAAATCTCAGGTGATTGAAAGGACTTAACTGCTGTGAGGTTTAAATTACTTGTAGAAAGATCTGATAAGTAGGGGGAGTGGCTTAGCTAGAAGGAAGCTACATTTAAAGACTGCCTTAGAAAGTTTCTGCTAATAGCTTGGCAGAAGACACCAGGAGAAAGGACTGCTGTGTGACTCAACTTCTCTGCTGGGACTAAGGTAGAAGAACTTTTGTATTTGACCTTTAATTTAGGGTAAAAAAATACAGGTTACTCACCTGTAACAGGAGTTCTAGGAATAGTATATGTTGTTCATCCACACTTATTGGCAGGTTCCTTGCCACTTTAAATCTTGCCGGAAGGTCTTCAAGCTGGCTCCTCCCACCCAGCTGGGTGGAAAAACTCTCGGCTCCGCCCCATGACGCCAGATCTGGCCCGCTGGAAGCTCAGGTCGTGCGTCGAAGCCGGGGAGGTCGGGTGGGTCGTGTGGATGAACAACATATACCATTCCTAGAACTCCTGTTACAGGTGAGTAACTTGTATTTCAAGGGACATGGATATATTGTTCATCCACACTTATTGGCAGACTCCTAGCAGTTCTCCGGGAGGAGGGAGGCAAGGCGCACACCCCCTACTTAGGGAATAGAGACTGGAGAACCGAGGCCCCAAAACCAGCATCCCGGCGTGACTCGAGGTCGATGTGGTAATGGGTAATAAAGGTGTGTGCTGACTTCCAGGTAGCAGCCCTGCAGATTTCCTGGATAGGGACGTCCCTGGAAGCAGCCACTGATGCAGCAGTATGACGGGTAGAATGAGCTCTTATCCCTCTGGGAGGCTCCATGCCCGCCAACTCATAGCAGAGATCTATGCAGGAGGTGACCCACCTGCCTATCGTCCGCTTGGCTGCAGGTCTGCCAGGTGCGGCTTCAGCGTAGGTGACAAACGGCTAGCGAACCTCTCCCGAATTTCAGCCGTCGCTCCTTATAATAAGCGAGCGCCCTTCTAGGGTCCAAAGTATGGAGCCTGTATTCGGCCTCCGAGGTGTGATTGGGGTAGAACACCGGCAGAGTCAACACCTGGTTAAGGTGAAACTCTTGACACCACCTCGGAAGAAATTTGGGTGGAAGCGCAGGACAACCTTGTCCCTGTGGAAGACCAGGTAAGGAGACTCAATGCAGAGCACCTGGAGTTCTCCCATCCTTCTGGCTGACGGATAGCCACCAAGAAGGTGGTCTTCCACGACAGGTGAGAGAGTTCACACACCTGTGCATTGGTTCGAATAGCTTGCCATGAGCTTTGCCAGTACCAGCAGTAAATCCACGGAGGTAGAGGTTCCTTACCGGAGGGAAATGTGATCAAGGCCTTGAAAAGCCGCCAGACCACCTTCTCCTGCGCCACCGACTGCTCCCCGGCCCGCGCCCGGTAAGCAGAGATGGCTGCCAGGTGCACCATTAGGGTCATCGACCTAAGCCCTTGACTAGAAAGGGACCATAAATAGTCCAAAATGCTTGCCAAGGAACAGGAGGAAGGGTCCAAGCCCTTACTCTGACACCAAATGGAAAACCTCTTCCATTTGAAGGTATAACATTTCCTGGTCGACTCCTTACGGGATGCCTCAACAACATTGAGGACCTCGTCGGAAAGACCCAAGGCCTGGAACTCTAGCCGCTCAGGAACCAGGCCGTCAGGTGCAGGGATTGAAGGTCCGGATGGAATACCTTCCTCTGATTGACTGAGAGCAGGTCCGGGCAAGCTGGAAGCTGCCTCGGGAGCCTGGAGCTGAGGCTGAGGAGATCTGGGTACCAGAACTGGCGGGGCCAGTCTGGGGCTATCAGAATCACCTGCGCCTTGTCCCTCCTTGCCTTGAGAAGCACCTTGTGAAACAAGGGAAATGGGGGAAAGGCGTAAAAGAGGCCCGGGGTCCACAGCCTCGAGAAGGCATCCCCCTGCAGCGAGCCCTGCTGAGGGGGGCGGGCATGAAACAGTCTCAGCTTCGCATTCTCCCTGGAGGCAAACATGTCCACCTGAGGTGTGCCCCAGTGGGAGAACAGATCTTGTACTACCTCCGGCAGGAGAGACCACTCGTGAGATGCAGCCCCTATCCGGCTCAGGGCATCGGCCAGGGTGTTGGAGGCTCCTGCCACATGAATGGCTAGGAGATCCGCCTCCACCTGCGCTACGAGTGACCAAATGCGGAGCTTCCCTTGCATAGAAGCATGGAGCGCGCCCGCCCTGGCGGTTCAGGTAGTACATGGTCATGGTTTGCCCGCCTGGACTGGACCACTTGACCCCGGAGAAACGGAGCAAAGGCGGTGAGAGCTAGGCGGACCGCCGGAGCTCCAGCAGGTTGATGTGGGCATCGGGACTCCCGCAGGGACCAGAGGCCATGCACTCGGTGTTCCCACAGATGGGCACCCCAACCCATCAGAGAGGCATCGGTCGGTAGAGAGACCATCGGCTCGGGGCGGACAAACGGGATGCCCTCCTGCAGATGGGATGGAACGGTCCACCACTGGAGAGCATTCCACATCTCCTGGGTCACTATCACTAGCTGGTCCAATGGATCGCAGTGTTGTGACCACTGGCTGGCCAGTCCCACTGAAGGGGTGCATGTGCCAGCGTGCTCAACGGACCACGCTGGCACAGGCCGCCATGAGACTCCAGGAGGCGCCGAAGTCCTGGGTAGGGTGCAATTGCCAACCAGAAATGATTGGGCAAAGGAGGTAAGAACCTCAGCCTGTCCGCCGGGAGCCGTGGTTTGCCTCGAAGAGAGTCGGCTCTGCCCGATGAACAGGATCACCTGCTTGCTCGAAGTTCCACTTGGCCTCGCTGATGAGAAGGCCGACTTGAGAGCAAACCTGAGGGCCAGATCTCTGACCGCCTCCACCTCCCGCCTGAGGGGCTGCTATCAGCCAATCGTCCAGGTAAGGGTACACCCGACCCTCGGCGCCAGAGGAATGCTGTCACCATTGCCATGCATTTGGTGAAGACCCTGGGAGCTGGAGATGCTCAAGGGCATGGCTTGGAATCCTAAGAGGGATCCTCCGCCGAAACGGAGGAATCTCCATGTGATGGACGGATAGGGACGTGAAAGAACGCTGGCCCTGTAGGTCCAGAGAGCAGAACCACACCGTGTTCCAGAGATGGTATTATCTTGCCTAGAGTGACCATTCTGAAGGTCCGAGACCTTAGGAACTAGTTCAGGTCGTGTAGGTCGAGAATGGGGCGCCAGCCCCCCATCCGTTTCGGAACCAAGAAATACCTGGACACGAACCCCGGGTCTAAAGAGGGGTCCTCTACCTCCGTGATCACCTCCTTTTGGAGGAGGAGAGCGATGTCGGCTCAACGAGCCGCCAGTGAGGCTGCGGAACCCGAGGCCCCCCGAGGTGCGACGGCTCTGAAGGGTCGGGGCCTGCTCGAATTCTAGAGGTAGGCCTTTTCCCACCACCTCCAGTACCCACCTGTCCGTGGTAACAGTGGACCAGGCGGAAAGGAAGTGTCTGAGCCGTGCCCCACGTGGGGAACCAGGGGTGAGGTGACAGGGATGGGGGCGACACCCCTCAGCCCGTCACTGGGCAGGCTTGGAGGAGGGGCCAGCCGAGGGACCTCCTGGGCCGGGACCTCCTGGGCCTTTACCTCCCTGCTTCCTGTTGGAGGAAGCCAACGGCTTGGGTTTGGGATGCCAAGCTCGAGCCTGCTGGCCCTGACGTTGCTGGGCCGGGCGCGTCGCGGGCGCAGAAGGACGAGAGGGCTTAGGCTGTGCCTTGTGGCCTTTGTCCTTCTGAGCGGAAGAGACCGAGTCCAAGGTAGCATTGGACTTCTCGATCCTCTGCAGGTGACCTTCCACCCCAGGGCCGAAGAGGTCAGTCCCCAAAAAGGGAACATCCGCCAACTTGTGCTGGGTATCCGAGGTAAAGGTGGATATCCTCAGCCAAGCCCGACGACGCATGGCCACTGCGGCCGCCACAGACCTGGCACATGAGTCCCCGATGTCTAACGCAGTCTGGAGCTGCTGTTTGGCCACTGCCCTGGTCCTGCACTTGCCTGATTGTAGTCTGCAGATCTGCGGGAAGATAAGGGACAACCGCATCCAGGGAGCCCAACAGGGCGTGAGAAAAATGTGCCATGAGGACAGCCGAACTGGCCTGACGAAGGTCGAGAGAGGACGTAGCATAGATTTTTCGCCCGGCATAATCCAATTTCTTGGATTCCTTGTCGGGAGGTTTGTCCACATCCCTGGCTGCCTGGCACGCTGAAAACGCTGTCGGTAACCAACCCCTCGGCCGAGGGGTGTTCCAAAAAACCGGACAGGGAACCGGTATGGACTGCATACTTCCTGGCCATCCTGGCCGAAGGCGCAGGGCAGGAAGCAGGACGCTGCCAAAGTTCTAAGGCCTTACCCACTATGGCTTAGGCCACCGGAAAGGCCTCCGTAGGAGAATCCCCTCGGTCCAGAATCTCCGTGAGGGGATACCTGACCCGTTTAGAAACGGGTTCGAGCTTCATCCCGGTGGACTCCGAGATGAGTCGAAGCAACCCTAAGAAGGACGAAGGGCTACTGCTCACTGACTGCCCTCTCAAGACTCCAAGTCCATGCACTTGGGAAGAGGGAGAAACCATCATCGACTCAGAAGAGTCCTCAAAGAGCTACTCGGGCCTGAGCCACCCTCCACCTGCCGAGGTTTGTTGGGAGTGAGGGTGACAGACAGCCTATGGGGCAAACCCAAGGCCGACCGAGAATTTTTGGTCGCAGCCCCAACTAATGGCTGTGGAGGCGGAGGTTCCACCAGAATCAGTGGGGCAGCTGGAATTGGCCGAACAACCGGCCTGGGAACAGGCTCCTCGGCTACAACGAGGGGTTGTTTCGGCAGCCCGTGACAGCCACTTAATGGCTGGGAAGACGACTGGGTCGGCCTATTCGTAATGTGAGCTGTTGCTATTCAGTTCCTCGGATTTCGACGAACTTGCGCCAAGCCTCCTTCGTCCGAGGAAGAGGAAGAGCGGCGGTGCCAAGACCGAGACCGCCTGGTGGCGGATCGGTTGATCGTGAGGATGTCCGAGACCGAGAGTCTCGATTGGCCGAGGGAAGGCGAGGAGAAGTGTCGGAAATCGGCACTCCTCGGCTCGGACGATCCCACCGAAGGCTCCGAACCGAGGCACAGACGAGCCGATCGGATCCTCAACCCCACTGGGGAACCGGGAAAGGGATCTCAGCTTCTAGCCGACAACTCAGCCTAACGGGTCGAGAAAAATCTCGACTGCTGTCGGGAGTCTCGTCAACTGGCCTGATGGGGACACCGAGCCGAAGTGGTCGGTTGTGGGTCACCCAAGTCGACTGTCGACAAGGGAGGGATCTTTCCGCCCCAAGAACGCCGACGGAGAGACTTACTTTTGCTCTTTTGGACCTGGAAAAGGTCCCGGAAGTTGGACCTCACCTTGGCCGACAGGGTCAGACAAAGCTCCTTAAAAGAAGCCGAGTACAAGGCACCGAGAGAGCGGACAAATGCCGCGAGCCGAGGTGGTCTGCCGTCTCCTCTTCGAGGGCGATCATCTGCTCGGCTGATCTGCCGAGCCTGCTGCTGGACACCGCCAACCGGCCTCTTTAGATTTCACCGTGGAATTCTTTTCTCGGCGCCCCAGTTTAATCGGGCAGCACAGTCTTCAAGGAGCGTAGGTCGAAAAGAAGAGCACGTCGCAGGGCCTGCGTGGTCGGCTCAAGGCCCAGGCGTAGACGACGGGAGTGCGGATCAGTCCAGACATCTTCTGCTCCGCAAGGGCACCTCCCGAAACCGAGTCTATTTATCCATCGCAGTCAGGAGAAGAAGACCAAAGTCTTTTAGCAAAAACTTTTGATTTTCGAACTTCAAGAATTAGAACCAGTCTTAAACAAGCGAAGGAGGGAACCTGAGCTTCCAAGCGGTAAGGAAGATCTGGCGTCATGGGGCGGAGCCGAGAGTTTTACCACCCGGGTGGGTGGGAGGAGCCAGCTTGAAGACCTTCCGGCAAGATTTAAAGCGGCAAGGAACCTGCCAATAAGTGTGGATGAACAACATATCCATGTCCCTAGAAACTAACATACAAAAAAAAAAAGTTGTGTGTTTGGGTTAACTGAACTGAACGGGTGTCTGAAGAGTTATCTAGGTGTAAATCTCAGGTGACTGAAAGGACTTAACTGCTGTGAGGTTTAAATTACTTGTAGAAAGATCTGGTAAGTAGGGGGAGTGACTTAGCTAGAAGGAAGCTACATTTAAAGACTGCCTTAGAAAGTTTCTGCTAATAGCTTGGCAGAAGACACCAGGAGAAAGGACTGCTGTGTGACTGGACTTCTGCTGGGACTATATTGCCTCCTTCCCTCCACCGCCCACCCAAAGCTAGTTCTATTTTTATAGGCACAGAATTTGACTGACAACAGGAACTTCCTGTTTAGGGGCAGGAAGCGTGATCACAGAACCACCAAGGACCCACCATCCTAGAAGGGCAAGAGTAGCTCTCCGCCCCTCTAGCTGCTGGAGATCTGCCCTGAGCAAGTGAAGTGGTCTACTGCAAATATAGGATATTCTTGTCTCAGTACAGGACAATCAGGAGCTTAAAGGGCACACAGGCAGAAAGTAAGGAGAGAGAGAAAAAAAAAAAAAAACAGAGGAAAGAGTAAGGATTGCAAACAGTTAAGGGGCCAGAAATAAGACATGATTGGAGTGGTGCAGTGCAGTGGCTGTGGAGCAGCAGTCTTCCGAGAGATGTTTTGGAGGATGTGGTGTTGTCCCATCTGCAGGCACCTCTCTGGGCTGAGGGTGGAGGTTGCTCATCTCCAGGCTGAGTTGGCCAGGATTTGGGACCTCCTTCCATCCAGGGACCACCAGTGCCACTGCCGCTGCCCTCAGAGGTTGCCAAGAAAGAGGAGCGTGTTGGACCACAGTGGGCTCAGGGAGGGTGAGGGTGGTGGAACAGAGGCGATCGCTCCCACTGTACTCCTCCACAATTCCTATGCCATTCTGGCAAAGTGTGGTTCCTCTATGGAGGCACCCACAGTGGAGACCAAGGAGGATGCTGGGAACCTCCACAAAGGAGACCCACAGGAGGGTGGCAGGGGCCCTGCAGGGAAGGAAACAACTCCTGTGGTGGGGACTCCATTGTTAGGAAAGGTAGAACTGGGGGAGGGGGGGAGGGGAGGTGCCTGCCTGGCGCCATGGCTTGCAGGGGACAGGAAGCGAATCCTCAGGATTGCCTGAGCAGCTGCACAGGGAGGGGATGGATGTCATTGTCCACCTAGGGACAAATGACCTGGCTAGAAAGGGATTAGAGAAGTGCAGGAAGAGTTTGTGGAATTGGGAGGGCCTTAGTCATGAGCACGACGTAACCTTCTCGTGAGGATGCACCCATCTATGGCATAGGAGAGGCTAGGGTGTTCCGCACTATGGGATTCAATCAATGGTTGAAACACTGGTGTGGAGCTCAGGATTTGGCTTCATTGGGGACTGGGGGTCCACCTGGAGTGATGCAAGCCTATACTGGCATGATGGGCTGCATCTGTCCGAGGGGAACCAGGATCCCAGGTGATAGGTTTAAATGCTTCATTGGCAAACTTTTAAACTAGCCAAGGGGAGGCACTGAAAGGAGCAGGAAAATCCCAGCCTCCAAATAATCACGGTAGGTGCAGCGGGCAAACACCAACATAGAGGTGTCTGAGTAGGGAGAAGAGCTGGGGTAAATGGAGAAAGTGACAAAGGCAAGAAGGACAGGGTTGGGGCAAAAGGGAGTAAGGCCATCAGGAAATGGAGGGTAATGAGTACCAATGTCCGTAGTCTGGCAACAAGCCCTGAGCTGATGGCCTTAATGGAAGAGGGATGCCTGGATATCAGTAGCAGTCGCAGAAACATGGTACACAGAGAACCATGACTGGGATGTTAACATACCAGGGTACATAACCTGCGAGGAGAAGAAGGGAGTAGCTCTCACGTAAAGGAAGGATAAAAGCAACTGAACAAAAGAGTAAACAGGGAGGAGAGGAGGCACTGTGGGTCACCTTGGAGACTGGAAGGGGCACCACAATCCGCACAGGGGTTGTGTACAGACCCCATGTCAGGGGAAGGAATGGACAAGGATATGATAGAAGGCATTCTTAGAATGGCAGAGAAAGGAGATACTGTTGATGGGAGACCTGAATATGCCAGATGTTAACTGAGCACATTTGCTGCAGCCACATCCAAAAGCAGGCCATTCTTGATGCCCTCAGGTGGCAGGCATTAGACAGCTAGTTTCGAACCCACTGTGAGGGAGCACCTTAGACCTCGTGACTCTCAAACGGGGCAGTGAGAGGATCTCAGATGTGAAGTGGGTTGCCATCTGGGGACAAGTGACCATCAAACAGTGTGGTTCACTGCAACTCAGCCACAGAGTCAAGCTCTACAAAAGTGAGGGTACTGGACTTTAGGAGGGCTGACTTTGGAAGATGGGAGGGTGCCTCAGAAAAGCACTAGCAAACAGGCTAGAAGGAGATGTGGAGCAACAATGGGAATTATCAAACTGCCATCACAGAGGCAACAAGCCTTTGTGTGAAGCAAATGAACAAATCAAAACGAAAGAAAAGCCACTATGGTTCTCAAAAAGAGGTGGCTGTGAAAGTCAGGAAGAAAAAGATAGCATTCCGAAGTATAAGGAAACACAGAAGGAGCAGGACAGAGAGCTGTACCAGTTAAGACAGAAGGAAGCAGGAGGAAGTCAGAATAGCAAAGGCCCAAACTGAGGAAAAGATAGCCAACTCAGTTAAGAAGGGGATAAACCTTTATAGGTACATCAGCGAGTGTAGAAAGACAAAGGAGGATAGTGAGGCTGAATAGAATGAACAGTGGTGGGCAGAGGGGACAGTGAAAAGCAGGAATACTGAACAAATATTTCTGCTCAGTATTCACAAAAGAGGAGGGAAGTGCCTAATCCAATTAACAGAAGCACTCTTGATAGTGGGGTCGATCCCAGTCCTTTCACTAGAAGAAAGGGTTCTGCAAGAACTCTAAAACTGAAGGTGGACAAAGCAAAGGGTCCTGATGGAATTCACCCCAGAATTCTAAAAGAATTAAGGGAGGAACTAGTGAAACCACTGGATACTCTTTTAATAAATCATGGGAGGATGTGTGGTACCCGAGGACTGGAGGAAGGCGGATGATTCCCCTTCACAGAAGTGGGTCCAAGACAGAGGCAGGAAACTACAGACCTGTCAGTCTGACCTCTGTGGTAGGGAAAGTAATGGAGTCACTCTGAAGGAAAGAATAGTCGAGTACCTAGAGGCCAGTGGAGCAGGCTGGTGGACCCAAGGCAGCATGGGTTCACAGCAGGAAGGTCATGTCAGACTTAATCTAATAGATTTTTTAACTGGGTGACCAAAGTAGTAGACCAGGGAGGGGTTGTGGACATGGCCTACCTAGACTTTAGCAAGGCATTTGACACAGTCCCACACAAAAGATTAATAGTCAAATTAACCAGCCTGGGAGTGGACCCAGGGTGGTAGCCTGGGCAAAACATTGGCTGAACAACAGGACACAGAAGATAATTGTAAATGGAGTCCATTCTGAAGAAAGGGGGTTACTAGTGGGTACCGCAGGGTTCAGTATTGGTCCAGCCCTTTTAATGTCTTCATCAGTGACATTGCAGAGGGACTGAAGGAAAGTATGCCTTTGCAGATGACACAAAATCTGCAACAGGGTTGATACACAAGGAGGCGTGGAAAGGATGAAAAGGGACTTGGCAAGGTTGGAGGAATGGTCGAAGTATGGCAGCTAGGATTCAATGCAAAGAAGTGCAAAATAATGCACCTGGGAAACAAGAACCCAGGGGAAGAATACACAATGGGTGGGAGGTAGTAACAACAACAAAAGGAAAGGGACCTGGGGTAACCGGGGTAATCATATAGATGACCTTAAGGTTAGCAAGCAATGTGAGAAGGCAGTAGGGAGGGCTGGGGTATACTGGGATGTATAGGAGAGACATCAGCAGCAGAAAACAGGAAGTTGTTATCCCTCTGTACAGACAGTTGTTGAGACTCCATCTGGAGTACTGTGTCCAGTTCTGGAGACCCCATCTCCGCAAGGACATAGACAGGGTACAGGCAGTCCAGAGGAGGGCAACTAAAATGATGCAGGGTCTGCAAGAGAAGCCGTATGAGGAGAGACTAAAGGAGCTTAATATGTATACCCTTGAGGAAAGAAGGGAGAGGGGGGACATGATAGAAACTTTAGGCACCTCAGTGGAATCAACAAAGTCCAAGAGGGTAGCATTTTTCAGAAAGAGAGACTTGCAAGAACAAGGGGACACAATTTAAAGATAGAAGGAGGGCCGTTCAGGGGCAATGTGAGGAAGTATTATTTCATAGAGAGGGTAGTGGATGCATGGAACAGCCTTCCTGAGGAGGTTGTAGAGTCTAAAACTGTGGGAGAATTCAAGAATGCATGGGACAGACATAAGGCAATTCTTGTGGGGGGTAGGAAGAAATAGGCTGTTGGTTAACTAGGATCTGCGGCCTATCCTGTAGGTAGGGAATGGGCAGACTAGATGGGCCTAGCGGGCCTTATCTGCTGTCAAAGTCTATGTTTCTATGTACAGCTTGCTTTATCCCGATTTGTTGCAGTGAAATAATACATTAGTAATACAGTACAAACTCGGCAGCCTTCAAGATTCATAATACTATCACTCTGATGTCAAGAAGTCATAATACCATCAATCTGATATCCAATCGACAGTATTATGATTTAGAACCCTTGTCTGAGCTGCGTTCATGCTCCTACGTGAAATCGGTGACTTTACTGAACAAACTCAGTAAATGCAGCCTTGGATTAACAGTCAGTATGTTTAGAACTATTGTTCAGAAGCTATAATCTCCCCCTTTGACCCATCACCTTACACTAACTTCTGACAGGGAGGGGAAGTCCCTGATGACCACCCTTGCCAGGGTGAGACGGGCGTGTTAGGGCTACCACTGACTATGCTGAGCGCCACCCCCACCAGTCTAGTGACATAAGCAGAGCCTGTGAGCGAAATTAGATTTTCCATTACAGGATGGAGGGTGTGAACCGGAGTGCAAGTGATAGCGCTGAAATCACTGTGGCACTGGGTGGTGAGTGAAGTTAATTTTGAACAGAATGGAGCGTCATGTTTTATTTATTTTTATTTATAAGAGATTCACCAGGAAAACAACATGAACTATGAACAGCTCGTTTCCAGAAGCTCCTGGGGGAAAGGGTTACATAAGGTGGAGACAGTGAACAACAGTACAGAGAACAGGTTACAGAATTAGTACAATCCAGATAATGCAAACTACAGTGACACACACACACACACATATATACATATATACACACACACATATATAGAAAACATCAACACTGCAGATACCTGACATAAGCTAGGGACAACAACACATAAAAGGCATTTGTAAAAACTTATTTACATAGTTACAGTGAAGAAATCAGTGCAACAATACATAAGAAAAAATTACTCACCTTAGGAATGTTGTTTCTTCTAATGGAGTCTTGCTATATTCTGACATATGCAGTGAGTCCCAACCTTCGAACTGCTCTGGAGGTGAAAGAGTTAACTTTCCATGCCAGGCATGGAACGCTGAGCTCTCGAGCCCGCTGAAACTCTGTCTGTTGTTCTTCAAACTCAAACTGTCAGATCTTTACGAGCCAAACTCACTGAGGTCCTGTGGAAGCTGTAAACCTACACTAGCCAACTGGCTACTAAACATAAGAACACATTTTTGGTCCCAAAACAAAGACTCAAGTCAGGAGACCCAAACAATGAAAAACACAACACAAGTCACCCCAAGAAAGGAGGGTGAAATGAAAAGGTGGCACCTACATGCTGAAGACTGCACTGCCCACCCACATCCCAAAACAGAGGTTCTGAGAGGGGCATGGGAGGTCAGAATATAGCAAGACTCCATTAGAAGAAACAACATTACTAAGGTGAGTAATTTTTCTTCAAACAACATGAAGTCTTGCTATATTCTGACATATGCAGACTACAAAGCAGTACCTCCATGGAGGAGGACAGAACCTACTAGGAAATAGGGTCTGCAGCTATTAGCTGTAAAGAACCGAGCATCACTCCAGCCTGGATGTCCAGGGAGAAGTTGGTAAAAGTGTGAACTGTTTCTCCAGGTAGCTGCTTGACATATCTCTAGAACAGGGATGTACCTGGCAGCAGCCAGGAAGCAGCTGTACCTCTGGTAGAGTGAGCCCCTCAGGCCTGAGGGAGGAACCTACCCAGTTTCTCATAGCAAAATTGGATACAAAAGACAATCCACCTGGCAATGGATCTTTAGTGGCAGGTTTCCTTTGCCAACCTCACCATAAGTGAGGAACAGTTGGAGGGAGTCAAACCTGTGACCCTTGGTACGCCTATATGTAGTAACTAAGGGCTTCACATTTGTTGTGCAGCCTCCTCTCGCTAGAGGAGGAATGGTCCGTGAAGTACACTGAAGAGATATAGATTGATTAAGGTGGAAATCTGAAACCACCTTAGGCAAGAACTTCCTGTTAGTCCTGAGGATCACCTATCTCTATGAAAGGAGATAAAATCGGCTCCACTGACAAAGCTTGTAATTCACTTACAGGCCTGGCAGAAGTGATGGCTACCAAAACACAGTCTTCCAAGTCAAGTACTTAAGCTCAGCTGAAGACAAAGGCTCAAAGGAGGGTTGCATAAGCTGAATAATGCAAACATTAAGGTCCCAGGCGAGGCAGGGTCCCTGAATGGAGGGTTGGTGTGAAGCAATCCCTTGAAAAACTTGGAGAATACAGGATGAGCTGAAAGAGAAGAGGGCTTACCTGCTGAAAGAAAGGCAGACACAGCTGCCAGACGCACTTTTAGGGTAGCTGGTCTCAGCCCCAAGGTATTTAAGTGGACCATATAATCCAGGACTGTGGGTAAATCAGCAGATTCTGGGGAAATATGCTTTCCAGAGCACCATATGGAAAACCTCTTCCATTTGGAATTATAAGAAGCCCTGGTAGAAGGCATTCTAGAAGCCTTCAGGATATCCATTACACCTTGGGAGAGGTGTAAATCAGCAAACACTAACTCTTCAAGAGCCAGGCCTTGAGATTGAGAGATTTGAGGTTCGGGTACCAAACCCTCCCCTGAGCACAGGTTAACAGGTTGTGATTCCTTCGAAGACACAGGGAAGATGGACTGCTAAGGACAGTAGGAGGGATACCAGGGTTGTCTGGCCCAATCTGGAGCAATCAGGATCATCTTGCAGGGTTGAGATCTGATTTTGACTAGCACTTTGAACAGGAGAGGAAGGGGGAAAAGCATAGAGAAACTTCCTTCCCAATTGAGAACTAAGGCATCCAGAGGGACTGAGCCCAACACTGGGGCCTGCAGCAAAAAGGGAAGTTGGTGATTGTCTGGGGCTGCAAAAGATCTATCTGGGGTGCCCCTCTGGCAAAATATCACCTCCAAGACAGGGGTCCAGTGACCATTCGTGATGACCCTGGGAAATCCTGCTGGAGAGCATCTGCCAGGACATTGTCCTTGCCTGGAGGTGAACTGCCGTAGAGAGGTGTTCAGGGAGTAAGCCAGAGACCACAAATTCATTGTCGCTGGTGCACAAGGCCTGAGACCGAGTGCCCCTTGCTTTGTTGATGTACCACATTGTGGTGGTGGTGTCTGTTCTGACCTGTACAACTTTGTTCTGAACAGATTTGGAAAAGCTTGAAGTGCTAGAAAACTGCCTGAGTTCCAACAGATTGATGTGGAGCAGAGATTCCTGAGGGGACCACAACCCCTGGGTAGTGAGGTCGCCCATGTGAGCTCTTCACCCCAAGAGGGATGCATCTGTAGTAAGGATTAAGGAGTGAGACTGAGTGACAAAAGGAACCCTTTGTCTTAGATTGCTCTGATCCTGCCACCACTGCAGGGCCTGGATCAGGGTTCGAGTCACTAGGATCAATTTGATTAGAGGGTCTTTCCTTTGAGACCAAAAGGCTCTCAAATAGAACTGAATGTCCTTCATCTGAAATCTTGCTCCCTGCACTACTGCTGTAGAAGCAGCCATGTGCCCCAGGAGCTGTAGAAAATGCCTTGCTGGTCGAGACACCTGCAGGGTGAATGAGGAGGCCAGAGAGACCAGGGTCCTTGCCCTGTCCAAAGGAAGGAAGGTTCTGGCTTTTCTGTGTTCAGCTCTGCGCCTATGAAGGTGAGGAGCTGGACAGGCTCTAGAACTGACTTTGAAAGATTCAGAAGGAAACCTAGAGAGGTGAGCAGTTGCTGAGTTATCTGTAGGTGTAACTTGACTTGGTCTGGGGACTGGCCTACTATGAGCCAGTCGTCCAGGTAAGGGAAGATGGCAATTTTTTGCCTTCTTAGAGAAGCAACAGCTACTGCCAGGCATTTTGTGAATACCCTTGGAGCAGAGGTGAGGCCAAAGGGCACTGCTCTGAACTGGTAATGGCCTGAGGGCAGCTCGAACCTGAGGTAATTTCGATGGGAGCTTCTGATGAGAATATGGAAGTAGGCACCCTTGAGGTCCAGGGACGCTAGCCAGTCCCCTGGCCTTAGAGAGGGTAGAATAATTCCCAGAGTCACCATTCTGAATTTTGGTTTTAAAAGGTGCTTGTTTAAGTATCTGAGATCCAGGATGGGCAGCCATTCTCCTGTCTTTTTTGGGGTAAGGAAGTACCTGGAGTACAACCCTTTGCCCTGGTGTAGGGGTGGAACCCTTTCCACAGCTCTGAGAGCCAGGAGGGAAGAGACCTCTGCCTCTAGGGCAAGTGCCTCTGGAGGATTTGCAGGTGGAAAGGATCTGGTTCTCATCTTTGGAAACTTTTTGAAGCCGAGAACCAGTCCCTGGCTTACTACTTCCAGGACCCACTTGTCTGATGTCAAAGACTCCCAGTCCTGGACAAAGTAAGCCAGCCTGCCCCTACAGGTAGCTGAGAATCGGCCCTGGCAACCCCATCAGGGTGCCTGCTTGGCAGGGGCTTTGGGCTGGGGGGTGGAAGCAGGCCTGCTTGTACCCAGTCTGCCTCTCCCACTAAAGAACCCCCTCTGGGCATAAGCAGAAGCAGAAGAGGAGGCCTGGGCTTGGTAAAAAGGCCTATGAAAAGGCCTGCCCCTGCCCCTGGGAAGCTGCCTTTGAGGAGTGGCTTGCCTTTCCTTGGTTTGTGCACTCTTATAGGTGGTCCTATATTCATCCATTTTCTTCATGTAATTCTCTGTCTGCTCCCCAAACAGGGAATTACCCACAACAGGAAAATCCATGGCCTTAGTCTGGGTATCCTGTGACAGGCTAGTACTCTGAGCCAAGCCATTCTGCAAGTGCCACAGATGTAGCCATGACTCTTGATGACACATCATTTGAGTCCACTGCAGCATGGAATTGCACCTTGGATGCCTCAATACCATCAGCAGCCACCTGCTCCAGCTCCTTGGCAAGCTGGCCAGGGACCTGTTTTGCTAGATAACAGTATCCCATCTGGATTTCTGATATCTAGCAACATAAGCCATATAATTTGCCTGTCTGAGTCTCAAGGATGCTGCCATGTACTGTTTCTTTGCCACGGCATCAATCCTCCTGGAGTCCTTGTCCGGGGGGTGTGAAGCCAAGGGAATATTTGCCTTGTCACAGGCTGCAGCCTGTACTACCCCAACATGGCTGCATTGTTGTGTAAGGAACTCTGTATCAGAGCCTGACAATGTGCACCTCTTGTCCATTCTCTTATCCACAGGAGGTATAGTGTGAGGAGTTTTTAGAATTTTAAATGTCTGTTTCCCAAAAGATTTATGCAAGGAAACAGACAGTCTCCTAGACTCTGGGATATCCATCATTTCCACATAGTCAGGCTCCTCTTGATCATCCACAGCTTCCTCCATAGGGAGCTGGAGGGTTTCAGCCACTTTTTTATAAAACATAAAATGAGAAGGGGACTCAGAAAGCCTAGGAGGAGACACTCCTGAAGGTCTGTCTGGGGAGATGTCCGGGTCAATGGGCACATCCAGACTGTCAAATCCACATTCACTCTCCTCATACTCCTCTTCCCCCTCCTCTGGTTCATAATATTCCTCTAAATCATACTCTTGAACCGGTGGGACCGGCTGAACTGGACGCTTACCTGATGGTGCCGGTTCATTCGGAACCAGGGAAAGCGACTGGACAATTTTAATCACTTTGGCTATTTCTTCAGCGGTTGGAGAGGAAAGTTTTGGCTCCACACCAGCTGATTTCCTAGTCCTTTTTGCTGGAACCGACTCCTCAGAGTTGGTTCTCCTTTTGTCCGAGGAAGTCTCGCCCTGGTCAGAGGGCACTTCCTCTGGTTTGGCTGGAACCAAACCGGCTGGCCATCCGGTTCAGCGGACTTTTTGTCCTCCCTTTCCCTGAGCCTACCAACTCTCTTTTCCAGAGTAGCTGCAGGAAAATTTTCACAAATCTGGCAGTCTGCACTGAGGTGGCCAAACCCCAGACAATAAACACAGGTGGTGTGGGGGTCAGCCTTGGCAAAGACTTCCCCACACACACTGCAGTGTTGAAACCCAGTGGGCCCGGTTTTTCTTTTGGGTTTCTCAGACATAGTGCCAGTCCTAACCAAACTTACCCGTTTATGGCAATCCGCCAGGTAAGACCCTCTTATCGGTTCCCACCCGTGTCACGGGTTGTGGAAAAAACCGTAATAAAATCTGTTTTTTTTTTTAGAACCGATAAGAACCGGTAAGCACACTCTAAATCACAGATTAAGATATTTTAAACAACCTGATCAGTTCAAACTGACCCTATAAACCGTTTACAAGTTCCACACAGAAGAGAATTAATGTAAACCTATCTAGTACTCACAAATACCACAGACAGAGCCTGAACCGACCGGTTGCGGTTTAAATTTGGTCTAAAACCGAGAAAAACAATACTTTAACCGACAAAATGAACCGAGCAGAAGGAGAAATCTCCGGAGCGACTGTTCAGTGAGGCGGATTAAAGAATCTGACGGTTTGAGTTTGAACAACAACAGACAGAGTTTCAACCGAGCTCGAGCTCAGCGTTCCATGCCTGGCATGGAAAGTTAACTCTTTCAGCTCCGGAGCAGTTCGAAGGTTGGGATTCACTGCATATGTCAGAATATAGCAAGATTTCATGTTGTTTGAATAGAGTCAATGACTAAGTGCAACTGAAATGATTTAGGCCAAGTGACCATACCATCTTGAGTACAGTAACTACTGGTAGAAGCAAGGGTTACAGAGCAGCGGTGTAAGATTCCCAGCGCTGAAGAAAAATTCCGATAAATATGCTTGTGTATGAGAGGAAAAATTAAGACGATAACAGGGGAGGCAGGTAAATTTACCCCTTCAGGATGCAGAAAACCCCGCTGGGGGATTGGCAAGAGAGAATGGGGGGGCAGGTAGACTTACCCCTTCAGACTGCCGAGAACCCTGCCAGGGATCAGCACTATTAGAAGAGAGGGAGGGGTGTGGCAAGGCAGAATGAGAAGAAAAGGCAGGTGAGTTAAGTGCAGTTACAGGACGGGGCTGTGTGCCTCCGAAGGAGAAGTGCGAGGGAGTTGCAGGACTGGGCAGAGCGTATATCAAAGGGGAGGGAGTTCCAGGTGCTAGGGAATGAGAAGGCAGCACAACCGGATGAGGCACACCATGGTGGTAGGGCAAGCGTTCTGTGTGTTGATGCTCGCAGAGAATAGTGGGAGGCAGGAGGGGTGGAGAGGAGCGAGGACAAGCAAGGTGGAAGGGAGTTGAGCCAGTATTTACCCACTAGATTAGAGGTGTGGGCCAGGCGCCTGGCTGAGAAAGAGATGGGAAGGAGAGTGAGGTGTATAGGTTGCGGTGGTGGGAAGATGGGTGGGAGGGGCAGCCAAGTATAAAGTGGCAGAATGAGTTAAAAAGCGTGACCAGCCTGGATAGGGTGGTCTTAGGGGCTGAATTGTAAACAATGTCCCCAAAGTCATAGACTGGGAGAATTATCTTTAGGACCATTTCATGCCTAGCATGCATGGGCAGGCAGCTGCAGTGTCTGTAAAGGGCACTAAGCTTCAGGAGGAGTTTTTTGTGAATGGCATCTACGTGGACGCCAAAGTCAAGGTTTTTGTCTGGCCACATCCCAAGGTACTTAAATGAGGTGACATCATCCAGTTTGGCTCCTGTTAGGGTATGGAAGGTGGGGGTGGAGTCAAGTCTGGCCAGCTTTTGTCTGGTACCAAAGATCACAGACACCTTTTTTTGGCATTCAGAGATAGCGGATTTGAATTAAACCAATGCTGGACATTGTTAAATTCCTGCTGGAGGCGAGCAGACACTTCGGTAGGGGAATTCCCAGATGAATAACAGAGTGTCATCTGCATACATGTGTCTGCTGGCACAGGAGCAGATGTCAGGGAGGTCATCAAGGAAGATGGATGACAGAACTGGTCCCAGTACTAAGCCTGGGGGACACCTGTGTCGATTGGAAGGGGGAGGGAGGTGGAGTTGCTGACTCTGACCGCTTGGGACCGGCCAGTGAGGTATGACCAGAACCAATTGGTTGTGGTAACAGAGAGGCCAGCCGCAGCCAATTTGGAGAGGAGGAGGGAGTGGACAACAGTGTTGAAGGCTTTGGTCAGATCGACAAAGATGGCTGAGGTGATGCATCCCTGGTCCATCCCAGAGAGAATGGCGTCAGTAAGCCAGAAGAGGGAGGTGGTGGTGGAATGAGCTTTGTAGAATCCAGACTGGAAGGGGGTGAAGAATGAGGAGAAGTCAAGGAACTGGGAAAATTGTTCCAGCGTCAGGTGCTCTTGAGCCTTTGCCAGAATAGGTAACAGGGATAGAGGACGACAATTACAACACCATACAGCACTCTTACGGTGCTGTAACATGATCTTGGGATTCCAATGACACCATAAACCCCAGAGAGCAAAGCATATATCTTACATCATCATTGGAATCCCTTAATCATGTTACAGCAACCTTAACAGACAGGCTGCCATATGTTATTCTATTTATCTCCACTACTAGAATTTATCTCTACTACTAGAAGACAGGAGAGAGAGAGAGAGAGAGAGAGAGAGGAACATGATTGGGACCTTCAGATACTTGAAAGAGATGAATAAGGTTGATAAGGAGAGTCTTTTTATGCTGAGTGGCAAGCATAACACTAGGAGGCACAGCCTTAAGCTAGAGGGTGGGAGGTTTAGGAGGGAGGTCAGGAAGCACTTCTTCACTGAGAGAGTGGTGGACACTTGGAATGCACTGCCAGAAGAGGTCATCTCATTGAGGACAGTGGCAGCTTTAAGAGAGGCTGGGATACGCATGGGGGAAAAGTAAGTATCATGGGTAGGGAGGATGGGAGGAGTGGGGAGGGAGGGCAGGGACATTAGCTCAAGCTGTGTGCCCTGCAATAAAAGTAGACTTGATAGACCAAATGGCCTTCCTCTGCTGGCTTCTTCGTATGTTCGTATATACTAAGTAGTAAGACCTATGGCTCAAGGGCGGCAAGGCCAAGAGTTAGTTATGAAGGTCTTACATCACGTGTAGAAATAAATGCATTATTTTACTGCAGCTCACTATATGTTTGATAGATTCTACACTTTCAGTAATGCTTTTACTAATGTTTTACTTTGCTTTAGACTAAAAGAAAAAAAAAATACTTACCATAGTAATATTGTTTCTTCCAAGTGATACTCGGGTATTCATAACTTTATGCAGTAAACTTTCTAAGTAGAACTGCCCGGAGAGATGGAACATATGCAAATGATGGAATCTTTTGCATGAGACACTTTTCAAATGCTGCATTCTACTAACTGCCTTAGCTGTAAACCCTTCAGATTTCCTAGAAGCCTGGAAAAAGAGGCCCACGAGGACAAAATGTAACAATAGTAACAATATTGAACATTAATAATAACCATCATGACAATAATAATAACTATAGTAGGAGCTCATTTAACACCCAGAAAGGCCTCCAACAGGAGGGCATAACATATGAAAGATGACCCCTGGATGTCAGAATCACCTGACAAGAGGGAAAAACATTAGTGAACACAATCGCAACATATATGCCAGAAATGGCATTTATACCCCTGAGAGCACAGTATGCAGGAGTGCAGAGGCTAAAAGTTATCAAAGGGGAGGCAGGGTGGGAGTTATGAATACCTGAGTATCACTGGGAAGAAGCAAGATTACTATGGTAAGTAATTTTGTCTTCTAACCCCAGTAATACTCAGGTCATTCATAACTTTATGCAGACTACAAAGCAGTACCACTGGTGGTGGGCACAGAACTGTATTTTGGAAACAGACTCTGCAGGACTGCTGTGCCAAACCTAGCATCACCCCTGGATTGAATATCCAGGTTATAACAACTGGTCAGCAATTTTTCCTATGGGCTGGGCCAACTGATATTTCCCATAACAACCGGCTGGGAAATACATAGCTTTGGTTTGGGTATCCCGAGTGAGTTTTGTAGCACTTAGCCAAGCAAACCCCCTTTGAACCACTGTATCTGCCACCCATCTGGCAGCAGTGTCATAAAGTCAGCAGCCATTTGACTGGTATTTGGCTGCTCCCAAACCAAACGTAACTGTTTCAGCTAGATTATCTGACAGGGGAGTCTGAGCCTTGACTGCCATAGTGACCTTTGGTATTGAGCAACAGAGGCTTGAAAGCCGTGTCGTCAATTTTTCTGGAATCCTTGTTAGGATGGGATGCCAGGGGCATTTTTGCCTTGTCTCAGGCTGTCACTTGTACTACTCCTTGGTGGACAGGGTGGGAGAATAAAAATTTAGCTCCCTCCCTGTTCAGCTGATATTTCGTATCCAGCCTCTTTTCAAGAGGGGAAGACAGAGCTTGGAATTTGTAGAATCTTTAAAGTATCTTTCCTGAAGACTGTATTCACAGGAAGGAGAAGCTTTTTAGTGGGTGAATAATCCTCAAATACTCCGTGGGAAAAGCCCAGCCCCTGTTCAGGGAAAACCTCAGATTCAATAGGTCCCCCTTCCTCTATTTTATCATAATCCCATATTCTTCCTCTTTAAATAATAGGAACAGTTGAGCAGAGGGGACAGACTGCTTTGCAGGGGTCTGCTGCTGAGAAGCAGACAGCCCCTATAAGCCTAAAAGTTTGTTCTTTAGCCATTCCAGGCATTTTTCCACAATTTCTCCTTGAAAAGTTTATAATTTTCACTGTGCAATTTCTGCAGGAGTTGTCAGGCTTTATAGCAAGGCACATAAGTCCCCAAATGCTGTCTAGCAGGAGGTTCTGTGTTAGATTTCTTTGAGGGAACTGGGGAGTCAGCCGGTTCAACAAGCCTCTTAGGAACTGCCTGTATACCCGTCTCAGGGGTAGCAGTTACAATAACTGTTGTGGTTTCACCCACAGTAATTTAGGGTGTCAGCTGGTCAGAGCTAGAGGGACCCCTTAGGTGGTGATAGATCTCTCTTTAGCCTTATCCAGGCATTTTTAAATAGTTTTCTCAGGACATGTATTGCAGATTTCACTCTGCTTTTAAATGTTCATGTCCAGGTAGGCAAAACAGAAGAATGTTCGTTTTGCAACATTTCACCACACTCAAACATGGTTTCTCAGTTTTTCTGACATTAACAACAAACCGCAAGCGCGGACTGCAGCAAGCCCAGCAGGAGGTCACGAGGGACCATCGCAGCTGCCCTCCCCTGCCCCAACTAACCGCACGCACGGACTGCAGGAGGTCGCGAGGGACCATCGGAGCTGCCCTCCCCGCCCCAACTAACTGCAAGCGCGGACTGCAGCAAGCCCAGCAGGAGGTCGCGAGGGACCACTGGAGCTGCCCTCCCCCGCCCCAACTAACCGCAAGCGCGGACTGCAGCAAGCCCAGTAGGAGGTCGCGAGGGACCATCGGAGCTGCCCTCCCCTGCCCCAACGAACCACAAGCATGGACTGCAGCAAGCCCAGCAGGAGGTCGCGAGAGACCATCAGAGCTGCCCTCCCTCGCCCCATTGAACCGCAAGCATGGACTGCAGCAAGCCCAGCAGGAGATCGTGACGGACCATAGGAGTTGCCCTCCCCCACCCCAACGAACCGCAAGCGCGGACTGCAGGTAGATGGAACTAATGTGAAAAGCAGGAACGCTGTGTTGTGCCCCTGCCAACACAGAGCGTCGGCTCCCCACCGCCCCCACCATCACCCTTGGTCGGCTCTCTAATTTATATATGTAGTCACGTGTGGCGCAGAACCAATCAGCCCACTTTCCCACCTGCAGGCTATACTCGCTGAACACTAGGGGGAGCCTGCCTGCCAACACTCATCTCCTTCCCTCATCCCATACACCAATATGTCACTAGTAGTATTCTGTATAGTTACTTTACTCCTCATGATCCTGTCCCCCGGCCGCAAAGAATCTCTCCAGCACCACTGTAAGTGCACATCTGCCAGAATCTCAGCCTCCTCAGGCACATCACCCCATTGCTCATAACCCTCACATCTGTTTTCCGCTCACCACTAACGCACCTCACACGCTGGATCACCCCACCGCCCCCCCACCCACCGCCGACACCCACCCCCTGCCCCCTGTATACAGTGGAAGGTGGTCCCTCTCTGTCCTAGCCATACCTGCCCATCTTAACTCCCTACTCAACCCCTGCACTGCCCCCCCAGATCCTTGCATCTGCACAAGCACCTCTACCACAACCGCCGTAGTCCCTTTCTCCATCTCATCACCTTACTCCTCATGCTCTCTGGAAATGTCCACCCTAACCCAAGACCAGGACCCTCTACCCCCCAATCGCCCCTTACTGGACATGGCCTCCGCATTGCCTCTATGAATATATGTAGTCTCCCAAGAAAGACTGCTGCACTCCAGTGTTGGGTCTCCCAACAGACGCCTAACATTTTTGCCATAGTGGAGACCTAGCTCTCCCAATCAACTCCAGACTCTGCTGTCGCCCTCACCGGCTTCACCCTTTTTAGAGAAGATTGTGTGGGTATGCGTGGCGGCTGGTGTGCAGTCTACCTGCGTGGCTCCCTCCTGGGTCATGCACTACCTACCCCCAAGCCCAACCACAGGGCCCAAGCCATCACCCTAAAAATCAACCCTGATCCGGGCCGTGGCCCTCTGTACCTCACAACCACCTACATACCCCCATGGGCACAAAGTCTAGCTATCTGCTCTCTTACTGACTATCTTTCTACCCTGCCACATAAGGCTGAACAGCTCGTCCTAGGAGACCTCAACATAAATTGGCTTGGCTCCACTACAACACATGTTAAGGAAAACTTTACAGCCCTTGACCTCTCTCAATTAGTCTCTCGGCCCACCAGATTTAACCAATCAAGTGGGACCAGCTCCCTCCTGGATATAGTTCTAACTGCCCACACAAAATCAAGTCTGTTAACGTCCTAGCCAACTCCCTTAGCGACCACTCACCAATTCTCTGCTTCTGGTTCTTCCCCACGCTCAATCCTGCGTACAAAACCACATCCCGTCGCCGCTTCCGCCCTGGGGACCTTAATGAGCTGAAACAGTACCTTGCCCAGCTCGACTGGTCCCCGATCTCCCTCGCAATGGATATAGATACTGCTCTAGCCTTTCTCACCAATGCCTTCTGCAAGGCCTGTGACATCTTCGCCCCTGTCACCAACATCTGCTCCAAAAAACACAATGCTGCCTGGATCTCCCCCTCTGATCCAGCAGCTGAAGCAGCGGGATAACCTGTGGCACACTGCTGTTGAGTCCCGCAGGACAGCTGACAGGCAAGCCTATAACGCCGCTTGCAACCAATGCGCCTGGGCCATAAGACAAGCCAAGGCCAGATACTATCAAACCGCCTTGACCTCATCCTGGGGCTCTGCCCGGGCTTTCTGGGATAACATAAAGGAGCTTAATGGGAAGACCCACTCCCCCCCTTCTCAGATGGTTATTAATGGCACAATTAATAATGACCTACCACGTGTTGCTGACTGCCTCAACTCAACATTTTCTGACCTAAGTGCAGTCCTTCCTGCCCACTTCTTTGACCCTATCCATGCATCCAGCAGCCCAGCTATTTCCCGACCCCCATTTCTCTTCAAGACCATCTCTCCCCATGACACCAAGCCAATCCTCCTAAAAGCCCTCTCCTCCCACAACCCGAGCTGTGACCCCCTTGACTCCAGGATACTCCATCTAATACTTGATGTCATGTTGGCCCCCCTCACTGACTTTCTTAACCGATCCCTATGCCTCGGCCAATTCCCGAGCGCATGGAAACTGGCTGACATTACCCTTATCCATAAAAATGGAGACCGCACATTACCAAACAATTGCAGACCTATCTCCATCCTCCCTCCCCCCAAAGCCCTGGAGAAAATAGTCTCCACCCAACTTGTGGATTACCTATCCAAGTACAACATACTATGCCTAGAGCACCATGGCTTCCGCCCTGGTCACAGCGCCACTACAGCCCTATTGGCATTCTCCCACCAAATACACTCTGCACTTGATGCTGGGGAGATCACCGTGGCAGTGTTCATTGACCTATCCAAGGCCTTTGACACGGTGTGTCACCCACTAATGCTAGACTCCCTCCGTCAGCTGGGCTTCTCATCTGGCCTTCTGGCCTGATTCACCAGCTACCTCCGGGATAGATCCCAACGGGTCAAATTGAATGGTATCCTATCAACTGCCCTACCTGTATGCTCTGGGGTCCCTCAAGGCTCCATCCTGGGCCCCACATTGTTCATTTTCTTTTTAAACACCCTCCCCAGATCCTGCACAGGCAAAATGATTCTAAACGCAGACAACGCAGTCCTCGTCACCTCACACCCCAACCCACTCACACTCAAGAATTCCCTGCAACTCACCTTCAGCCAAGCTGAAAAGTGGTTCCTCGACCATCGTCTGGTTCTGAACCTCAAGACGACAAAATCTATGATTTTTGCACACCGCCAAAGTAACTCCAGAAATGCTCCCCTTCACATCGTTCCCAGCACCCTCCACCCCCTTGAACAGGTATCAACATACAAATACATGGGCATCCCCTTCGACTCGGCTTTCTCCTTCTATACCCATCTTAACTCTTTGTCCACTGCCATGAATGCACGGATTGGACTCCTCTACCGCCACATAGACTGCCTCCCTGAGTTTGCCCTACGGCTGGCTATCACTTCCTCCATCCTGTCTTTGGTTGATTATGGACTTCCTACCTATGTAGCTGCTGACTCTACTGCCCTCACCAAAGTCCAGACCTCTATCAACAAAGCCTGCAGACTCCTGACCGGTGTCCCCAGTAGAACTCACACATGCCAGCTCTACTCCACCTCTAACATACTCACATTTGAAGAACTGCCTTCAATACCACACCTGTATACTGGCAAAAAAGGCTCTTCTTGGGCTCTGCCCCCAGGAGTCACTACACCCCCTTCAATGGGCCTCCCACCCGGTCGTCACCCCCAGTACTACCAAACCCACCTTCCAGGTGCCTAGAGCTAGGACCTCGTCGCCCAAAGGTCTTTTCACCACAGAGCACCCTCTTGGTATAACTCTCTCCCCACGCACATTACAAACATCCCCAAAATCGGCCCCTTCAAAATCGCCCTATGCAAACACCTCACAGACAGTCAGAGCTGTAAATGCCCATTATAGGGCTTTCCGAGAGTACCATTCTGAACTAGTCTGTCTCTTATAGTATTAAGTATGTGCTAGTTCACTTACAGAAGCTTGTTGTAATCTGTGCACCACGAACTGTAACCTGCGTGCTCCACTGGAACACTAAATAGCTTAGTTTTGTATGCTCTTCTGCATCTCACCTATTTGCTCACCGAAATGCCTTGCTTTGCATGCCCTTGTGTATCTCACCTGTATTGTTCTCCACTGTCTTGCTTCATGAATATGTTGTCTTCCCTCCCTGTGACGAGGTGCGTTTGTAAATGAGTCTTTGACTCAAAGTTTTGTAAATCCGACTTGTGAATAAATAAATAAAATAAATAAATAAAACCGATAAAAATTGCAACCGCTAAAAAATGTTTTAATTTAAAGTTTAACAGTTGCGGTTGGTTCCGGAACCGATCTAGAACACGGAACCGAGGTAAAATGAACCAAGGCTATTGGATCAGGAACTGGGCTTAGCGGTTCTTAAAACAAGCTAAATTAAATCAAATTAAACGTAACTAACAGAGTTTTTTAGTCAGAAAACTCCAATAACTAAAAAATAAACCTCTGTTTACCCCCGGTTGTACCAAATCAGAAGAAACAGAGAAAAGTTACAATTTAAACACTAAAAAGTACAGTTACGCAAGAACTTACTGCAACAGTAGATCTTCGAGTGGAGCTCTTGCAGCAGGCTATAACCATTAGGATTAACGCCGCAGGCATTAGGACCCACCGGAAAAATTCTCAGCCAGCAGGGACTGGCCGACGTACGGTACAAAGGCGGACCAACTCCATCCAGTTCCCCGCCAAGACTTGTGAGCGGGCCCCGACAAGGAAAGGAGCGAAGCCTGCAGATGAAGTTCTTACACCTCTTCTGGGGGATGGAGGGTGTGAAAGCAGCGCCTGCTGCGTGAGCACCTCTCAAAGATCTACTGTTGCGGTAAGTTCTTACGTAACTGTACTATCTTACTTCGACTGGGAGCTCTTGCAGCAGGCTATAACCATTAGGACTGAATCCCAAGCAATCCTGCGCCAAGGTGGTGCCTGACCCCGGGAGGTGGAAGATGGGATGATGCTGGAAGACAGCAAGTCATGAAAGAAGCCCCTGAAGGACTGCCAGGCCGAAGCCGGTACAGCGTCTGGATGCAATATCCAGGCTACAGGGCCTCACGAAAGTGTGCACAGAATTCCAAGTGGCAGCTGCGCATATGTCTCCGATAGAAACATTCTTCAAAGCGGCAAAGGAAGCCAATACTCCCCATGTAGAGTGACCCCTAACCGGGCCCAGAAGGGGTTTATTGTGCTTTTCATAGCAAAACACAATGCAGTGGACAAGTCACTTGGAAATAGTCTGCTTAGACACTAAAGTTTGCCCAAGTGTTGTTGTGGCTGAAAAGCCACAAATTTTTGCTCCGATTTACAGTGTGCAGCTGTGCGCTTAAGGTAGTACATCAGCGCCCTGTGAACGTCCAGAGTGTGAAGGAGAGCCTCTCCCCTATTAGAGGGAGACGAAAAGTAAAGTGGAAGGTCAACCAACTGGTTGATGGTAAATTCCGAGACCACTTTAGGAAGGAACTTAGGATTCGTTCTGAGGGAAACCCTTTCCCTATGAAAAATTAAATACGGCTCTTTATACATCAGTGCCTGGAGCTCGGACACTCTTCGAGCTGAAGTAACAGCAACTAAAAAACAAACCTTCCAGGAAAGGTAACGCAGCTCAGTCAGCCGCTGGTTCAAGGGGAGAGGAGCTTCTCCAACATAAACAGGAGGTCCCAGGGTGGGACAGGATCCCTAATGGTAGGTCTCATGTATAGAATCCCTCGTAAAAAGGTGCGGGCCACATCCAGTTGGGCTAAGGTTTTGTCCCCCAAAAGGGTGTGATATGCAGAAATGGCCCATATGTGCACCGCTATGGAGGAATAGCTCAAGCCTTGTTGATATAAGGAGAGGAGATACTGCAATGCTGAGTTCACTGGGCAGGTGAGGGGGTCCAGATGATAAGACGACGCCCATAAGCAGAAGCGCTTCCGCTTCATAGCATAAGTGAAGCGAGTAGAGGGCTTCCTCGCTGAGACAAGGACGTCCGCCACCTCCTGGGAGACCCTGTACCTGGACTTTGCTACGTCTGAAGGAGCCAAGCATGACGATGCAAAGACCTGAGATTGGAATGGACCATTGAGCCCTTGATCCTGGGACAGAAACTGCAAGCATATTGGTAGCGGGATTGAAGGTTCTGAGGGCAACTGCTGAAGTAGTGGGAACCAAATCTGCTGAGGCCACAAAGAGGCAATTAGAATCACCCGAGCCCCTTTGGCCTACATCTCCAACAGAACTCTCTGAACGAGAGGGAAGGGAGGGAAGGCGTAAAGAAACCTCCCTGCCCAAAAAAGGGACAACGTGTCTGGCCAGAAAACACCAGGTGTGGGCTCTCGGGAGCAGAAAATTAGCAGTTTGGCATTGCGTGGGGACGCAAAGAGGTCCAGCTCTGGATGACCCCATGTGTCGAAGAGCTGGTCCACTACTGACTGCAGTGGCTCCCACTCATGCGCCTTGGACTGAGACCTGCTCTGGCTGTCTGCCAAGTCATTTAGGACACCTAGAATGTGCACTGCGGACAGAGAGAGAGAGAGATGTGCCGATCCAGTGCCCAGTACCAGACTCTCATCGCCTCCCTGCACAGGGGGTAGGAATGAGCACCCCCTTGTTTGTTGATGTAGAAGACGACCGCCATGTTGTCAGTCTGAACAAGGAGAGAGCCTGGGACAAGGTGCTCTTGAAAAGCATGTAGTGCATTGAGGACCGCACGCATTTCCAAGACATTGATGTGGAGATCGCGCTCTGTAGGGGTCCAGACTCCTTGTACTTGGTGGGCTCCTAGGTGCAACCCCCCAACCTAAATCCAATGCATCCGTTGTTAAGAGTCTGATTTGGGGGCTCCTGATGGAAAGGGATCCCTTTTTCTAAATTTAGAGGGTCTAGCCATCAAAGAAGTGTCCTCTTGACCGGCTCGGTGATCCTGACCATGTGGTCTAGGTCGTCTGAGCACTGATCCCACTACACCCTGAGCATCCACTGTGGGATTCTCATGTGGAGGCGAGCCAAAGGAGTGACAGGAATGGCCGCTGCCATGTGCTCCTGAAGTCTGAGGAAGGTCCTGGCCTGGACCTGAGGGGTCACAAGGACCAATCTGGCAATCTCCTGCAAGCGATCGCCCCTCTCTGGGGGTAGAAAAGCCATGCCCTGGACCGAATCCTGGACCGCCCCTATGAAGATGAGTCTTTGGCTGGGCTCTGGGGAAGACTCTGGAAGGTTCAGGGTAATCCCCACCTCTCGGAATAGAGTATAGGTGTCTCCAAGAGCCTGAAGAAGGCACATCCTTGACAGGGGTGCAAGCAGCCAATCGTAGAGGTAAGGGAAGACATAATGTCCCTGGCACCTTTGAGCCGCAGCCACCACTGCCAAGCATTTTGTGAAGACTCGAGGAGCGGAGAAGAGGCCGAACAGGAGAACCTGAAACTGATAATGCACCCTCAGGAAGTGGAACCTCAGGTACTTCCTATGGGGGGGGGGGGCCCTATGTGCATGTACGCATCTTGCATGTCTAGGGAGCAGAGCCAGTCTCCCAGATAGAAACATAGAATTTGATGGCAGATGAGAACCGTCTGGCCCACCCAGTCTGCCCATTTCCCTACCTAATGGATAAGCTGCAGATCTTAGTTAACCAACAGCCTACTTCTTCCTACCCTCGCCCCCTAGAATTGCCTTATGACTGTCCCACGCATTCTTGAATTCCACCACTGTTTTTGACTCCACAACCTCCTCCGGAAGGCCGTTCCATGCATCCACAATCCTCTCTGTGAAAAAATACTTCCTTACATTACCTCTGAGCCGCTGCCCCTGTATCTTCAAATAGTGTCCCCTTGTTCTTGCACACACCTTTTTCTGAAAGATGCTACCCTCTTGGACTTTGTTGATTCCCTTGAGGTACTTGAAAGTTTCTATCATGTCCCCCCTGCAGCAAAGGAATAAGCCCTGGAAGAGTCACCATCCGGAAACTTCGGTATTCGATATAGTCGTTTAAAGAACAGAGGTCCAGAATGGGACAAAGATCCTGTTTCTTCTTTGGGACAAGGAACAAATGGGAGTAATATCCCTTTCCCCGCTGCTGCAGAGGGACTGGTTCTATCACCCTTTTACGCAAGAAGGCCTGAATCTCTCCTTCTATGAGAGGAATGTGAGAAGGAGGATATCTCAAGGACCTTGGTGGGGTATCTGGGGGGATCTCGGTGAACTCCAGTGTATGTCCCCTCCTTATAATATCTAGGACCCACTGGTCTGCAGTTATTGAGCTCCAATCCTTCAGGTGAAGGGAAAAGCAACCCCCTACTGCCTCCCCTGATACCTCCTCCTCCGGGGGGGGGGTCAGAAGGGAGTCATTAGATGGAGCCGGGAGAGGGCAGAGAGGCTTGGGAGGACTTGGAGCCATGAAAAGGAGGGCCTCCAGGTTGCTGGCTCTCCTTTTAAAGCCACCCTTCTGGCCCTGCTGGTTGCCATGGGCTTTGGCACCTGAGGACTTCCGAAATGACCACCTTTTCGCTCTCTTCTGGTCCCCTCTGTACATTTGACGGACGGACCAGATGGATTTCCCAGACTCCTGGAGACGAGAGATGAGCGACTGTCTCCTGCTCAAATAAGACGGAACCCTGGAATGGGAGGTCCCAGATTCCGGACTGTAGATCTTGGTGAAAGCCGGAGACACTCAACCAAGTGTGGCGCTGGAGGCAGACACCTGACGCTGACGCTCTGGCCACAGTATCTGCAGTGTCGTACGAGGCACAGAGAACATGCGTGCCTATGTTCAAGCCCGACTTGAGGATGTTCAGAATCTCTGTCTTGTGTGCGGAGTCTGGCAAGGCATTAAGCTCCTGTGCCCTCTCCCAGAGCGCATTCTGGTATTGAACCATATGCGTGAGCAAATTAAGGGACCGAATGCAGCAGGTGGAGGCAGAATAAACTTTCTTGCCCACCTGGTCCAAATAGCGAGACTCTGGGTCAGGAGGCTGGGAGCTGTGGTGTTTTGGCTGCTTAGACTCATCATGGGCAGCCATAATCACAGAAGAGTCCACCTGAGGGTGCTCTGCCAGGAAAGGCTCATCCTTCGGGGCCCTGTACAGCCTGTCTGACTTCTTAGAAACTGCCGGGACTGAAGCTGGATGCTTCCAAGTAATTCTAGTAAGGTCTTGGAAGGTGTCCACTAAAGGAGGTACCACCAGAGGTTTGGGCTCCTTTTGCCTCAGGTATCGGGCTAGTCGATGGTGATCCGGATCCAGGTCCTCCGTATCCCATTCATTGGAGGCCTGGATGTGCCTCATGACATCCATAAAGGTGGATCATCAGGAAGTGAGCGGGGTTTGTCCTTTTCTCCTGGGGAACCCCCGATCCCTGAGAAGGAAGAGGACGACCGGCTACTGGGTGAAGAGTAGCCGGATCTGTCCCTAGGACTCTGTCTCCCGGTTTGAACGTCAGTGGCTATTGGACTGACGTTGGTCAGAAGACTGAGATCGGTCACGAGACCGAAGATGGAGCCGATGAATGGTGTCGGTACAGGGACCGATGTCGGGAGCGGGCCCACCCACCGGAGTGGGAACAGCTCCTGGAGTGTGACCTGATCCGGCGTCGGCTACCTGACCTAGGTGAACACCAGTGGCGGTCTGGAGACCGTGATTGGGAACGGACCTGGAGGATGAGCGAGGCAGCGGCCTCTCGGGGGTCTTCTTAGGCAAAGGCATGCGAACACCCTCCAGTCGTGGTTTGCCCGATGGATCTGGAACCAGTGACGGGGCCGGCTTCAGGGGTGTCTGTTTCTGGACTTGACCCCACCAAAATGAAAAAAGCTCCTGGAGCTCCTCCCTGGAAAATACAGAGGCCGCTGTCCCAGGAAAGGGGACTATGGGATCTGAAGGATCTGGCAGCCCTGAGGGGGAACCTCCTGGACAGCCCAGTTGGGAGGAAGACTTAGGAGATGCAGACGCTGCTCCTTCCGCGGTAGCATCAGTCACCATTGCTCCTTCTGCCGGTGTCAGTACCATGACTGACGACTGTTTCTCTCAGGGGGCACTGAAGTGTCTTCTAACTCCAGTGGCTTACCCTTGTCAGGTGAAGCCAGGACCTTAGTGAGCAGGGCCAAAGCTTGTGACACAGAGGTCTTGGGGGTGACCCTAAGCGGCATCAACTTAGGCTTAGCAGGTTTCTCCCCTGACGTACCTGCTTTGGCCTGAGTCTTCTTGACTGGAAAGGAATCTTTACGGGGAGGATGATCTCCAGAGCCTGAGGAAGAGCGGGGCTTCTTTGGGAGGACAGAGAACGTGACCGGGACCTAGAATGGTGGCGGAACCGACTATGGTCCTTGTCCTGGGAGCGCTTGCTGGATTTGTCCTTATGTCTGGCTTTCTCCCTGGAGGTGTGCAGGATGTCAATCTTTTGTTCCAAAAGGAAAGCTTTAAGAGCCTTCAAGCGACGGATTCTAGTCCTGCTGGTGAAGCCCTGGCAGGTGGAACAGGCCGCGGTGTTGTGGTTCGGACCCAGGCAAAACACACACACTTGGTGTGGCCATCCTTTGACGGGATCTGGTGGCCGCGGCTACACTTGTTCTTGTGAGGCCCAAAGGATGATACCAAAGACAGGGATGACATACGTCGGCTGGAGTTGGTGAAAATAACCAATAGATTTTAGAAAAAAGGTTTTGCTGGCAACTGGCAAGCCAAGATCTTCCCCAATGTGAGTGGGTTGCGGCGGGAAAAGAACTGGGGTAGAGCTGGGTCCTCCCTCTTTTGTACCGTGGTTGATGTTGGGGTGGAGCCGACGTCGGGGGCGGTCCCTGATGGGTACTGCTGGCTGAGAATTTTTTCCGGTGGGTTCTAATGCCTGCGGCATTAGTCCTAATGGTTACAGCCTGCTGCAAGAGCTCCCATTCTAAGTAAGAGCTACGGGTTTACTTAAAATTACAAAAAGTAAAAAGGCAGCAAATGAAATGTAAAGAATACTTATATATATTTAATAAGTTTTCTCACATCAGAACAAGATGATGAAGAGAGAATCTCCGAGTGTCTAGTCTTGACAGGCAGAGAGAGAAATCTGAAGGGTTTACAGCTAAGGCAGTTAGTAGAATGCAGCATTTGAAAAGTGGCTCATGCAAAAGAGTCCATCATTTGCATACGTTCCATCTTTCCGGGCAGTTCTACTTAGAAGGCTTACTACATAAAGTTATGAATGATCAGAGCATTACTGGGGTTAGAAACTGCCTTTCCTTTCACTGGCAACTCGCCATCTGGCTCACTGCTCTTTGTGTTCTGTTTCTGGTGGAAATTTATTTTATTTAGTTTTTGTTAACAGGGTAAGTGCTCTAGCTAACAGGTGACTATTTTCAGGCACGACCCAGGAGGCACAGTAACAATACAGTGTACAGTTTAAATACAAAGAGGCACAGCAACAATATAGTACAGTTTCAAAGACAATGAGGCAGGGTTACAGGTCAAAGTGTGACAACTGATTTACAGTTTACAGGTAGCATGAGAGAATGGGTACTGGTATCAGGAAAGACCTAATGTACAGGCAGGTAAGGTGAGGGGGAGAGAAAAAGTGGGGGAGACATGGTGAAGGAGGGGGCTAGGGATCCATGAGAGCTAGTAGAGACAGCTCTCTGATGCATTAGCGTAAGAGGCAGGACTAGGAACCGACTCGTGTCCACCAACCGTGAGAGGTATATAGACGGGGAGAGATGAGAGAAGGCAACCTAGAAGTAAGAAAAGTGTCCGCCACTGGTACTGTTACCGGGTATGGGAGCCGCGATTCAGTCGGGGGTGCAAAGGTGTTTAACGGTTTTTGCAGCAGAAGGCTGTTGTAGGAGACCGGGCTCATGGAACCGCTGACCGGTATGCGAGTGGCCGAGAAGCAGGGGTGAGATGCGGCAGAAAGAGTGGTCGAGAGTGCAGGAAGTGCCCGGAAAAATGACATGCTTTAAGTAAATCAAGAGGTCTCGTGTTAGTTGTTGGAATAAGTGGTAGAAGAACCAACTAGAGTAAATAAAATACTAGAGCTAATTATAACTAATGTAAAAGGAATAAACACATGTGAAATCCAGAAACCATTGGGATCAAGTGATCATGCTATGACTAAAATTAATTTAGACTTTAGATCTGAAAAAGTTATATAACAATTATAAACTGTGGATAGAGGATAACACAAACAAGCAAGCCTAGGTATAGAGATATGGTTAAAAAAAATGAAAGTATTCTATAATCAAGAGTAAGAGACCCTATGAAAGATATCTGGCAAGAAATTCAAAAAACAAACAATTCTATGGGTATGTAAATTCACTGAAAGAAAATGCTCCTACAGTTGGTCCATTAATACAGAATGGAAGTATAGCTGATGCAACTAGAGGCATGGCCAATGTACTAAATTACTATTTTGCTACAGTTCTCAATACAGGTACCGACACGAATACATGAATAGGACAATACACAAATGCATACATTAGGGCCAAGGATCTTTTAACAGAAGACAGGATAAGAGGAAACCAAGAAGTTAGACCTTTATAAATCCCCTGGGAGTGATAACCTAAGCCCTTATTTCCTGCGAAATATAGCTGATTACATTTGTAAGCCAGCATGCAATAGACTCGTAGCATCCTTTTGAAAATGGAGAAATACCAGCAGATTGGAAGCATACTATTGTGATACCAATCCACAAGAAAGGTAGTGAGGATCACCCATCTGACTATAGGCTTAACACCAGTACTGGGTAAAATTATGGAAAAAATATTGAAAAATCACATAACAGACAAAATGACCGGTGAAGTTAACAATAACCCATGACAGGGTATGGGGTTATAGGCATTTAATTAATGCCATGGGTGTGTTGAGAGGCACAACGCCACAGGCAGAGTGTCCTCATAGTGCCTGAGGCGTGGATTAAATGCATGTAACCCCATACCCCGGGGTGGGTTATTGCGCTTATAACATGGATTATGCTGAAAACAATATAAAGGGTTTTTTCCCTCTTTCAGTACCAAACAGGGACTGTATCCTGCCACCCTGAAAAATAGTCCCCAACAAGTAATCCATAGGTGATTGCTTTGATGCACATACAAATATCAGATATACACTACTGAGATGATTTCAGACAGATGTTGTGCATTATATACTTTGTCACACTGCCAGCGCAGGGGACTCTGTGCACCCCCCAAGCCATGACAGAGACACACGAGAGAGAGACAGAGAGAGAGAGAAGCAGTGCTGTTTTGTATGTCCAGCTGGCTCTCTCTCTCTCGACCTCTCTCTCTCTCGACCTCTCTCGACCTCTCTCTCTCTCGACAATGCTGCCAACAAAACGAGCACTTCTCTCCCGGTGGCACCTCTCTCGCACTTGCTCTGTCTCCCAGTGTGCACAACTCTCTCTCACTGTCTGTAACTGACTGCCACTACATCGTACCTCTGCATCCCGCTACCAAATCACAAACAAGCAAAAATCACGTACCCTCACTGTATGCCTGAACCTGTATTATAACATGAATTATTCACACGCAAACCGGACCGCAGACTCGCAGAAGGTCAGACATAAAACTGCAGAAGGAGCCCCGAAACAGGCAGTAGCAACAGCAGCAGATGGCATGTCTGTGTTTCTGTTCGACGACAGCAGACAAACCGGAATGCAGTCTCAGAGGAAAAAGAGACTAAACTGCAGGAGAAGCCCCCAGGTAACCACTACTGAAACAATCAGACGCAGTGGCGTCCCATTCTTTTTCCTCTGAATGCAATGTAACAGTGTAAATGCTGCAGCTCCGCTTCCTCTCATTGTCTCTCTCTCACTGCTCACTGAGGAAGAACTAAATAACTGCTCATAATGCACGTCATGCCATTAACTACTGTGTTCTGTACTGCTATGAATTCAGGCACACAAAAGTATGAAACACGTAGATGCAGAGCATTATGGTTGGGGTTCTGCTGCAGTCAAGGAACATTATGTATGCAAGCATGGCAAACGTTATGGTTTCGCTGGGAAACATTCGCAGCGCTCTCTCGAACATGTGTTTATGAAGAAAAATACATGCTATTGCTGAAACACCATCAGGTGAACATGGATTAAATGCCCAAACTCCCCATTATCCCCGCATGCCCACGGTGGAGCACTCTCTTGCTTCACTACTGGTTTAAATGGCTGCCTCTCAATTCTCATTTTCCCAGTACATGACGAGTGCCACACTGCTCCGGGATATTCCTTCTGGAGCATCACAGCAACTGTGCTTATACAGGCCTTTAATCCACAGTCACCTGATGGGTGTTTCACCAATTGCATTTCTTGTTTCTCTCGAGGGAATATAGACCACACTCAATATGGCATTGTTAAGAAAAGATCATGCGTTACAAATCTGATTACTTTCCATAAGCCAATTGGTGAGTTACTGGAATTAAATATCCCCAGTGATGTGGCCTATCTTGATTTTACTAAAACCTTTGATCAAGTGCCACGTAGGAGACTGACAAGGAAACTGAGATGCATGGGCTTGGATACCAGGCTAGTAAAGTGGGAATGAAGAATGGCTGGAGGGAGGACACAGGTTGTGAGAACAGGAGATTCTTTATCCAACAACATCATGGTAATGAGTAGAGTGCCACAGGGTTCAGTATTGGGACCAACCCTATTTACACTGTATATATCCGATTTACGTGTTAGAATCAGAAGTAACATAACCAAGTTCGCCGACAACACAAAAATGTGCGAGTTGGGGGGGGCGCAGCACTAACAAATGTAGATACGTCAATAATACAAGACGACCTTGACAAAAATACAAAACTGGGCATACACATGAGGTAAGAACTTCAATAAAGATAAATGTTGCATTATGCACTGTGGAAAACAAAATCCCATGAAGCAATATTATTTGGGTAACACTCTATTAGCCAGTAAAGAGACTGGGAGGTTACTATGCAGCCTGCCCCTTCTCCATACATAATTAGCAAATCAGTAATAAATCACTTAAAATCTAGGGTAATATAAAAAGAAATGCTTGTAGCAGACATAGGGAAGTTCTTATGCCTTTGTATAGATCGTTGATTAGGCCTTCTCTAGATTACTGCACAGTTCTGGTCACCTGCATACAAGGAGCAAATTGGAACATTAGAAAAAGTGCAACGGAGACTAACCAAATGTATATATGGTCTGGAGGGACAGATACAAACAAACAAAAAAAAAAGACTTGAATCCCTGGGGTTGAATAATTAGGCGCAAAGGAGAACGAGAGGTGACCTACTACCACTTTACAATATACTAGATGACACTACTTTATGTGTGGAAATGGGACTGGTATTTAAAGAGTATGTGAGAGGCCACCAAATTAAGTTATAAAGGGAGAAGCTTCAGGACCAACATCAGAAGATCTTATTTTCCACAGAGAGTGGCGGGACCTTGGAATGCTTTGCTCAGTGTGGTTATCCAAGCAAAGGATACTGTTGAGTTTAAGAGGTTGTTGGATACCCATGGGTTGAAACATCAGAATATTCTGAGTAGTGGGGGAATAGGCAAGAAAGACCTCTAGATCTATTCCTGTTCCTAACTAACCTTAGTAACCTACTGTTTATGCCTCCAATGTTACTCCAGAACAGTCCTTCCTCAGAAGCTCCTGAGGCACTAGTCCGAGCCCAGATACACCTAGCCAGTCGGCACCAGTGTCTCCCCCCACCCCAACAGAGACATGGCTTAATACCCCATTAGGGTATGCACCCGCAGTCTCAATGTGCCATCAGGAGATGAGACTAGTGGTGCCTGGGACCCGGTTGTTACTGGAGACTGTCATTTGCCACACTGGAGTCCATTTTCCAGGGTCCTCCTCCCCATGAGCAGTCTTTCTGGTCTCATTGTAAAATGACGTTGACCTTAATATTTATTGTGAGTATTTCTTTTTCTTTTTATTCCGTTTTGTGTCTGTCTTTCATTCTTTATATTGTACAGGCACTCCAAGCCTTGGAAGGGTGCTTTTCTATAAATTAAAAGTACCATACCATCTTCTGGGTGTCAGTATGCAAGAGGCTCAAATGGAGGCATGCATGATGGCATGCTGACTGCAAGCCCAGAGGACATCCACCAACCCACTCTGCATACTACTGCGATACCTCTGGTCACCTAACTGGCAGCACTGTAGTGGTGGCAGAGAGACTCTCTCACCAGAGGGGGTGCATCTGTTGGGATGCTCAATCCTCTTTCTCCCACCACAGACCCTCTGATTCCCCCTCCCCCCAAGGGGTCGGATCCCAAACTCATCCCAGTTTCTTCACCACTTGTGTGCTGCATATACAAGATCCCACCTCGAGTACTGTGTACAGTTCTGGAGACCACATCTCCAGAAGGACATAGGCAGAGTGGAGGCAGTCCAGAGGAGGGCAAGTAAAATGATGCAGGGTCTGCATCAAAAGCCCTATGAGGAGAGACTAAAGGTCCTCAGTATGTACACCCAGGAACAGAGGAGGGAGAGAAGGGGTGAGACACAGACAGAACAATTACATACTTACCCTAACAGTAGATCTTCAAGAGAATCTCTCATCAGGCCATACCTATGGAACTTATAGCCACAAGGCACTAGGACCACATGGAAACTTTTTCAAGCAGTCTACCAGGGACCGCCCACAACAGCATCAGATGTTGACTACTACATAACCGTGGAGGGCCCCCTTCTCTCTTCAGTTCCCCACTGGAAATCATGTTTGGAGGACCTCAATGTAGGGAACCAGGTGAGAACCAAAGGCTCTGCCAACCAGGCAAGGCAGAGGCTAGCAGGTAGAACCTCCTGGAGAAGGAAACAGCACTCACCGGAGCCTCAGGATCCTAAAGGGGCAAGAAGGATGGGACAGCATGGCCTGATTCTTTCCAAGATCTACTACTGTATGCGAGTACATAACTGTTCTGTCTTCTTCAAGGATATTTCTCATCATCCACACTTATGGAACGAGTACCAAGCAGTACTGACCATAAAACACCCTGCGTGGCAGAAGCGAACAAGCCTAAGAAAGTAGGCTTTGAAGCACATCTAGGGCAAAGCCAGCCCTTTTGTGAGAGACAATCTCCAGACGGTAGTGTTTAGTGAAGGTGTGGACAGTACTCCAGGTAGCAGCTGCACAGATTTCTGCAGCAGCACACATTTTTGAAACCGGCAACAGAAGTGGCCATGCCTCTAGTGGAATGACCACATAAAAAGTAATACAGTTTGCTAACCATTTAGACAGGCACTGTTTAGAAACTGGAGTACCCTCTTTTCCAGGGTCAAAGGAAACAATAAGCTGTGAGGACTTTCTGCAGTCTTTTGTGTGCTGTATATTGTACCAGAGTATTCTAGGTACATCTAGGTACATCTAGCATATGGAACAATGCTTCCCCTGTACTGGCATGCTCAGGAAGATAAACTGGCAGGTGGATGATTTGATTTAAAATAAACTCAGACACCACCTTTGGTAAAAACTTAGGATTAGTATGCAAAGACACCCTATCTTTGTGGAAAATCAAATAAGGAGGCTCACACATTACAGCATGTAGCTCTGAAATCCTTTGAGCAGAAGTAATGGCAACCAGCAACAATGCCTTCCAAGAAAAAAAGCATAAGCCACAAGTCACGGCTGGCTCAAAAGTAGCCAAGGTAAGTTTTTCCAAAACAAAATTCATGTCCCAGGCTGGGACAGGATTGTGGATGGAAGGCTTCAAGTGCAGAATGCCTCCCAAGAACATATGGACTGCAACATAGACAGCCAGCTCTGAGTGCTGTATAAAATTTTTTTTTTTTTTTTTAATATAAAATGTATTCCTGACTGTCCCTGCTGAAAATTCTGGTGCTTGTAGAATGACCACACTTACCCCCCTTCCCCAGATTTCAGCTGAAAGATGCAAGCCATAAGAAAAATGCTGACAGCATGTGAGTTCACACACACAGTTTTCAGAGACAATGTGTTACCTGGAAGACTTTAATCAAGGATCCTGTTTCTCCAAGTTAATTACAGACTTGTTTAAGTTAATTTTGTTAAGAGAGAACATCATAAAGAAGGTTTATGATGTTTGAGGGGAACTTAGGTTGTTACACAGGGGTGCAAGGTTGTAAATGTCCCTGTGAAGCCTGTGTGAGGGAGGATACAGCATGGGATCAAATGAAGTGTCATTTGCAGGGCATGAATTATGCTGAAGTTGCAGAATGTAATACTTTTGTATAAGATATCTATTTTCATATATCCTGACAGGGAGGAGCTAGGCAACCTCAGACACATTTTTACCTAGACTCTGACCATGAAACATCTTGGGAGCACTTTTAAGCAAATATTTAGAGACTAAGTACTGTAGTAGGAATTGCACTGTTTAAAACCTTGTTCTTTTAATAGATTTGTGTGTCTTGTTATACAACAATTCTGTATTGTTGTGTTTTACATATCTTATCTATTTTAGTAAAATTCTTTTTAGAACTTACTTGGTCTGTCTTTGACTTTTTTTCAGTTGTAAGAAAAGTGTATGGTTATTACAGATAATAATCATAAGCTTGTATGGTGGTGCCAAACTGGAAAGAGAAGCGTTTTAAATCTGAGGTCTTTATTAAAGTTTTAAAGGGTTCATCTCTATATACCTAGTTAGGTGCCCGTAGGCAAAGATATGTGGCCCCCCAAAGACAGATATCTGAGCCTATGCATTGGGTATGCTAACAAGAGGTTAACAGTTTGAATCCCTCCAGAACTTGAGACCAAAGCTTGTTCTGAACTCACAAAACAGACAAGAGGGTTACCTTGTCCGTTACACTGTTCACAAAACTGTGCTCAGAGGTTGGCACTTTGGGAGTAGAGGGCCTGACCTGCTGAGTGGGTTTGTGACATGGACCACCTCCAGCTGAGGAACTGTATGACTACGACCCTCAATGGGCGCATGAATAGCTGAAATGGCAGCCAAGTGCACTTTGGTATAAGAATACTGCAGGCCTGCATTTGACAAGGACAGCAGATACTCTACTGAACAGGTAAATGGATCTAAGTGATGAGAAGCGGCCCACAAAGCAAACCGCTTCCACTTCATGGAATAACGGACTCTGGTGGAAGGCTTTCTGGCAGCCACCAGTACATCAGCCACCTTTTGGGAAACCCCATATCTATCAATGGCTATGTTTTCAGGAGCCATGCATGAAGATGAAGCGACTTGAGGTCCAGATGGACCAAGGTTCCTTGTTCCTGTAACAGAAGACTCCAGCACAAGGGCAGGGCTACTGGGGATCCCACTGCCAGCTGCTACAGTAGAGAAAACCATATCTGGAGAGGCCATAGAGGAGCAATGAGGAGCAGGGTCAGGGTCCCCCCCTCCATCTGGAGCTTGAGTAGCACCCTCTGAATGAGGGAAGGCATACAGGCCCCCCCCCCAAAGGGAGGGAAGTGTCTTGCCAGGAAACTCCAGGCCCTAAGATCCAACTCTGGAAGACCCCATCTGTCGAAGAGAGCTTCCACCACTGAGGTCAGCAGTTCCCACTCATGCATTCTGGACTGTGACCCGCTTAGCCTGTCTGCCAAGACGTTTTGGGCCTCTGGAACATATACTGTTGACAGTTCTAGACTGTGTTCCAGAACCCAATATCAGCCGTTGCTCCTCTGCACAGGTTGTGAGTTCCCCCTTGCTTGCTGATGTAATGCATCATGTTGACGTCTATCTGCTGACAGTTCTAGACCGTCTTCCAGAACCCAATACCAGACTCTCATTGCTTCCCTGCATAGGGGGTAAGAGTGCATTCTCCTTTGCTTGCTGATGTAATGCATCAAGCTGAAGTTGTCCATCTGTACTAACTGAGGACCTGGGGACAGGTGAGCCTGGAAGGCCTGTAGGCTGTACAGGACAGCTCGCATTTCCAGAACATTTATGTGCAGGGTGCTCTCCACTGTGGTTCATGTACCTTGTGTCTGATGAGGCCTTAAATGTGCCCCCCAGCCCAAGGCATCCATATTTAAAATTTGGGGAGGAGATCAGGAAGGGAACCCCCTTTAACAGGTTGCTGGGTTTCATCCACCACTTGAGCCCTTTGCGTACAGGACAGGTTACAAGAGAAAGTACAATTACGTAAGAACTTACCATAGCAGTACATCTTCCAGAGAGTCTCTTGCAGTGGGTAATAAACATTACGACTAGAACCGCCAGGCACTAGGATCACACGGAAAACTTTAGCTAGCAGTGTCTGGTGGGGGACCGCCCACCCGACATCACATGACTGACATCGGCGTGACACTAGATAGTGGGCTGTCCCCACGCCCGCCCTCCAGTTCTCCTTCCGGAGACTTAAGAAGGTGCGACAGGAGAAAGGAGTGGGCTCCCAGAGCCAAAAGAAAGGCTAGAAAGAAGTAGCTGCATAAGCAGGGGGAAGGAGGGAGGTAAAAAGGTACCTATTGCATGAGCCTCTCCTGAAGATCTATTGTTACGGTAAGTTCTTACGTAACTGTACAATCTTACTTTGAGAGAGCTCTTGCAGTAGGCAATAACCATTAAGACTGAGTTCCCAACAGTGAAATTCAGACAAAAGCTGAAGCATGGGAGGCAGGAAAGGCCTGCAGTGGGTACCAGATTATGACAGGAGGCCCTGAAGGGCTGCTGGTCTGAAGCCTGCCCTGCACCTAGAGGCAATGTCCAGACTGTAGTGTTTGGTAAAGGTGTGGACAGAGCTCCAAGTGGCTGCTGCACAAATGTCCGTGGCAGAAACATTCCTGAAACAAGCAGCAAAAGTAGCCATGCCTCTGCCTGAGTGCCCCTTGACTTCCCCCGGAAGGGGCTTGTTATACTTCTGATAACAAAACAAAATGCAGTTTGCTGGGGGGTGTGCTGTAGAGCGGCAGCAATTTTTAGTAGCCCACTAATTTAAATATAAAATTCCATAAAATCTACCTTAATTTTGAGTAGAGATTCCAAATTAATCTTATTGCCACTGGAAAGAGGATTATTTCAAGCCTAGAATGGAAAATCCTCCGAAGGATAGGATAGAGGTGGCAGTGCTGGAGAAAAATCTTTGCCGACATCTCAGCCCACGAGGTCTGGCCTTGAGGCACAGGCTACTTCATCGCAGGAGTCCGAAGAGACAATGGCTTCCATCGGTGTAAAGCTGCAAAGAATAATTTCATCGATCTTGGACTGGAATGCCAAGATGGACACTTTCGGTACTAGAGTGACCGTGGGTGAGATGGAGGTCGCAGGGTTAAAGACTGAAATGTGTGATGTAAAAAGGCAGTCAGAATCCTTTGCAGCCATGACCACACTAATTGTGATGGAGAATGCTCATCTACGGGCACGGCTTGAAACACTGGAGAACCAGGCCTGTTCTTTGCATCTAAGGATCCTGGGACTACCCAAGGGGATTGAGGGAGACCATCCCCTCATGTTTCTGCAGGACTGTCTTGGAGAGAAGTTAGTACCTGAGGGTCACTCCATACATTTTGGGCTTCAGAAAGTTTACTGTTAAAGTTTACCACAGGGTTACAGGGAGGACTCGGATATTCCACGCACGCTGCTGCTCATTACTGATGGTATGGGCACCCAGGGTAAGATTTTAAGTTTGGCCAGACGTGAGGGTCCCATTACTCAAGATGAACACTCTGTGTATCTATTTCCAGATATTAGTTATGCTACACGAATGTGATGCAAAAAATTTGACAGTACTCAAAAGTTGCTGACGGAGGCCAATATCATGCATACTATGATTGATCCTGCCAGACTGAGAAATGTGCATGAGGGAAAGGTCTGGGTTTTCTCACACCCAGGTGAGGCAGGTAAATGGGCTACCCGTTTTGTCACCAGCCACAGGAACCAACGCCGAGATGATCTAGAACTCGAGGTGTCAGAGGAGGGCTGAATCACTTTAAGTATTGCCTCATAGACTTTTCTATGTTCTTTATTAAATAACTGTTTGGGACATTATCTACTATATATATATATGGGGTTAAAGCATTACAGCCCTCCTTGAAGGTTTACTGGTTTTGGGTTCTTTATTTTTCTTTACATAATATTTGGGCTTGGATGTCTAGATCGATTTTGAAACTTTTTTTTGGGTTAACCTATTCAACTTTGATTTAACATCTTGATATGAATGTTAACTGGGTTTCCCCTACACTTAGCGTTCTATACAAGTCTCTGTATGCCCTAGTTATAAAATGAGAATCTGCTGCCTATAAAAATTTAAAACTGTTGACTTTGAATTCTTTTTAGTCGATAGTGCGATGCCATGAGCCTCAATGCAGGGCGGGAATTACTGAACTTTTTAATGCTGGACTTTAGATTATTGGAATTAGTCACACTGCTCCTGGGCTCATTTCTACACCTTTTGTCTCGATCTGCTTAAGAATTTTCGTGTTAGTCTCCCCAGATGACGTATCAAAATGTCTGGGATGCATGTATCCTTTGATTAAGGAGAGGTTTTTACTTTTCATTTTGGTGTCTAAATACATTGTTGGAATGTCCTGGATATGGAAATATGATATGTGTAATGACATATGAAACTTATACAAATAAAGTTTTAAAATATAAAAAAAAAATGCAGTTTGCTAACCATTTGGACAAGCATTGTTTAGAAACTGCAGCGCCCTCTCTTTTGGGTGCAAAGGAAACAAAAATCTGATCTGTCTTACGGACTGATGTCCGGTTTGTGTAATGACGCAGTTTTGTGCACATCGAGCAATTGCAGAATGGCCTCCCCCTGATTAGAATGCTTAGGATAATACGCTGGGAAGTGTATGCTCTGATTCAAAGTAAACTCAGAAACCATCTTTGGTGGAAACAGGATTTGTAAGGAGAGCCTCTCGGTCTCTGTGGAAAATCAAATAAGGCTCCCTACACATCAAGGCCTGAAGCTCGAAAATCCTTCGACCAGAGGTTTGTTTGTTTGTTTATTCGCTTAACGGGTAAGCACACTGGAAACAAGTTCCTTTTACAGGTGTGACCCACATATATTGCATACAGACAATACATAATCAAACATACATATACAATGCAGCAAATTGCAGACAAAAATGTCTTTGTTACATATAAAATTCATAAAAAAAATTCATAAAAAACAGTTACAATTAAATTGAGATTCGAAATACATCCTTAATGTATCGGCAAACTTTTTGACAGAACACAACCACCTAATATCTTGAGGAATTTCATTCCAAATAAATGGAGCAATATAAGCAAAGGATCTTTGTCCACTTTTAGATTTCATAAAAGGAATCTCGAAACCTACTGTCTGACCTATGTCTAGAATAATGACCATCAATATATGGTCTCAAAACTTTGAAATACTATGTGGAATTCCAGAGTCCATGACTTTATATATGAACTTGGCCACACAGTATTGGAAATTTAATGAAACGTAACCAGCCCATTTCTTTCAAAATCACACAATGATGAGATGACTTAGAACAATTTAAAGCAAACTTAGCTATCAAGTGAAGTAAAGTGGATTTCTTTGAAATCACTGTCTTAAGCAATGTCAGTAATCATAGCTGCATAGTTCACAATAGGAAGTAAGCAGCAATTTGAAATAACCAGCCTAGACTCAGAATAAGAAATGAACGGATTCTGTACAAAGAACCTAATCTATTTATGTATTCTTGAGGTAACCCTCAAAAATGAGATTCATAACTTAGATGAGAATTTAGTAATACCCCAAGATATTGAAATGTATTAACATAGTCAAACAGTAATCCATCAAGAGATTTAACTTCCAAAGTACCAACCTCAGATCTCAGTCTAGGTGGGGTACCAAAACCATCACCTTTGTCTTAGATTTGTTTAAGAGTAATTTACAGGCCATAAGTGAAGACTGAAAATTGCACATTTCCTCTGTTAAAGAAACACCTAGATCTCCAATGACAAACCCTGCGTATAAATTACTGCATCGTCAGCGTGAAGTGTTAAGAAGCATTATTAATCACACTTACTAGTTGATCAAAAACAAAGAAACAAAAGTGGCCCTAAAATAGAACCTTGTGGAACCCCACACTTAACCATTACAGAGTCTGATACAGCACCCTATATTTAACCCTTTGAAACCTATTTGTTAAATAATCCTCGTCCAGTCCAAGAAAGACTCACCAACTCCCAATGACTCAAGTCTAGAAATCAACAATTGGTGATCAACTGAGTCGAATGCCTTGGTCAAGTCCATGAACACGGCACCCGTCAGACACCCTTTATCCATGCTATTAAGTACCGCGTTCGTGAACTCGACCAAGGCAGTCTCAGTACTCCTTCCCTTTCTAAAACCATATTGGTTCTGAGACAATAATCCAAAGCGATCCACATACCCAATCAACTGATTATAAACTATTCTTTCCTGAACTTTAGCTAAAGCAGACAAGATAGAAATAGGTCTGTAGTTACAAAACTCATGTTGTGAACCAGATTTAAATATAGGAGTGACCAAAGTATGTTTCCATAAATTAGGTATGGTACCTGTAACAAAAGACAAGTTGAAAATAATACTAACTGGAAGTGCTTATAACCGAGGCAGCATCCGCCAATAAACTAGGACATAAGCCATCAGAACCAGCTGAGCTGTCCCTCTTAATACAACGCAACAACTTCTCTACCTCCTTCGGAGTAGTAGTCCTTAAGTACAGTTTAGGATTAACTGTAAAATCTTCAGTCAATCCCAAGTAGTTCACCTTGGACTGGTCACTAAAGGAATCAGGCAATGCAGTAAATTTCAAATTAAACTCGTTAGCTATCTTCAGTGGACAAGACAACAGGTCACCGTTCAACCTCATTGAACCTGGTTGACAAACATTAGGCCTTATGAAATTATTGTTTTCCAAAAAGTAGTAGCGTTAGATAACCCTTCACATTGTTTATGACGAATATAGTCTGTTTTAGCCTTCCTTATCTTAGCCTTACATTGGTTCCTTAAAGTCCTATACGCATGATAACCAGAAGCAGAATGGTTCATTTTATACGTTTTCCAGGCCTTGTCTCGTTGTCTCATAAGTTTAATCAAAGGAGGTGTTAACCACCCATAAGTTTTCCCTCGGACTCTTCTTTTAACAAGGGGAGCTAACTGGTCCAAAACATGTGTAAACTCAGTAATGAAAAAATGCAATGCAGAATCCACATCAGGGATAGAATATAAAAAAAGACCAATCTATTTTACCCAACGCTGTACAAAAAGAATGTACATCAAATTTAGAAAAAGATCTCGAAATCCTTATAATTGGCTTAGACTTCTTCAGTCCCCCATGTTTCCAAATACAGAAGACTGGATGATGATCACTTAACGAATCAGAGGTCAAACCACATTTTATCATATTAATAGGTAATGGTAACTAAAAAGAGCACTTTCCAGGAAAGGTAGCACAGGTCACAACTTGCAGCCAGTTCAAAGGGAGGCAAAGTGAGTTTCTCAAGAATGAAGTTCAGATCCGATGGAGGAACCTGGTTCCTGACTTGGGGTTTCAGGTGGAGAATTCCTTTCAGAAAGGTTTTGGAAACCTCCAGATGGGCCAAGGTTTTGCCATCCACCGGAGTGTGGTAAGCAGAAATGGCAGACAAGTGGACCTTCACAGAAGAGTAACTAAGGCTAAGGTCAAGAGATGCAGCAGGTATTCCATGACCTGTGGGACGGGGCAAGAGAAGGGGTCCCATCCCTTGGTGGATGTCCAAATGGAGAACCTCTTCCATTTCATAGCATATATGGTTCTTGTGGATGGCTTTCGGGCCTCCACAAGGATTTGTGGCACTCTGGAAGAAACCCCAAAGCATGTAATAGCTATGTCAGCAGGTGCCATGCGTGAAGGTGAAGGAACTTGAGGCCTGGATGGACCAGCTTGCCCTGGTCCTGAGTCAGCAGGTTCTGGCAGAGGGAAGAGGAATCAGAGGCTCCACCCTGAGCTACTGAAGCAGAAGGGAACCACATTTGGCGAGGCCAATAAGGGGCTATGAGAATCATGCAAGCCGCTTCTTGCTGTAGTTTCAGAAGCATCCTCTGCAATAGCGGGATGGGAGAGGTGGTGTACAAGAACCTCCTTGTCCAGCAAAGAGACAGCGCATCTTGCCAAAAAACACCATGCCCGGGAACGAGCGAGCAGAAACCGTGTCGTTTTGCATTGGATGGGGAGGCAAACAGATCAAGATCTGGGCGACCCCACTGATCGAAGATGTCTTCGACTACTGACTGCCTCAGTTCCCACTCGGGTGCCCTTGCCAGAGTGTGGCTGAGCGTGTCCGCAAGGATGTTCTGAACACCTGGAACATGCACTGCCATGAGCTGCAGCCTGTGCTGTATTGCTCATTGCTACATGCGCATTGCTTCCCTGCACAGTGTATACCGCCGCGTTCCTCCTGGTTTGTTGAGGTACCAGACCACACACGCTGTCTGTCTGTACCAGGAGAGGCCCAGGAAGCAGAAGAGGCTGAAATGCCCGAAGGGTGTATAGTACAGCCTGCATCTCTTGCACACTGATGTGCAGAGATAGCCCCTGCTGAGACTAGGATCCCTGTGTCCTGTGGTCGCCCAGATGAGCGCCCCAGCCCTGACCCGAAGCATCCATTGTCAGGGTCTGAATCACAGAGGGCACCTGAAAAGGAACCTCTCTAGTGAGACTGGACAGATTCTGAAACCAAAGGAGGTCCCAACGCATGGGGCCGGACACCAGGATCCCGTGATCCAGGTCATCCAATTTCTGGTTCCACTGGACCCTCAGGGTCTACTGCATAATTGACACGTGGAGCCTGGCCAGGGGGACTTTGTGAATAGCCACTGCCATAAGACAAAGAAGGTGTAAGATGGAACGGGCCATGGTTCACTGGCTGGTGACCACTTGGATGGACTGCTGACGCAAGGTTTCCGCCCAGTCCAATGGGAGGAAGGCCTGAACCTGAATATTGTCTGGCACCGCTCCAATAAATTGGAGGCACTGGGATGGAACCAGGTGGGATTTGGGGTAATTCACCGTAATTTCCACTTGCCAGAAAAGGTCCAGGGTAGCAGTCAGGGAGGCCACCAGGCTGTCCCTCAACAGTGCTGACAGGAGCCAGTTGTCGAGGTATGGGAACACATATATCCCCTGGCAGCATAAAGTCACTGCCACTACTGCAAGGCATTTGGTAAAAAATCTGGGTGCCGAGGAAAGGCCAAAGGGGAGCGCTCTGACCTGAAAACATTTCCCCTAGAAGGCAAAGCAGAGGAAGTGGCGGTGGGAGGGAAAAAAAAAAAAATCAGGATATGCAGGTATGCATCTTGCATGTCCAGTGCACACAGCCAATGTCCCTGGTGAAGCAGTGGCAACAGATCCGGCAGGGTGAGCATGCGGAATCTCTTGTATCCTATGTACAGATTTAGCGTGCTGAGGTCCAGAATTGGATGGAGGTCTCCCATCTTTTTGGGGACCAGGAAGAAGTGGGAATAATATCCCTTTCTCTCCTGGGCCCAAGGAACAGGCTCTATGGCTGATTTTGTCAGAAGAGCCTGAATTTCCTGAGAGGAATGTGACCGTTTGGGTAGTGAGAGAGACTTGGAGGATTTCTTGGAGGTCTCTCTGTGAATTCGATGGTGTGGCCTTGAGCGACAAGCTGAAGGACCCACGAGTCTGTAGTGATCACCTCCCATCCAGTCAGATGGTTGGTGAATCTGCCCCCCCCACTAGTTCTTCCAGAGCTGGTGGCGGAGGCTGGGGGCCCTGCCACAAGTCAGGAGGTGGAGGGGTGTGGAGGAGCATTGCCCCGGCAGCCCGCTAGGACTTTTTTTGGGTCTCTGCTCCCTATTGCCAAACCAGCGGCCCGGTCACGGACTCCGGCTGCGGCTTCTTTCATACTACAGTCGTCCTCCCTGAACCCCCTGGCTTGCCCCCCAGGGTGGGGTCACAGCGCCTTGGGCCAAGGGTGCCATGAACATGGGAAAGGCGGGAGTTGGCCTGAGGGGAGCCAATCTGCGGCCGGAGTGGGCATCATTGAGGCATCGGGAGCAGGGAATTTTTTCTCCCCGTGTGTGGAGGAGGCGGGGATGTGCAATGATGTCCTGCATCCACCCCGCCTCGCTGGAGTTGTTCGAGCACCGGTAGCTGCGGTACCCCTAGCCTCCGTCAGGTGTCCATCTGTCGCCGGACACTAGCCCCACCCTCCCCGGAGGAGAGCTGTCCCAAAGGCGCTCCATTCTTCTCCACCGCCGGCCCTCCAGTGACCCGGTCCGTTCCTGAACCTGGGTCGCCAAGCAGAATTCCAACTGCTGCGCTGGCGGACGGCAGCCCGCTAGGACTTGACTAGAGGGGTGGCCGCTGCCGGAGGGGCCCGTCGTTTGTTCTGATGTCTGTCTGGCTGTCGCCTATTCTGACGCCTGGGCTGGTGATGAAAAGGCTGCTTTGGCTTGGTATTAGTGTGGTACATAGACTGGACAGAGCGCAGTGCCTTGCCACTGTCCTGTAGCTCAGTAATGATGTCCCTGGCGTCACCCCCAAAAAAGGACAGGTCCTCTAAGTGAAGCATCCTGGATAGCCATCTGGACATCTTTGGCTAATCCAGATACCCACAGCCGGGAGTACCTACGCATGCTGACAGCCATGGCGGTACTCCGGGCAGAGGCATCTACCGTATCGTATGTCGCCCTAAGAGAATGACGGCAGGAGATTTCCACTGTCCTGACCGTCTGGACAATCATAGTTTTTGCATCGGAAATCAGGCAAGGCCTTGAATTTCAACTTCAGCTGGCCCAGGTTAGATTGCTGGTACACAATTATGTGTGCCAGGTAATTAACTCAGTGCTCTAAGGGCCAGTGTGGAAGACGAATAAACTTTGCATCCAAACTGGTCTATTTCCCTCAACTCGTCTATAGGGGAGGTGCTCATATGTTTAGGCATAGCCATATGGTCATGGGCTGCATTAATGACCACTGAGTCCACTTTAGGATGAGAAATAAGGTGACCTTTGCCCTCAGGGGCTCGATAAAGTCTGTTGGCCTTCTTCATGACCGCGACCACCGACGAAGGTTGCTGCCAGGTTCTCATGTGGTCCAAATCCACGGAGAAATGAGCAGAGAAGACTGCTCGGGCATATCTAGGTCTTCTGCCAACCTCATATGTTGGGGGTCCTGATCCTCAGTCTTCCACCCATTTGCCTCCTGAATCTTCTGGAGGATCTCTGTGAAAGAGAAGTCTCCGGGGCGGAGATTTAGGAGATCCAGGAGATCCTCTGGGGGAGGAGTCTCAAAGCCTGAAGGAGAGGAGGCAGAGGAGTCAAGAGTCCAACAGGCTTCTGTCCAGGGACAAAGACCATTGGAGTGGGATCTCCTGCAATGAGACCGTGAGGCCCCTGCTATTACCAGCTGCTGCGGTAGGGCACGAGGCCTGTCCCAAGGTAGAGGAGTGAGACTCCACTGGTGAAAGGGATCCCAGCATAGGGTCGATGCAGACCCGTGTGGAAGCCACTGTCGGCTGGCATCGGTCCAACTCGGAAACCAGCTGTGACTTGGTCTCAGACCACAAAGACTGAAGCGCCGCCCTAAAGTACACCTGAGGTTGAGGTGGTGGAGGAGGAGGAGGCGGGGGGAAGGGGCTGATAAGACGGGCGGGTAGGCTTGGAAATGATAACCTGGCATCATGTAGCCTGTTGACAGGTAATGAAGACCCGGCGTACCATAGTTTGAATAGTCTCATATCAAAATATCCTGGCATGGGTATCCTGGCATCTGATACCCTGGCAGCAGATACCCTGACAAAGGGTAGTATGGCATAGGGAAGCCTGGCATCGGGAGGCCCGGCAAAGGCCCTGATGGTGGAACTGGGGGGCCTGACGGCGAGTAACCAGACGAGGGCCCAGACGGAGGGGCCATGGGACCTGCCGGAGGATGAGAAGGGCCTGGTAACCTCAGGTCTGGTGCCAGACCTGCTGGAGGAAATTCCAGCATCGGCCCCAAAGGGGGAGAGGGTCCCACCAGAATCTGGGGCGGGGGAACTGGCCCAGACAGGGGAGCCAACGGTGCAGAACGACGGCTCCCGAGGGAGGACCGGTGTCAGGCGTTCTGGCCCTGGCACTAGGGTGGTGTCAGGGCGGATGCTCCTCCAACTCCGGCTTAGAATGGACTGGTAAGCCAGGAGTCTCCACCAGGGAGGTGGGGAAGAAGGATCCCAAGAGGGAGAACCCTCTGGGGAGGGCTGCGGCAGGAGCAGCAGCGTGTGCTGATCCGGAGGATCGACATCAGGCCTGTTATCACGGCCTGACAAAAGCGCAGTGGCTGGCAGATGCCAGAGGAGCTGGCATGCAGCTCATCAGTCGGGGCCGGGCAGTTGTCAGAGGAGCTGATGATTGACTTATCGGCCGCATCACTAGACTTAGACCATGGGGTTTTGAGGAACCCAATGGTGGCAGAGCTCTCTGGAACAGAGGCGCCTGCCAGAACTGTGGCCAGCTCAGGTGGGGGAACCAAAGGCTGCTCCGCAGAAGAGGAAGCAGGCTTGGCTGGAGGAGCGGTACCCGCATCAACGGGAAATCGCCCAGTGCCCGCAGACCCCAAAGAAGGCCATGGGCGGGAAGGAAACCGATCATAGTCCCGGTGCTTCTCCTTGTCCTCCTCCTTCTTATGGGAGCCTGAAGAACCCCCTGGGGAGAGGGACGATCCCCGCAGCATCTGCAGCTCCTTCTCCATGGAAGCCATCTTCAGTTTGCAAACGTGGGCTTCCAGAGCTTGTTGGCAGGGTTTCCGTGTGGCCTGGTTGAAACTCTGGCAGGCCTCACAGTCCTCAATCTTGTGCTCGGGTCCCAGGCAGAAAAGACAGAGGGAATGGCCACCCTTGGGTGGGAGCGGAGTGGTGCAGGAACTGCACTTCTTATGCAGCACAGAAGGTGTCTGAGAAGACATGCACAAAAAAGATTTACTTTTTCAGAAATACAGAAAAATAAGAAAAAAACGGTGAAATACTCATCCGAAAATGGCAGTCAACTGAACCAGCATTCTCTGCGAGGTCCAACGTGTGCAGGTCGACGGCGGAAAAGAACTGGAGGGCGGGCGTGGGGACCGCCCACTATATAGTGTCACGCTGACATCCATGATGTGACGTCAGGTGGGTGGTCCCCCGCAAGACACTGCTAGCTAAAGTCCCCTTCAGGTCCGAACTTAGAAAAGCTATCTCCCCTCTTGTGCACTGCTTCTGCTACTCTTAACCCTGCTGTAATCGATCCACAGTGTGCCTTGGGCACTGACTGAGCCCCTACCTACCTATCATGTACCATTCCCCCTTCCGTCCCCAATGAACCCATCCCTAATTCCACTTCTTGAACCTCATCTGATTCCACCTCTGTCACCTACTCAGATTCTCCTTTTCCCCATTTGCCACTTCCCCTCTACGACTGTTCCTACACTCCCTGGTTCATGCTGTCCGGTGCACACTTAGGTACTGACAATGCTGTTTAGCAGTTGATTCAGAGCCCTGTCATGAGGACATACTTGGACTACTGCACTTGCATTAGCTAGTACTATGTGCCCATGCCTTGTATTATGTGATATTTTGCCTATGTTGTTGTCACTACTAATTACTCGATGCTCTTGGATTACATGTTGCCTTGCCTAGTTTATCCTATACAACTGTTTACTCCATGTTCTAACTTTGACAAGGCTGTTTAGCTGCTACTGTCTAACCAACTCATGTTTTTTGATTCCCTTCCTTGTTTGACGAGGTTCGTTTGTAAAAGAGCCTTTAGCTCAAAGGTTGTAATTCCGATTGTTCAAATAAATAAATATATAAAAATAAAGTTTTCTGTGTGGTCCAAGAGCCTGGCGGCTCCAGTCCTAATGATTATTACCTACTGCAAGAACCCTCTCGAAGGAAGATCCCCATGTTCTAGATCGTCCGTGAGCTGGTCCCACTTGACTCTTAGGGTTCACCAAGGGATCCTCATGTGCAGTCTGGCCAGAGGTACTGTGACAATGGCCGCTGCCAACAGACCAAGGACTCGAAGGAATGTCCTGGCTGTAACATACCTGTAGTTGTGGACCATTTGGTCTTGTGCAATCAGACATTCGACCCAGTCCAGATGCAGGAAGGCTTGAGCATTGGGCTGTGTCCTGAACTGTTCCTGTGTACTGCAGGCACTGACAAAGTACCAAGACAGACTTGGGTACATTGACTGTAACCCCTAGAGCATCAAACATCTGCCTTGTTTGAACTAGGGTGTGCAGGAGCTGCTCCTTGGAGTGAACTTTCAGTAGCCAGTCATCCAAGTAGGGAAACAGAGCTCTTCCCTATGAAGGGCTGCTGCTACAACTGCCAAGCATTTGGTGAAGACCCGTGGCACAGAGGACAAGCCAAAAGGGCAATACTCTGAACTGGTAGTGTTCTCCCTGAAACAGGAACCTCAAATATTTTCTGTGAGGTTTGCAAATTTTGATATGAAGGTAGGCATCCTTCATGTCAAGGGAGAAGATCCAATTCCCTGCTTGTAGTAGAGTGAGAGCAGGTCCCGTAGGGTGACCATTCTGAACTTCTTGTACTATATAAAAAGTTCAGGTCCCTGAGATCTAGAATAGGCCACAGGTCTCCTGCTCATTTTGGAACTAGGAAGTACTGAGAGTAAAATCTTGTGTTTCTCTGTTCCAAGGCCACAGGTTCTATAGCCCTCTTCTGAAGAGAGGTGTGGACTTCCTCCACGAACAGAGGAATGTGATCTGGAGGACAGTGTTCTGCCACTGGTGGGTGATCTGGAAGTAGTTCTAGAAGTTCCATAGCATAACCTTGTGCTATGATTTCCAGGACCCAGCATCTGATGTCACCTCCTTCCACTGATTTAGGTGGAGGGAGAGACGACCCCCAACAACCACCTCTGGAGGTAATGGTGGTTGGGGGGTGTACAGAGAGTTGAGCAGAACCGGTTGTGGCAGCTCCTGATGCACCACCGCCTCTAGGAGCTTTTGTATGGACACCTGGAGTGGTTCCTGGGGTGGGCAAAGCTCCTACTCCCTTGCCCTTACCTTTTTATATAAGAACATAAGAAATAGCCAGCAGGAAAAGACCTTTAGGCCCATCTTGTCTGCCCGATTTGTGCTGGGTTCTTGTATTTTACCTCCCCCCCACAAAGAGTCGTGTGTCCCCTTCCCTCTCTCTCCCTTTCTTTTTCCCCTGTCCCCACATCCTCCCTTTGTGTTTGCCCCTGGTTCTCTTGAAAGATCCCACCGTTTTGGATTCCATGACCACTTCCAGCAGCTCGTTCCATGGCGTCACCACCCTTTCCATGAAGGTGCTTCCTCACATCCCTCTTGTACTTTCCTCCCATTAGCTTTAGGCTGTGTTCTCTGGTGGAGGTATTTTCTCTTGCGTTAAAGAGACCTTCCCATGCTGCCCTGTTTATTCCCCTTAGGTACTTGAAGGTCTCTATCATATCCCCTCCTCTCCTCCAGTGAGTACATCCACAAGGACTCCAGCCTCTCCTCATATGACCTTTCCTGCTGTCCCCTGATCATCTTAGTCGCCTTCCTCTGTACCCCCTCCAGCAGTTTAATGTCTTTATTTATTTATTTTTAAGGTACGGGTGCCAATACCTCACCCCATATTCCAAATAAGGCCTTACCAGTGACCTATACCGTGGCAGAATACCCTCACTTTGTCTGCTACTGAATCCCCTTGTAATGCATCCCAGCATCCTGTTGGCCTTTGCTGACGCTTTTTTGCACTGTGTGGACTGCCTCATGTCACTAGTGATTGCTACTCTTAGATCTTTTTCTTCCTCTGACTCGGCTACCCGTACTTTTCCTATATAGTACTCGGTTCTTGGGTTCTTAGCCCCATGTGCATCACCTTGCACTTCTCGGCATTGAAGCCCAGCTGCCAAATCCTAGACCATTTTTCCAGTCTGGCTAGGTCTTCCCTTAGTTCCTGTACGTCCACCCTCACAGAGATTTTTAGTGTCGTCAGCGAAGATGCACATTTTGCCTTGAATACTCTCTCCAATGTCATTTATAAATACACTGAACAATATCGGGCACAAGACCAAACCCTGTGGTACACTGCTAATGACCTCCTTTGTACTGGAGGTTACCCCCCCAAACCAGTTTTCTACCCATCTGACCAATCTTTCCTCCACCCCTAGTTCCTTCAGTTTTGTTATTAGCCTCATGTGTGGCACAGAGCTGAAGGCTTTGTTAAAGTCCAGATATAGGATGTCTATTGCTTGTCCCTTGTCTACTGCCTTCGTGACATAGTCAAAGAACTCAATTAAGTTCATTTGACAAGATCTTCCAGCCACAAACCCGTGTTGCTTGCGGTCCTGCAGACCATTCTCCTATAAGTATTTTGTTAGCCCCTCCTTCAGTATGGACTCCATAAGTTTGCACACTACAGAGGTCAGGCTTACTGGTCTGTAGTTGCCTGGGTCTTCTTTGGGGCCACGTTTGTGGAGTGGCACGACATTAGCTGTTTTCCATTCCACCGGCACCACCTCTGAGTTCAGGGAACTATTGAACAGAACTGCCATCGGGCCTGCCAGTTCATCGGCCAATTCCCTGAGTACCCTGGGGTGCATACCATCTGGCCCTGGGGATCTGTTCACTTTTAGTCCCCTCAGTCCCTCTCTCACCCTGTCTACCCAGTAACCACTATGGGGTGTACCCCTGTTCCTTCCTTCCTTCCTGATCTCTGCCTGTGGCATCGGTCCATCTTTCTTTTTTGTGAAGACAGAGCAGAAGTAGTCACTTAACACTTCTGGCTTTTGCCCGGTCTTCCGTTACCCACTGTGCCCCCTGCTTGAGCCTGACAATGCCGTCTGTTTTGTCCTTTTTCTCCCTTATATAGTTAAAGAATGCTTTCCCCCCTTTTTTATCCCCTGCATTTAAATATACAGTTCTTTCTGCGCCTTTGCCTTCCAGACCTCCTTTTTTGCAATTTTGGCCAGTCTGCAAAATTCCCCCTCAGCCTTGTCTCTAGCAGTTTGTTTGCTCCTCTTAGAAGCTTCTCTCTTTTCCCTTATTGATCTAGATACTTCCTTGCTGAACCAGCTAGGCCAACTTGCTTTCTTCTTCTCCCCCCCTTTTTTTTTTGTTCTTAATTTAGTATGCTTCCCCCCCATTGCTCAATCTTCGCCCCCACTCCACATACTCCTGCCTCGCTCCCCAATGACCGCCTAACACCCCACCAATACTCTCTGGCTTACCCCCCCAGCGTGGGGCCATGGCACCACTTACCAGCTCATGTGCAATGGGGAAAGGTGTCGGAAAACCCAACACTGCCTTCCCAGGGCGGGGTTCAGGGCCTGCAGTGGTGTCCGTGGAACAGTGACCGAGTCGGTGGATGGTGCGGCAGAGAGCTATGGAGGCCAGGCACCAGGGGGGTGGCATCACTTAGAATGATCAGCGTCATTTTCTGTGTTTTTTGTAGGCGGGGATGTGCAGTGACGTCTGGCATCCGCCCCACCTCCATGCACTCTCACATGCCAGTCGCTGCAGTACCCCCAGCCTCCGCCAGGGGTCCATCATGCACCCAGGCATGCTCCCAGCCCTCCCCCTCAGAGAAGGAAAGCAGTCCACAGGACGCCTCATCCTTCCACCCCCCCAGGTCGGCTCCTCCGACCAGCCGGTCCATTCCTGAACCCGGCTTGGCGCGAGCGGAACTAACTGCTGCACCGACGGGCCAGCTCCCCTCGTTTTTATGCAACTGTCCATGGATGTTTGAATGGCACCCTTGATATATCCCCATGTCTCCACCCCATTCCTTCCTCTAATGTTCCTAGCTTTTCCCTGATCACTGCCCTCATCCTATTAAAGTTGGCTGTCCTGAAGTTCAGCACCCTGGCCTGTGTTTGGATATCCTCTTTACCCGTATCTATTTTGAACCATACTGAACTGTGGTCACTTCCACCAAGGAGTTCCCTGATATCAATGTCCTGGACGTGCTCCCCGTTTGTAATCACTAGGTCCAGGATTGATTCCCCCTAGTTGGTCCCACCACCAACTGTGTCATGAAGCTATCCTGTATTGCATCGAGGATCACCTGACTTCTGACACATGTTGTGGCAGGAGCATTCCAGCCAAATTTAGGCAGGTTAAAGTCCCCCTTTACTAATCACTTCCCCCTTTTCTATCTCCCTCAACTGCCCGCCCAGCATCCTGTCCATTTCCTCCCCCAATTAGGTGGTCTATAAACCACCCATAACCTAATTTTCCTACCCCTATGGGTTTGTATTTGTAGCCACAATGCTTCACTGCCCCTCCTTCCATCTCTTCTTCCCTCACACTCACTATCCCTTCCCTGATGCATGCAGCACCCCCCCCCTTTTCCTTTTTCCCTGTCCCGTCAGTAAAGTTTATACCCTGGGATCGCGAGGTCCCGGTTGTGGTATACTGTGGCCCAGGTTTCAGTAATGGTTGCAATGCCTACCTTGCCTTCGGTCAAGAGGGCCTGTAAGTCCTCCATTTTGTTCCCTATACTGCATGCACTGAGAGACACCACCACCCACCTTGTCCTTTCCGCCCCTGCTTTTACGTTTTTCCTTGTCTGTCCCCCCTCCTTCCCCCACCCCCTCTGTTACCTGCATCCTCCCCCTCCTATTTCTGCTGCCTACATAGCGGGGAGACGCTGCCCCTCCTTTCTGTCTCTCCCCTAGCAGTTTAAACCAAGTTCCACTGTCATGTACATCCCATCATGCCCCTTAGTATTTTTTTCCTGCCAAGTTGAGATGTAGCCTGTCCTGGCTATATAGTCCTTTGTTGGACCATGCACCATCCCCTTCTATAAAGCCGTGCCTCCCTCCCTCCCGCACCATCCAGCTAACCACACGTTAAACTCAGCCATCCTCATTTTTATTGCTGTGCTGGCCCTGGCCACTGAGCTTACTAATTCCCTAAATGCCTTTGCCAAGACCCTTAATCTTTCCTGTACTATTTCCACCTCTTTTCCAGCTAAATCACTGGTACCACTGTGAAGTACTAGGTCTGATTTCCCCCCTGCCTTATTTATCATCTCCTTGACACCAGCAGGTAGTGCTTTCCCTGCCTCCATCCCAGGTCTGCAGGCTACCATCATCCTGTTTTGTGGGTCCTCCCTACTTCCCCATTTTATACCTTTAATTACTGAGTCCCCGAAGATCACTATTTTTCAGTCCCTGGTTTGCTGGGTTCATATCGCTGCTAGTACCCTCTCTGTTCCATTACCCCTACTGTTGTGCCTGCTTTCAGCCCCCTGCCTTTTGTTACCGCTCCTCTTGTCTTCTTCCCCCATTGAATCCCTGACTCCTACTGTGCCTGCCTCCTCTTGCTGCTTTGCTGACCTTTGCGTTCTGTTACTGCCTCCTGGTCCCTCTTTCCCATAGTCTTCCTTGTACTCTCGCCTCTGCTCACCCCATCCACTGAGGTGTCATCCTTCTGGTTGACCCCATCTGCACATTATTTTCCCCTGCCCACCCTCTCTTCGCATTCTTCTTTATTTGTTTTTATTTTAGTCTTTGGTAACCACGTAAGGCCCACTAGGCACAAGTACCTGTTTTCAAGGGCGACCTGGGAGCACTGGACGGTTAAATGACTTGCTCAGAGTAATACAGTATGCAAGTGGAGGTTGTGAGAATCAAACCCAGATCTTCTCTGCTTGATGTACCAAGCTCATTCACAGCTTGTTACTCTAACCTCTAGGCTATACTGCCAGTCATGTGTTTCCCCCGCTTCTTGGCCCCGATTCCAGTACCTTGTACCTATTTGATGTAGGTAACTGAAATCGTGAGTCAATTCTTGTCCCCTCTATACATTTCGAGGCTGCCTTTCTATTCCCTCTCCTTTCTGCAATTTGCCACTACCCTCCCATGATGCTATAGTTATTTACAACGATGTCTTGCCGGCCTAGGATTTGCCCCTGTGTAGCTTCCTGCTCTCCTCTCCTGTACCACAATGTAATATTTTATTGTCTCTCGAATTCCTCCCCTTTAGTTCTAACTTTATTGTGTGCATTTGCACCTAGCATCCCTTTTATGATCCCATTCAGCCATTCAATTTCATTCTTCAGTGCACTATACTTTCTGCACACTGGACACACCCCCACTTTCCACAGTGTGTCAATGAACACTGCAGCTCCACATGTATTACCATCCTACTATCCTTCCCCTTCCGCCCCACTTAGTTAGCCGTCTCCTCACTCCTCTTCCACCCCCAGTTCATGCCCTGTCCCTACTTTCATGACACCACGTTTTACTTTGCTCCTGTTTTAATTTGGATTAGGTATTATAATCTTTACTGTGTTTGTTCTGCGATTGCTTATACTCGTTTTCCAATTATCGATAGGGACTCCTTTTAAAAGTAGGCTTGTGTGGGACCTGAGACCAACACCATCCTAAACCAGCATAACCTACTTTAGATTCCTGCCTTCTTTAAATCAGTATACTCCCTTTAGTACATTTTAACAGACTTTTTGTTGGTCCCCTAGCATGCCATTTGATTACCCCAATGCTCCCTAATGCTAATGGTACGATAGCCACAATGTTAAATACTATTTCTGAGACTGCCCCATCAGTATTGAGTCAATACAGTGTCACAATTGGGCTACCAGATCAGATCTGTCCGTATTTCAACAACTGTCCCTCAGTATTAAGTCACTATATGCCTCTCAGAATCAAGTTAATATAATGGCCCCTCAGGGTTAAGCTAATAAAATGTCATAATTGGGCCACCAGTCCAGAATTGTTCCTCCAGTGGTCACTTGCCTGTAGGGTGCTCCTACCTCCCTGGAGTGATCAGTCCCAGTATGAACTGCTCCTCATATTGCCCTCTGTGCTCCCTCTTTGATGCAGTGACCAGCTCTTTTTTGATTAGTTTCTCCCTTCTCTCTATTCGCTCCTCCTCCTTCCCTGCGTTGCTCAGTTTCAGCTGCTTGCTCTCTGGTCAGTCCCCCAATGCTCCACCTTCTTCTCAATCTGTCCAGTCCCCCGTGAGTATTTAACAGCATGTGGAGGCAGGGGATGGGTGGCAGGATCAAATTTCTCAGTGGTGTGTCTTTCCAGCTGCTGATACAGCTCTCTCTTGGGCTCCCACAACCCATGGACCCGAGCGGAGATGCTCTTCAGCGGTTTGTGGCCGAGCTCTGCTTTTTAAGCTCAGCCAAGTTTGGAGCCCTCCTCGCCAGCTAATTTCTCTGCGGTGTGCCTATCCAGCTGCCGATGCAGCTCTCTCCAGGGCTCCCGCCACCCATGGACCTGAGCAGAGACACTATTCAATGATTTGCAGCTGAGCTCTGCTTTTTTTTTTTTTTTATTTCTTTTTACCTCAATCTTGTTGTGCCTAGTCTCCACTCCTTCGTGAGACACACGTGACAGTCTCCCCGCCTTGTGACCTGCCCAATTCTATCCCCGAGTCCCCATCGAACCGTGGCTATATCCCCCCCAGGCAGGTACAGGGTGGGGCAGCTGCACCCTGAGAATCTTGCTAGTGTCAGATTCTGGGACATCGGGAAGGCATGCGAGCAATTAGGGTCTCTGCAGCGGTCTCTGTCATCTAGGAGACCAGGGACACGATTTTCCCCTGTTCTTAGAGAGAGCAGCGTGCACTGGACGTCATGGCATTACTGCCGACATCACCACTCCCCACCCCTTTAAGATGGCTGCGACACTTGCTGTACCTCCGGCTTCCACCAGAGGTCAGATGAGCACTGAGCTCAACCCCCCTCCTTCCCAGGAGAGGGCAGCTGTCCATCAGACGCTCGATCCTCTCCCATCCCTGCCGACCTCTGGTGGCCCAGGCTTGTTCCCGAACCCGGGCTGCCGGTGCAGCACGAGGTGTAGCATCCAGTGCCTCAACCTTCAGCACCACCGGGCCGGCCTGAGCTCTGCTTTTTAAGCTTAGGTGCCACTCGAACTTCCCACTGCTGCAGCCGACTGGCTCCCAGAGTTTGGAGCCCTCCTCCCCGGCGAATTTCTCTGCGGTGTGCCATTCCAGCTGCCGGTGCAGCTCTCTCTCTAGGGCTCCCACCACCCATGAAGCCGAGCGGAGATGTAGTAAGGAAGTAAGTAAGTAAAACTTTACTTATACAAGGTGCCCTTCCATAGCTCAGGGCACACTTACATCATACCTACGAACAGTGTAAAAAAATACAAAAACACATTAAAATCATGCACTCTAAATTCAGCTTACAAGTTTCAGACATTTAAAATCGCAAGTTCCCTTGAAGGCTTGCTGAAACAAGTACGTCTTAAGGGAGTTTTTAAAGTAGGTAGTAGGACGGTGTCTAGCACCAGCCAGATGAAAAGGTATCCTCCGTCTGCCTCTTGCTTGGGTATGATACAGGAAATCTACTGACTTCAGAGTCCTATCTAAGGCATGGAGGTTAGAGAAGATATCCTGGACATCTGATCCAAATAACTGGAATCCTCTAAAGGGGGCACTGAGAATGGACTGTTGTGCATCATTCGCAAAGCCTGCCACCAGAACCAGGAGTACCTCCTCAAGCATATTCCTGAGGCAGCAGCCCTGGCTGAAACATTAGATATATCATGGGCCATATGAAGTATGTGTTTTCCTACATCAGCCCCAGCTGTGAGAGCTTTCAGAAGCTCCTGTGTGGGTGTACCATCTGGTAAAGCTTCAGCAGCTGCTTTAGCCTTTCTCCAGAGTGTGTGGTACTTAGCTATATGGACCTGGTAGTTAGCAATTCTGAGGCCCAGGGAAGCTGAAGCGAAAGTTCCCTTACCTAGCACATCCAACCTCCTGGATTTTTTATCATGAGGAAGTCAGCTAAGGTGTTTTTGTGCCCTTCATCTATCATGGCAGCACTGATTACTAAAAAGTCTGCCTCAGGCTGGCCAGCAAAGAAGGTTTCCCCGAGGGAGGCATATACATCTTCTCTGCCTTTCCTGGTATAGCAAGGATCTTTCGGCCTATGCTAGGCAGCAAAGGTGGCATCCTCCAGGGCAGGGAGGAGGAGTGGTATCACTATAGGAGGGGCATCAGGTAACTCCAAAATATCTATGAGGTTTTTCTTGGTTCTGTCCTGTTCCTCCAAATCAAACCTCATGGCAACATGTAACTGCTGCATCATGGTAATGAAAGAGGGGGTCCGGGTTGGGGGAGGGGACCACATAGTCTTCACTGCAAGTAGAGACAGTGGAACTAGTAATTTCATAAGGACTCACCACATTGTCTTCAGCCTCCTCCTCATCATCCTACATCATGAGATCAGGATTATATTCAAAGTCATCATCTGTCTGGTCGACTGGTCGAAGACCACGCGCTGGTGAGGCTGTCGGTGCTAGAGGAGGTGACTGAGACACAACCCTAGGAAGCATCGTCATGTGGGTTTGAACTGCAGGTCCCATAAATGGACCTCCTGGTACAGAAGGAGTAGGTAACAGGCACCTAAGCATGTCTGTGAAGGATGATAGAACCACCTGGGCATCAGCACCCATTTGGTCGATGGGTGCTCCGGTGAAAGCTGATGGAAGAGGCAAGGCCCCCCAGTGTTGATGGCAATGCACCAGCCATACTAGGCCTGGTGGCACCTATGGTCTGCCCTGACCTGGACGTTAGGTTGATGGTCGGGGAAGCAGCATCGCTGGAACAGTCAACAGCACTGTAGAGGTCACACCTGTGCAAAGGAGTGACCTAGAGCGTACCAAGGAGGTTTTCTCTTTCTTTCCCTCTCACAGTGTTTGTGCTTGTGGGTCCTGGATGATTTCTCCTGGGATTTTTGACAACCTGGACCAGGAGGAGTAGGCCAGCAATGCAGCAGAACTCTTTTGCTAGAGCTCCTTCTCCATGCAGGCTACCTGCTATTTTAAATGGTACTTCTCCAAAGTGCCCTTTCAATATTGCTAGGTGGCTGTGTTGAACCCTTTGCAAATGGAGCAGACTTGCATGCTGTGGTCTAGGCCAAGGCAACACATGCAGATGTGTGAATCGACGGGTGTAAATCTTTTCACTGCATTCACAATAACAGAAAAATTTAGATGATTCCTTCGAAAACATACACACCATAAAAAAATCACTTATAAAAATGAATACTTAACTATGGTGAGAAAATAAAGAAAGTCGCAGCTATCGCAGCAATGTTTCCATGCACGGTCCAATAAGTATGGTTGATGGTGGGAAAGAAATGAGAAGGAAAAGAGCCACCCACATTTATGTAGTAGCTGACGTCTTACATCGTTGTGTGTGGCCCCTAGTGGACTACCTGCAATTTCCATGTGGTCCTCGTGCCTGGCGGCTATAATTTCCATAGGTGTGGCCTGATGAAAGAGATATCCTTGAAGAAGATATTTAAATACCTCACAGAAGTAATTATGGCACAGGAGGGAAGTATTTTTCAGAGAAAAGGTTCTCAAGAAAAAGGGGACATGCTATAAAGGTGTTAGGACCACACGGAAAACTTTTAGCTAGCAGTGTCTGGCGGAAGCCCCCGACATCACGTGACCAATATCAGCATGCTGCTACATAGGGAGCAGTCATCACGCCCGCCCTCCAGTTCTCCCGCCAGAGACCTCAAAAGGTGCAACAGAAAAAAAGAGTGGGCTCCTGGAGCTAGAGAGCTATGACCATAGCCGGTTTTAGGCACCAGCGAACCCTGCGGTCACTGGGGGCCCCCTTCTAATGGAGGGTCCACAATCAGGCAGTTTATCTTAATTATTTTTAAATTTCTTAAATCTTATCTTCTTAAAATGGCAACAAAGAGGTTATGCAACACCTTTTGATGTGGCATCCTGATGTCAAGAAATGCCTTACTAAGCTATGACCCAGACAATAAGAAGTAGATGGGTGGCAATGGATGTGATAGCAGGAACAACCCCATGGACTAATACTGATGTCTCCTCCTAAAAAATGTAAAGATACCCCTGGTTGTACTGATAATAGAATAAAATTGTGTGTATTGGTTACATTCAAACATATGGGGTGAAGGTCGGCCAAGTAAGGGGGCCCCATGACTTCAATAATCCTGCTGAGGACCCCCAAAACTCTAAAGCCAGCCCTGGCTATGACAGGAGAAAGAGCAGAAGAAAAACCCCAGGGGGAAGGTGGGAGGGAAAGCAGCATCTACTGCAAGAGCCTCTCTCGAAGATCTACTGTTACTGCAAGTTCTTACGTAACTGTACTATCTTACTTTGACTGCTTGGGACTCAGTCCTACCTGTTAGTACCTACTGCAAGAGCCCTGTCAGAGTCAGACAAGTCTGAGACATGGGAGGTAGGAACAAGTCAGCAGTAAATAGGGATCTTAGGACAAGAGTCCATGTAGAACAGCCAGGCTGAAGCCTGCCCTGCACCTAGAAGCAATGTCCAAACTGTAGTGCCTAGTGAAGGTGTGGACAGAATTCCAAGTAGAAGCCGTACAGATATCTGAGGGGAGACATTCCTGAAATAAGCAGTAGAAGCAGCCATGCCTCTGGCTGAATGACCTTTAACCTCCCCCGGAAGGGTTTTGTTACACTTCTGATAACAAAAGGTGATACAGTTTGCCAACCATTTGGACAAACAGTTTTGAAACCGCAGCGCCCTCTCTTTTGGGTGCAAAGGAAACAAGCACCTGATCAGTTTTACGGACTGGCTTTGTCCTGTTCATGCAGTAACGAAGAATTCTATGTACATCCAGCGTGAGCAGAATTGCTTCACCCCAATTAGAATGCTCAGGGTGATATACTGGCAACTGAAGAGACTAATTCAAGGTGGAGTCTGATAACACCTTAGGCAGAAACTTAGGATTTGTACGCAGAGCCACCCGGTTTCTGTGAAAAATCAAATAAGGCTCCTTACACATCAGGGTCTGAAGCTCAGAAATCCTTCTAGCTGAAGTAATGGCAACCAAAAAGAGCGCTTTCCATGTAAGGTAGCGCATGTCGCAACTCGCCGCTGGTTCAAATGGGGGCAGCGTGAGTTTCTCCAAAATGAAACGGAGATCCCAGGTAGGAGCAGTGTTCCTAACTGGGGGTTTCAAATGAAGGACCCCTTCAAAAAAGTCTTGGATACTTCCATCTGAGCCAAAGGTTTGCCACCCACAGAGATGTGGTAGACAGAAATGGTGGACAAATGGACCTTTAGTGTCCAATAAAGTCCCAGGTCAGAGAGATACAGGAGGTAGTCTAGGACCTGAGGAACTGGGCAGGAAAAGGGTTCCAACTCCTTGGACGTGGCCCATATTGAAAATCTCTACCATTTCATAGCATATGTGGCCCTAGTGGATGGCTTCCTGGCTTCCACTAGGATCTGTACCACCCCAGGGGAGACCCCACAGCGGGCAGCATCTATGTCAGTAGGTGCCACGCATGAAGGTGAAGGGACCACAGGCCTGGATGGACCAGGGTTCCCTGTTCCTGTGTCAACAGATCTTGGCAGATTGGTAGTGGAACTGGAGGGTCCACTGACAGCTGCTGAAGCAAAAAGAACCAAATTTGCCTGGTTCAGAAGGAATCTATCAAAATCCTTTGTGCCCCTTCTGCCTGAAGTTTCAGAAGAACTCTCTGCATCAGTGGAAGTGGAGGGAAGGCATACATGAATCTCCCCTTCTAATATTTTGGCAGTTGAAATTCAATGCAAGGAAGTGCAAGATAATGCATATGGGGCACAAAAACCCTGGCACAATATATCAGTTGGGGGGTGAGGATATAGCATGCACCAAGCAGGAAAGGGATCTTGGGGTTATCATCTCTGATGACCTCAAGGCAGGGAAACAGTGCGACAAGCCAGCAGGTAAAGCAAATAGGATAATGGGATGCATAGGCAGGGGCATCACCAGCAGGAAAAGGGAGGTCATAATTCCACTATACAAGACACTAGTGAGGCCCCACCTGGAGTACACTGCACAGTTCTGGAGACCTTACCTATGTAAGGACATAGACAGGGTAGAGAAGATTCAGAGGAGGGCAACAAAGATGGTGCATGGATTGCATCACAAGTTCTATGAGGACAGGTTGAAGGAACTGAACATGTACTCCTGGAGGAGAGGAGGAGGAGAGAGGGGATATGATAGAGACATACAAGTATCTTACAGGGAGGAACAGGGTGCAGGAATACACTATTTTTAGCTGAAAAACATGTTCCAGGACTAGAGGGCATGGGATGAAGTTGAGGGAGGACGATTCAGAGGAAACGTGAGGAAGAATTTCTTCACAGAACGGGTGGTGGACAAGTGGAACACCCTGCCAGAGGAAGTATTGGGGGCTGAAACAATCACGGGATTTAAGAATACATGGGATAGACATAAAGGAGTTCTGGAGGTCAGGGGTTAAGGGCAACAGACTTCTTGGAAAACATAAACTGAACTTATAAGCTCAAATGGGCAGACTGGGTGGGCCATAGGCCCTTATCTGCAGACACTGTCTATGTATCTACGTATGTATGTAACATAAAGACAGCGTGTCTCACCAGAAAACACCACATCCTGGAGCGAGCCAGTAGAAAGTTGGTAGTTTTGCGTTGAATGGGGATGCGAACAGATCTAGGCCTGCTCTTCCCCATCTTTTGAAGATGCTGTCTACCACTGACTGTCTCCGTTCCCACTCGCGGACTCTGGCTTGAGTGCGACTGAGGGCATCCACCAGGACGTTTTGAACACCTGGAATGTGAACTGCTGTCAGAAGAAGGCTGTGACAGACCGCCCAGTACCATACTCTCATCGCTTCGCGACAGAGGGGGTATGAGCACGTTCTGCCCTGTTTGTGTACCAGACGATGCACATGTTGTCTGTCTGGATCATGAGCCGCCCCAGCTGTATTAAATGCTGGAAAGCTTGTAAAGCATTCAGTACCACCCTCATCTCCAACACATTGATGTGGAGAGGGAGTTCGCTGTTGGACCAAGAGCCCAGAGTCCTGTGAGCACCCAGGTGGGCTCCCCATCCCGATCTGGAGGTATCTGTCATCAGGATCTGGAAGGGAAGGTCCATATAGAACAGAAAACCCTGAAAGAGGATGTCCAGGTCCTGTCACCACAACAGATCCCGAGCCATCGGGTCTGGGACCCCGATCTCGTGATTCAGATCGTCGGATCTCTGGTCCCATTGTACCGACAGTCCACTGCGTGACTCTCATATGAAGTCTGGCTAGGGAGACTGTAAGGATTGCCACAGCCATGTGACCGAGAAGGCGAAGAATCGTCTTGGCCGACATCCTTCTGTGAGGCCACAAAGTGTGTCTGTTTGAGCAGGGTTTCCATCCTGTCTAGTGGCAGGAATGCTCTGTCCTGAACCATATCCAACACTGCCTCAATAAACTGGAGTTGTTATGTAGGAAAAAAGGTGGGATTTGGAATGGCTGACAGTAATGCCCACCTTCTGGAAAAGGTCCAGAGTAATGGCCAGGGAACTGGCCAATTTCCCTCAATGGGGCCGAAGGAAGCTAATCGTCGAAGTACAGAAAAACATGTACCCCTTTGTCTGCGCAAGGCTGCTGCTACCACCGCTAGGCATTTCATGAACACTCTGGGTGCCAACAAAAGGCCGAAGGGAAGAGCTTTGAACTGAAAATGCTCTCCCAGAAAAAACAGAATCGGAAGACTCTGTGGTGCAGCAGGAAAAACTGGGATGTGCAGGTAGGTATCCTGCATGTCCAGTGCACATAGCCAATGGTCCTTCTGTAAGAGAGGAATCAAGTTTGGTACAGACATCATTCAGAACCTCTTGGATTCCACGTAGAGGTTCAGGGAACTTAGGTCCAGAATGGGTCTGAGATCGGCAGCCTTCTTGGGCACCAGGAAGAAGTGTGAATAGAACCCTTTCCCTTACTGCTTTTGCTAACAGGGAGCTTATTTCTCTAACCTGTCACCTTGAGCCACCAGCTGGAGTACCTATGAGTCTGTGGTTATAGCCTCCCATCTCAGTTAGGTGTCTTGCAAAACTTCCTCCTACCGGTTCCTCTGCGACTTGCTCCAGAGGAGGGAGCAGGTCCAGTGAGTCAGGAGGCAGTGGCTCCCGAGGCCCTATGGGATTTTGCTGGGGGCGCCGTGCCTGCCAAAGGGCCCCCGACATTTGTTCGGGCGTCGGTTCTGTGGCTGCCTTTGCTGCCACTGAAATGGCTGCTTAGGTTTCTGAAGGTGTTTATATATGAACTGGACAGAGCACAAGGCCTTGCCCTTGCCCTGCAAGTCTGTAATGATGTCTATGACACCCCTCCAAACAAGACTGGACCTCGGAAAGGTGCATCTTGAAAGGCTGTCTGAACCTCTGGTGCCAGACTTGAATTCCTGAGCCATACATGCCTCCGCAGGCTACTGGCAGTGGCTGTGCCCCTAGCTGATGTATCCATGGCATCATAGGCGGCCCTCAGGGTGTGTCTCCTAGCCAATCTAGCCGACCTGACCATGCCTGCTATTTCCTCTTTCAACTGGGAGTCTTGGAGAGAGTCGATCTTGGGACTCCAGTTGTCCCAAAAGAAAACATTACTTACCATAGTAATCCTGTTTCTTCTAAGGGAATCTTACTGTATTCTGACATATGCAGTATTATCCTCCCATTGTACTGCCCTGGAGCCAAAATGGTTAATAGAACCTATGCTAATGATGGAATGCTAGGCTCATGCTCAGTTTTCAAATCACTATCCCTGGTAAACATTTACAACTGTCAAATTCTTACGCAGCGTGAATACCAACAAGCTATCTATACTAATTTTAACAATTAACTAAATAAATGACAACCAACGAGCCCCTTCAGTTGAAAATGTGGGCTACACTAAGACTCAAGTCACTAAGTCCAACAACAGAACCACTCATGGGTTTACAACAGCATGGACAGCTATGCTGCAATGCCCATAGGTTCTAGCAGGGGATGTAGGGTGGGAGCGCAGAAGAAAAAACTACTCACCATATTGTTTCTTCTAATGGAGTCTTGCTGTATTCAGACATAATGCAGTTAGCCCCAGCATTTGAACTTCCCCGGAGAGGAAAGAGTTAACTCTATGCAGAAGCATAGAACGTTCTCGAGCTCGATTTTCAAACCTCTGTCAGTGGTACTTTCCAGTGTGACCAACAGATTCTTACGAGGACACTAACTAACATACTATAGTATGGAAATTGTTCAACATATAGCCAAAGGACAAAATATTATTTTTGGCCCCAAAAGACTCAAGTCAAAAACCCAAGAAGGAAAGGAAGTGACAATATTTAAGTATAAAACACCAAAAAAAATAACAACATCATCCACCCCACCCGAGAGGGAGGGTACAAGGTACACCCCTGAGGTGCAACACTGTACCTGCCAGCACAGTTCCCAAAAAACAGGTTCTGAGAGGGGAGGCGGGGGAGGTCTGAATACAGCAAGACTCCATTAGAAGAAACAATATTACTGTGGTGAGTAATTTTTTTCTTCAAACCACATGAAGTCTTGCTGTATTCAGACATAATGCAGACTACCAAGCAGTTACCTATGGAGGAGGGAATGCAGAACCTACTTTGGGAAGAGGCTCTGCAGTACTACTGTGCCAAACCTAGCATCACTCCTAGCCTGGATGTCCAGGAGTAATGCTTGTGAAAGTATGTACTGTTTTCCAGGTGGCTGCTTTTACAGATCTCTAACAAAGGTATATCTCTGGTCAAGCACAGAAGCAGCTGTACCCCCAGTCGAATGAGCCCTCAGGCCTGAAGGGGGCGTTCTACCCAACTTATCATAACAGAATTGTATACAAGAAACAATCCACCTGGCAATAGTTCTTTTAGTGGCAGGCTTACCTTTCCCCACTTCGCCATACCTGAGAAACAACTGAAGACAGTCATTTCTATGTGCCTTAGTATGCTCAATGTAGTAGCTAAGGGCCCTCTTAACATCCAGACTGTGTAACCTTCTTTCACCTGAAGAAGAATGATCAGTGAAAAACACAGGGAAAGGAATAGACTGGTTCAGATGAAAATCCGATACCACTTTGGGCAAGAACCTCCTACTGGTTCTTAGGACCACTTTGTCCCTATGGAAGGAGATGAACTCAGGTTCAACTGACAGAGCCTGTAACTCACTAATCCGCCTGGCAGAAGTAACAGCTACCAGGAACACAGTTTTCCAGGTCAAATACTTAAATCCGGCCGAAGCCAGAGGTTCAAAGGGTGGCTGCATAAGATGAGCTATGCAGACATTAAGATCCCAAGGTGGAGTGGGCTCCCTAAAGGGAGGGTTAATGTGAACCAGTCCCTTGAAAAACTTTCTGAAAACAGGATGAGATCCCAGGGAACAGCCCTTCCCTGCTGAAAGGAATGCAGAGACAGCTGCCAGATGAACCTTCAGAGTGGCAGGCCTAAGGCCTAGACCATTCAGATGAACTAGATAGTCTAAGGTTGTGGAAATGCCTGCAGAATCAGGCAGGATGCCTTTCTGAGAGCACCAAATACTGAACCTTTTCTATTTTGAGTTGTACGTTTTTCTAGTAGAAGGTTTCCTGGAGACCTTCAGAATATCCAGAACTCCCCTGAGACAGATGTAGTGCTGCATACTCTAACTCTTCAAGAGCCAGGCCTTGAGATTGAGAGACTGGAGATTGGGGTACCAGATCCGCCCCGGGAGGAGGACAGGAGATTGCATGTCCTGGGCAGAGACAGGGGACGTGACACTGACAAGGACGGCAGTAGAGGATACCAAGGCTGTCTGGCTCAATCTGGAGCCACCAGTATCACTGTGCAGGGTTGAGTCCTGATCTTGATCAGGACTCTGAACAGCACAGGGAAGGGAGGGAAGGCATAGATAAACCTGCCCTTCCAGTCCAAAATGAGAGCATCCTGGGGAACCGTCCCCAGGACTGGAGGTCTGCAACAAAATAGAGGAAGTTGATGATTGTCCAGTGCTGCAAAGACATCTATCTCCGGAGTGCCCCACCTGGAGAAGATGACCTTCAAGATGTGAGGATCCAGGCACCATTTGTGATGTCCCTGTGAAATTCTGCTCAGAGCATCTGCTAGTACGTTGTCCTTCCCTGGAAGGTGAACTGCTACCAGAGAAGTCTGAAGAGAATAGGCCAGAGACCACAGCTTCATGGCCTCTGTGCACAAGGCCAAGGACCGAGTGCCTCCCTGTTTGTTGATGTACCACATTGTGGTGGTGTTGTCTGTCCTGACTTGGACCACCTTACAGAAAAGCTCTGCAGGCAGGGCTAGGAAAACTGCCCTGAGTTCCAAGAGATTGATATGAAGGAGAGACTCTTGTGGAGACCAGACCTCTTGAGCTGTCAGGGCTACCAGGTGGGCTCCCCACCCTATGAGAGAAGCATCCATAGTTAAAACTACTGATGGGACTTGAGGGAGGAATTGAACCCCCTTGTCTGAGGTTGTCCTGGTCCAGCCACCACTGGAGAGCTAGGACCAGAGTCTGAGTCACTGGAATCAGTTTGGTAAATGAATCCTTCTTATGAGACCAAAAAGACCTTAGATGAAACTGAATATCCCTCATCTGGAACCTTGCTCCCTGAACCACTGCCGTGGAAGCTGTCATGTGGCCCAGGAGCTGGAGCAACTGTCTTGCTGGGCAGGAGACCTGAGGTAGAAAGGAGGAAGCGAGATCCACCAGGGCCTTCACCCTTGCCAGGGGAAGAAGGCTTTTGCTTGTACAGTGTCCAACTCTATGTCTACAAAGGTGAGAAGCTGAACTGGTTCGAGGACAGACTTTGGAAGACTGAGAAGAAACCCCAGGGAGCTGAGCAGGTCCTGGGTAGTTTGAAGAGCTGACTTGACCTGTAAAAGTGACTGACCCACTAAGAGCCAGTCGTCCAGATACGGGAAGATGGTGATACCCCACCTTCTAAGGTAAGCCACCACTACTGCAAGGCACTTTGTGAACACCCTTGGAGCTGATGTTAGGCCGAATGGCATAGCTCTGAATTGGTAATGGCCTGAAGGCAGCTCGAACCCGAGGTATTTTTTGTGGGAGCACCTGATAGGAATATGGAAGTAGGCATCCTTGAGGTCCAGAGATGCTAGCCAATCCCCTGGCCTTAGAGAGGGAAGAATTATTCCCAGAGTTACCATTTTGAATTTGGGCTTTGAAATGTGTTTGTTCAAATACCTTAGGTCTAGGATGGGTCGCCACTCCCCTGTTTTCTTTGGGGTATAGAAGTACCTGGAGTACAGTCCTTTTCCCTTGTGCTGAGTAGGAACCTTCTCTATAGTTCTGAGAGCTAGAAGAGAGGAAACCTCTGCCTCTATGGCAATGGTTTCTGAGAGTGATGCAGGTGGAAAAGACTTGGCTCTCTTTTTTGGAAATTTTTTGAAGCTGTGGGCCAGTCTCTGGCTTACTACTTCCAGGACCCACTTGTCTGAGGTCACAGACTTCCAGGCCTGGAAGTAGTAAGCCAGCCTGCTTCCTACTAGAAATGGGGAGTCGACCCGGGCTGACACATCAGGGTGTCTGCTTGGCAGGAGCCTTAGATTGAGAGGAGGAGGGAGCAGTTCTGCTCATCTCCCTCCTGCCCTTCCCCTCTGAAGAACCCCCTCTGTGGGAAGGGAGAGGAGGCCTGGGCTTGGTAAAAAGGACTTTGAAAGGGCCTGCCCCCTGCCCCTAGACTGCTGCTTGTGCGGAGTGGCTTGCCTTTCTTTGGCCTGTGCACTCCTGTACGTGGTCCTGTATTCATCCATTTTCTTCATGTAAGCCTCTGTCTGCTCCCCAAACAGACAGTTGTCTACTACAGGAAAATCCATAGCCTTAGTCTGGGCATCCTGTGAAAGGCTAGTACATCTGAGCCAAACATGTCTTCTGAGAGACACAGATGTAGCCATGACTCTAGATGCCACATCACTGGAGTCCACAGCAGCATGAAATTGCATTATGGATGCCTCAATTCCATCAGCAGCCACCTCCTCCAGCTCCTTGTCTAGCTGGGGAAAGGCCTGTTTAGCCAGTTCCAGAACCATGACCCATCTGGATTTCTGGTACCTGGCTGTGTGGGCCATATAAGTAGCCTGTCTGAGTCCCAAAGAGGATGCCAAATACTGTTTTTTGGCCATGGCATCCACTTTCCTGGAGTCCTTATCCGGGGTGAAGCCAAAGGAATGTTAGCTCTGTCACAAGCTGCAGCCTGCACTACGCCAATATGGCTGCAATGACTATAAAGGAACTCCGCTGCTGAGCCTCCACAGGAGGTATTGAATTAGGGGTTTCTAAAATTTTGTGTGTCTGTTTCCCCAAGGATTTATGAAGAGGGATAGACAGCCTTTTGGACTCGGGGATGTCCATAATTTCCACAAAAATCAGGCTCTTCATCCTCCTCTGCAGCTTCAACCAAGGGAAGCTGCAGGGTTTCTGCCACCTTTTTGTAGAATAAAAAATGTGAAGGGGACTCAGAGAGCCTGGGAGGAGAGACACCCGAGGGCCTGTCTGGGGAGATGTCTGGTTCAATGGGCACATCCAGACCCCCCTGGTCATCGTCATCATCACCGGGATAGTCTTAGTCTCCCTCCCCCTCCTCATAATAAACGTCTGGCTCATAATCCGGAGGAGACTGATCTGACCGAATCGACCGCCTAACCAGCGGTACCGGTTTGGACGGAACTGGTCTAAGCGATTGAACAATGCTAATCACTTTGGCTATTTCATCCGCAGTTGGAGAGCGCGACACCGGATCCGAACCGGAAGACTTACTTCTTTTTTGATGGAACTGACCTCTCGAGGTTGGCTCTCCTTTTGCCCGAGGAGGTACTGCCTAGGTCAGCAGGCACCTCCTCAGATTCGGCAGCAACCGAACTTGGCAGGCCATCCGGATGTACAGACTTCTCGGCCTCCCTTTCCTTCAGCCTACTCAGTCTTTTGTCTAGAGTGGATTTAGGAAAATTTTTACAGATTTGGCAGTCTGACTTGAGGTGGTCAGCCCCCAGACAATAAACACAGATGAGGTGGGGGTCAACCTTAGCAAAGGCCTCCCCACACTCAGTACAGTGTTGAAACCCAGTGGGTCCAGTTTTCTTCTTGGGTTTCTCAGACATGGCCAACCTAACAAATTACTCTATTGCAGCTTTCAAGCCAGGTAATACAATAACTGATCGGTTACAAACCGTGTCATGGGCTATTTAAAAGAACCGGCAAAGGTACGGTTCTTTTGAAACCGATCGGTACCGGAACACCACTCTAATCCCAGAAATAAAATTAAACAGAATGGGTCAGTTCCAAACCGGACCGACCGGAAAGAAACCAAAGAAAACAACAATTTCCAACTTTTTCACAGAAATAAAACACAGTCACTACCTATCTACACACTACCTGTACCGTAGACAGAGGCTGGAAATCTGAAAATAACAAAAAAATATATGGTTTAAACCGAACGCCTTTACTTTTACTGAACCGAGCAGAGGAAATCTCCAGAGCGACTTCACTGTTAGACGGAGTAAAGAATCTGACGGTTACACTGGGAAGTACCACAGACAGAGGTTTGAAGACAGAGCTCGAGCTCAACATTCTATGCTTCTGCATAGAGTTAACTCTTTCCTCTCCGGGGCAGTTCAAGTGCTGGGGCTAACTGCATTATGTCTGAATACAGCAAGACTTCATGTGGTTTGAATACAGTAAGATTCCCTTAGAAGAAACAAGATTACTAGGATTTTAATGACATGTGGGAGCCAAATAGGCCCATTCAACATGCTTCCCACATATGTGGGACAATTACACCAATATATTGCAATTGTAATATGTATAATCTAAGTAGTTTTTAAAAGATTCTAGAGAGGGTCTATTTATTCCATCCTGAGAAAGTTTGTTCCATGCCAAAGCTGTTCTAATTTTAAAATATTGATCCCTTTTAAAGGTTTTACTTTTCTCAACCAATATTTTCTGGTTATGAGAACGTAGATTCCTCCTTGTTTTACTATATTGTATATTAAACTCTTGTAGACCAAGATCGTTATGGACTAATTTATACAGTAAAAGAAGATCCCCTCTTTGTCTGCGTGCTTCAAGACTGTGTAATCCAATCTCTTTCAATCTATCACAGTATTGTTTTGATTTCAATCTAGGAATACATCTAGTCATTTTTCTTTGGACCCCCCCTCCAACAACACAATGTCCTTTTTTAAATATGGAGACCAAAACTGTGATCCATAGTCCATAATGGATCATACATAAGTTTTATACAAGGGTACAATGAGGCGCTCAGATCTTCCTACAAAGGTTTGTCTTGCTTTTGTTAGCAAGAAATGGGCAGATCTTGCCATTTTTTTTTTTTTTTCTTTACATTGGCTATCTGCTGAAAGAGTTTCATTAACTATTATTCCCAATGACACATGAAGCTGTTTTAATTACAGTTTGATTAAGGATATAGGTAAATCTAGGATTGTTTTTGCCAACATGTAGAACTACACACTTATCTGTGTTAAATTTCATATCATTTTCATATGCCCATTTTTCAATCTTGGCCAAATCTGAAATTAACTGAAAATGTTTATGAACAGTGCTGACTTCGACACATAGCTTAGTGTCATCTGCAAATTTATTATATGAGAATTAATATTGCTATTCATATCTTGGACATAGATATTAAATAATAAAGGTCCAAGCACCGAACCCTGCGGCACCCCACTACCCACCTCCCCCTCCTCAGAAAGCGCTCCACTGACACGTACTTTCCGACTCCTGTTGAGCAAGTAACTATTGAAATTTAAAGAAATAAGTTTGGTAATAAATTTATCAAGAACCACTCTGTTGAAAGCTTTGGAAAAATTCCAGTAGGATTATATCACAAGGATTCCCTTCATCCAGTTTTTTTACCGACACTATCATAGAATGTAATCAGATTTGAAGTACAGGGTCTTCCCTTGATAAATCCATGCTGTTTAACATAGGTTTGACCTGTTTTTTCTATATGTAGTTCTAGCCTATTTTTAATAAGCCGCTCTAGTAATTTACAACAGTGAGAAGTAAGACTAACTGGCCAATAATTGTCCATTCTACCCCATTACCTGATTTATGTATAGGTAAAACTAAAGCACCTCTCCAATCATCAGGTATCTGACCTTTACTTATAGACTTATTAAAAAGTAAAGTCAAAGGATATGCCAGTGTATTTCCCGCCTTTTTTAATAAGATGGTGTTGATGCCATCAGGTCCTAGACTAGAGTTGATATTAAGCTGTTCTATGAGATTAATAATCTCTTCCTCTTGGAAATATATATTCCTAGATTTGACAAGTTCTGGTACAATTTTCTTAATTGGTCTAGAAAATACTGAACAAAAATAAGAATTGAATTTATTAGCAACTAGTTTATCATCAGTTCTTACACGTTGATTCTCTCTAATGGGTCCCACGGTTTTAACCCTATTCTGACAACTGGTATTCATGTAGGAATATAATAACTTCTTGCTATTAGTAGTTGCTATAGACAGCTCCAGATGTAATTTCCTCATTCTAATTGATTTTTTTTTATTAATTTCTGTGCACCCAGATCTCTTTCCCATCTTTATTTGGAGAAATGTAATTAAAATTTATGAAAATCTCTGTTTGTGCTTAACTAGTTTCTTAATCTTTTCATTCATCCATCCAAACTGGGATTTTACCCTTTGTGTTATATTTAGCCCTGGCTGGAACATAAAGGTCTTCTATCTCCCATAGTATTTCTTTAAATTCAGTCCAAGCCTCTTCTATTGATTTAGATTTTGAGCCTAAAATCATCTCCCAACCTATATCCAATATCATGGAATTCATTTTTACAAAGTCAGCTTTATGATGGTCTTTCACCATACTTTTGGGTCCTAGATAATGATGTCTGATATTTAAATGATATTTAATAGTACAATGGTCACTGTTAACCAATGCTGGTCCTATAGACAAATTTTCGATCTCTTCCTCTATATTAGTCAATAATAGATCTAATATATTCCCATCCCTTGTTGGAGAATCAATAATTTGATTTAATCCGTTACTGATACAAAGATCAATAAATTCTCGTTCTTTAACTTCAGAACCAATAAGGTCTGACCAGTTAATTCCAGGATAGTTATAATCTCCCATCAATAACACATCTCCCAATGTTGTCATTGTATTTCCTCATTAAGAGCTTGGTTGTATTCATTATTTGCCATAGGTGGTCTATAACAATTTCCAATGATTATAGGTGATCTGCCGAACGGTGAGATTTTAACCCAAACTGATTCTAAATATCACAGTCTATTGATGGTTCAATGATGACAGATTGAAATGACTCATGCACATATAAACAAATGCCACTGCCTTTCATATTTCCACTCCTATTCTTTTTATATAGCCTATAACCTAGTACATTCATGATACCCTCAGAATCCTGGTCCCACCAGGTTTCAGTGATTGCCACTACATGTAATTTATATAGGTTCATTAATGCCTCCAATTCCAAATTTATTTTATTTTTTTTTTTAACAAATTTAAGCTTCTTGCATTTATAAAGAAAATATTTCAACCCTCAGTCCCTTTTACTTTATCACATATTCTTCCCTCCCTCCACTTATTCAGTTTAAAGTCTTAGAAATGGTTGTCAAAAACTTCTTGGCCAGTAGATTATGTCCCCTTTTATTTAGGTGGAGACCATCCCATGCAAATAAATGTCTGTTATCAAACTCCTCCCAATGAGTAATACAGTTATAATCGTTGTTAAGACACCATTGTCGCACCTAATTATTGATTATCTTAATTTCGTAGATTTATTTGCTTTTGTTAACCAAGTAAGCACTCTAGACATCAAAGTGCCTATTTTCATGTGCGACCCGGGAGGGTTACAGAGTACATAGGAAACAAAATACAGAGTCGAGGTAGCATACAGGAGCCACAGGCTCAGACATATGGGTGGTACAGCATATGGTACAACAGACTTAAACAGTCATGAAGGCAGTATAACAGCAAGCATTACATAACTCCAAGAGGTAAGATAAACCCAAATAACAGCACAAAAGAGAATTACATGAAATTAATTGAAAGTACAAGCAAGCATTTACATAACGTAAGCGCCTATCTTGAGAGAGATGTACAACAAATAATGCAAGATAGAAGCAGGTACTGTTATAACAGGGTCACCTCACTAACAGGAGGGTGGTCAGTGCCATTATGCTGGTTAACAGCAGAGATTCATCAGCACACAGGACAGCTCCCTCAGTGAAATCGGGGGAGGGAGAGAATATGCTGGGTCTATATGGAACATAGACAGGCAGAGGCAGTTTTGAGGAAGCTCCATAGGGATGTTTTGAAGCAGGGATGGGAGGGAGAGGCACGAACTAGGGTGGGAAGGGAGTTCCATAGTCTTGGCGCATGGACAGAGAAGGCCCGGTCCCCAGCAAGGATGCGGGTCTTAAGAACCAGGCGGACCTGTGTCGCACTGGATCTTAAGTGGTAGGCAGAGGTTCCGTGTTTAAGGGGAAGGGCAAGTGCAGAAGGAGTGGCTGTTCCAACTAAGTTATCTATGAAGTTGCCATGGACAAAGGCACGGTGCTTTTCAGGGGGGAGCCACTGCAGCCGTGAGTACAGCTCACAGCGATGCATAAGGCGAGGGGCAGAGTGCAAAGCGGCATATGCTGTTGTAAGTAGTATCCCATTTCGCAAGGCTAGAGTTCGGGACTGGGACAAAGGCTACGAGCCCATAACAAAGCGTGGGAAGAAGTATCCCCCTGGCTATGGCGAGCCGAGCGGCTGGGATGAGGCAATCTTTGGCTCTGTAGGCAAGTCCGAGCTTGCCATTCGAGGCTTTACATACATTCCGAAGATGCATGGTGAGATCCAGTTGTGGAACAAGGGTAACTCCTAGATACTTGACGGAGTCGATGACTGGCAGGAGGGAGCCATTTGCACCATAGATAGAGGCTTGGGGCAGGAAGAGGTTTTAGTCACAGAGCCAAACAGCATGGCCTGGGTCTTCTTCAGGTTGACGGTAAGTTTGTGGCCCTCGAGCCAGTTCTAGATAAGATCAAAGTCAGAGTTAAGCCTGGGAGTTGATGATAGCAATATCCTGAGAACTGGCCAGTACGACGAGGTCATCTGCGTATAGAGTTGGGTGCCTTTGGGTAGTAGCGGAGGGTAGTTCATTAATAAATAGGGAAAACAAAATGGGTCCAAGTACAGATCCCTGGGGGATCCTGCAGTTTACTGGGGAGAGGGCAGAGAGGGTGAGGTTGAAGCAGGTGTATTGCTGCCTTCCCTCAAGGTAGTTGGAGAACCAGGCAAGGGCACGGTGGGAGAATCCGAGAGAATAAAGAGTGGAGTGGAGGAGGGAATGGTCAACCCGACCGAAGGCCTTAGAGAGATCAACGAAGATGGCACCAGTCAGTTTCACAGCATTTGTTGCTTGTGCGATCGGCAGAATCTCAGAAAAGGAGATATCACAATTTCTGGCTTTCAAAATATCACTTAATATAATAAAGTCTGCCTTGATGTCATCTATTTTATTTTTTATTAATACTGTTTGTACCAGCGTGTATAACAACAACTGGTTTATTTCCACCATTCTTCAGAATATCTGTGGCCATTAATGTAATGTCTGATACAGTGGTTCCTTTAAAGCTGCTCAATGTTCTATTATCTTTATCAGGATTACATATGTGCCTATCTATCCGTTTAATCATGGAATCATCAAGCACAAACACTTGTTGAGATATCTCATTTTCTAGGGACTCTTGTGGGTTGTCAGTTGAAACAATTCCATTATCAGAAGGGCAGACTGGGTTATGATTTTGTTTATCCAGGGAGGACTTGGGATGATTTTGTTTATCCAGGGAGGACTCGGGACTGTGAGTAAATTATATTTGTTTTGTGCTTTTATCATATATTTTGTGGAGAACAGCGGAGTTGTTTTCAACACAATTCACAGGGACTGCTTCATTAATCATGCTTGAGACATGTTCCATACTTACACTATCTTCCCAGTCACTTAATGTAGAATATTGATTCCTAAGTGGTAAGGAGAAATCCATTTCTTTTCTACCTCATTTAGATTTATTTCCAGTAACTGCTGACCATTCAAAGCTATCATCATCTGTCCATTCTACCTCCATCTCCTTTCTCTTAACACCCCCCTCTCCTATAGTACTCTGTGCTACAGGCTCATTAAACACAGGTGGTTGATTAATCTGCATGTTGTTCCCATGAATCATCTCAGCATGCTCTCTATGCTGGACAGCTCAGGCTGGATCAATAATATTTTTCATCAGTAGCCGAATAGTTTTTTGGTTGCTTATAACATCATTAATTTTTTGATGCAACTCAGCTAACTCTTTTTGTAAGGTGGCTATGTGGACACAGTTATTACAATTGAATCTCTTGTTGCTTTTTACCTATGTTAGTACCTTCCACAAGTTTAATCCAGCGCAGCCTAGCTGTCTGCTCTCTCCAAGTGTATATTTCTTTTTTATGTATCCAACCTGTTTCGTCATTCCCCTGTCCTAACCTCACTTTATTGTTGTCTCCCCCCCTTTTTTGACGAGGTACCTTTGTAAACTAGTCTTTGGCCCAAAGGGGTTGTAAACTGATTCTCTACAATAAAAAAAAAAAATAGGGCCTAGAACAGGGCCCTCGTTTTCCAGCAGTGTAAACATGCTACATCTTTGGCATTTATAGGCAGTATAGCACAGTGGTTTAAGGCTCTGAGCTGCAAATCTGATGACATCCAGCAGATCAGACTGGGGTTTGAATCCCACAGCCCCCACTTGCATACTGTGTGACCCTGAGCAAGTCACTTAACTTCCTTGTGCTCCCAGGTCGCACCTGGAAACAAGCTTCGGCTTAGTGTGCCTTTCCTGATTAAACAATTTCCCCTTTCCTATTTAAATGCTCTATCTCCCTCAGGAGTAATAATTTTAATCTCCATATGGCATACCTGAGTTTTACTGCTTAAATTACTCTGGTTGAATCCTTTGAAACTCCTATGTCTCCTTTACCCCTACTGCCGCTGCTGACACTGCAGACGCGCGCTCGCTCTGCTTGCGGAGCTTGCCCTTAAGTGCCTCGCACCTGGAAGTGCGTCGGGTGAAACACTGATGAAACCTCACTGGGTTTCAACACTAAATAAATTTAAAATAAGCAGCAGAGTACCTGCTTTCTTCACTAAGCGTTAGTTGTGATGCTAAAAACACCTACAATGCTATATTCTGCAAAACAATTCAATCACCCTTGGAGTTTAGATATCAAGCCAGACCCAGGAACATGTAGTCCTCAGGGCTTCAAAGAACTACAAGTCCCAGACTACTTCCTGCCCTAGTACATCCAACTCAGTGATCTTATTATATGGTTCTTAAGGATTGCCCTCACAACAAGGATGTAAGGCTCATATCTGCAGTGCTCGTTCTCACTGCCCGTACTGTCTCACTACAAGTAGTCTCACAGAATAGGTACAGTGAAGTGGTAAGTAATGTGTTCTTCAAACCCCAGGAAATCTTACTGTATTCTGATATATGCAGAATATCCAAGCATTACCTTTGGAGGAGGGTAGAGAACCTATTTAGGAAACAAGCTCTGCAGTACTTTATTTTTATTTATTTATTTATTGTAATATTAAGAAAAGACCTCTGAGTCAGAAACTCATTTACAAAGGTTCCACATCACACATAAAAGAACAGGGACATTACTTGATTACAGATTACAACACATTACAAATAACAGGCATAGAAGTTACATACTTGTTCAGTAGATTGCTGTGCCAAACCTGACATCACCTCTTGCCTGGGTATCTAGGCTGTAGTGTTTGGTAAATGTGTGAACTGTTTTCCACGTAGCTGCTTTACCGATTTCCAACAAAAGAAATATCTCCTGCAGCTGCATTGAGGCAGCTGTATCCCTTGCAGAGAGAGCCCTAAGGCCTGCAAGGATTCCTTACCTACTTTGGTGTAGCAGAACGGAATACAAGCAACCATCCAGCAAGCAACAGATCTCTCTGAGGCAGGCTTGCCCTTTCCTACTTCTCCACAGGTCAGGAAAAGCTGAGTGCTCACCTGCCTGTGACTGTTTGTGTGAAACAAGCAGTAGCTTACAGCTCACTTGACATCTAGGCTGTGCAGTCTACATCCCCCTGAACTAGAGTGGTCAGTGAAAAAGACTGGCAAAGTAATGGACTGATTGAGGCAGCAGTCCGAAACCACCTTGGGCAGAAAGTTTCTGTTAGCCTTAAGGACTACCCTGCCTCTATGGACTGATAATGTAATTAACTCCGTGGACAAGGCCTGGAGCTCACTGATCCTCTCAGTTGAGGTGATGGCTGCCAGCAACACTGTTTTCCATGCTGCATACCCAAGCTCTGCTGAAGACATGGGCTCAAATGGTGGTTTCATTAGTGAGCCAATGCATATATTGAGGTTCCATGCTGAGGTGTGTTCCCTGTGAGGGGAATGCAAATGCATGAGATCCTGGAAGAACTTGCCAAACACTTGATTAACTGCCACAGATGACCCCTTACCAGCTGAGAGAGAAGCAGAGACAGCTGGCAATTTTACTCTGAGGGTGGAAGGCCTAAGCGAAAGAGAAAGAAGGTGTGCCACATATTGTAGGATGACCGATAAGTCGACCTTGCAGCAGTCTATCTGTTTTTCTGGCACCAAAAGGAAAACTCTCATCCATTTAGAGGTGTACCTCTTTCTGGTAGAAGGTTTTTCTAGAAACCCGAAGAACCTCCAGCACCCCTATAGAAATGTGCAAGTCCGAATACTCTTAAGTCCCCAAGAGCCAAGCCCTAAGCCTAAGAGACCAGATATTGGGGCAAAGGACCCTGTCCTGCGAGGAGGTCAATAGGTTGTGCCTCCTGGGCAGAGAGACTGGCCTGGAAATTTGACAAGGTCATCAGTAGGAAATACCATGGCCTTCTGGCCGAATCTGGCGCAATGGGGATCACTGTCACTGAGCGAACCCTGAGCTTGTTGAGCACGCTGAGCTACAGGGGGAATGGTGGAAAGGCATACAGGAACTTCCCTGCTTAATGCAACAGCAGCACATCCAGAGGGACTGTGCCCCCTGCAAGTGGTCTGCAACACAACTGTGGCAGCTGGTGATTGTCTGGGGTTGCGAAGAGGTACACCTCTGCCAGGACATCGTCCTTCCCTGGGAGGTGCACTGCTGAGAGGGAGATGCCCAGGGAGCAAGTTAAGACTCCACGCTTTCATGGCCTCTGTGCACAGAAGGGACGACTTTGTGCCCCCTAGCTTGTTTATGTAGTACATTGTGGTTATATTGACTTGTCCTGACCTAAACCACCTTGCCTTGAAGCACTGGAGAGAAGGACTGAATGCCCACCTAAGCTGCCTTGAGCTCCAGCAGGCTTTCTGTGAAGCAGTGTGTTCTCCCCTAGGAGGGAGGCACAGATTGTTAAGACTGCCGCTGGTGGCAGCTGGAGGAAAGGCACACCATCCCTGAGGTTGTCTTCTTCCTGCCACCACTGCAAAGCTTGCAGCAGGATTCTTGTGATTGAGACCATCTTTGACAGGAAGCCTCTTTTTTTGGACCAGTGAGACCTGAGGTGGAACTAAATGCCTCTCCTCTGGAATCTTGGATCCTGACACTGTTGCTGCAGCCACATGCCCTAGCAACTGTAGAAAATCCCCCTTTGTGAGTGTAGAAGGATGGTAGCCCGGGTGACCATTCTTAACTTTGGCTTTGTTAAATGCCTGCTAAAATGTCTGGGATCCCTTATAGGTCACCACCCTCTCCAACAGGGTTACTTCTGATAGACTGGCAGGTCTGAAAAACCCTGCCCTCAGTTTAGACACAATCTTGAATCTGAGGGCAAGCCTCTGGTCTACTATCTCTCTTGGTACTTCTGGGGTGTTGCTGCTTTCTCCTTTGTAGCAGCACTCCTACAAGCTACCTTGTACCCATCCACGTTTTCCATGTAAGCCTCTGTTTGTTCACCAAAAAGAATGTGGGCTCACCAGAAAAATCCAATGCCTTTTAGCTGGCCTGGGACAAACTAGTTGTCCTTAGCCAGGCCCATCTCCTCAGAGACAGTGAAATTGCCATTTGCCTGGCTGCACTATCACTGCATCTACTATTCTTCTGAACTGACATATAGAGGCCTCTATGCCCTAGCAATCTCTGAAATTACATTCCAGATATGTTTTATTTAATTTATTTAATATCTGGAGACACAGGCCATGTGAGTGGCCTGTCTAATGGACAAAGAGGCACCTAAGTGGGATTTCTTGTGCCAAAGAATCAGTCTCTTGGAGTCTTTATCCGGTGGGGTGTGATGCCAGGGGAATCCCTGCCTTATCACAAGCCACAGCTTGCACCACCTCTTCATGGCTGGGGTGCTCTACTCCAGAGTTAGCCACCCAATACTTCCTATCCAGCCTCTTGTTCACTGGGGGAATGGAAGTGGGATTTTACACAATTCTAGAAGCCTGTCTCTTCAGAGACCTGTGGATGGGCAGCATCAGTATTTCTGTTACTTGCACATTCATCCTATCCATACAGTCTGGTTCCTCCTCCTCCTCTGTGGATTCCTGGGTGGAGAGGTCCAGTGCCTGTGTGCTTTATGAAGGCAAAGTGAGAGGAAAAAAATCTCAGCTCCCTTTTCAGGGGAGTCAGGATGTTGAGGATCAGGGCACACACTAGGTACAAGCTCACCATGTACACCTCAGCAAATCGTTCAAATGAGCCGGGAACCGAGAAGGAACCGAGGACTGTGAACCGTGCTGCTGAACTGGAACCGCGGTACCCGCTGCAGTGCCTACAAAACTTGTACAGCATTTGCTATTCATTTGCGGTTGGAACAGACCAGTTTTGTAGATTGTGGTTCCTGAACCGAGTGTTTTTCCTTCCTCTTTTTCTTAGCAGAACTTACCAGTTCAGCGGCAATGTCTGCGGTTCTTTTCTTTAATCGGGGAACCATTACCCTGGTTAGAGGGTAGTAAAAACGGTTCCTTCGGTTTCTACATGAGAGAAGTTTTGTCCACAGCTGGGTTAGCAGCCTTATTGAACCTTTTTTCTACAGTCGGTTAAAAAATGCTGAACACAAGTGTTTTTTCCTTCCTCTTTTCTCAGCAGAACTTACTGGTTCAGCGGCAGTGTCTGCGGTTCTTTTCTTTAATCAGGGAACCATCACCCTGGTTAGAGGGCTATAAAACTGGTTCTTTCCCATATTGAACTTTTCTCCTACAGTCGGTTAAAATGCCTATTAAGCACCGACTGAAAAAATACTTCGTGCTTTTATGGATGTCACAATCTTCCTTCAGGTGGTTAAACCCCAGGCAAAAACACAAATAAATGAGGATGTGCTTTCAAACAGTTCCCCCCACACCCTGTACAAAGCTGAAAACCCACTGGGCTGGTTCTTTTTTTGGGTTAATGACAAAACCAGTAAAATCCCCAAGAAATGGTTCTCTGAGAATCAGAAATCCACACTAATGAAATAAGGCTTAAACCTTATTTACTTTATCTTTTTTACTTTGAGGTCGGTTTAGCAACTGCTGAGAGACCCAAGAGTTACCCCGGTTTCCCTCAAATAAACAAATTAAACAACCAGCCCAGAGAAGGAATAAAAAAATTAGTTTTAAAATTGTAAATAAACGTCTGGTTCCCTCCTGGTTAAAACACAGAAACCTAGAATTGACGGCAGATAAGGACCGCAAGGCCCATCCAGTCTGCCCATTTCTTTTTCTACCTTATAAATGTGCCATCAGCCTTTGCTCTGTCAATGGTCTATCTATTCATACTCATCTGTATTGCTCCATTATGCCTATTCCATGCCTGTTTGAAGCCCTGCACTGTACTCATACCCACCACTTCCTGAGGTAGGCCGTTCCATGCATCCAACACCCTTTCTGTGAAAAAGACCCTCCTCACATTACCCCTTAATCGGCCTCCCTCTAATCTCATGCTGTGTCCTGTTTTCCTGCTATTTTTCTTATATTGAAAAATATTAGACTATTTCACCTTGTTAATGCTCTTAAGGTGTTTGAATGTTTCGATCATATCACCTCTCTCACTCCTTTGCTCTAGAGTATACATATTGAGCTCCGGTAATCTGTCCTCATATGTTTTCTGATGCAGTCCCTTCACCATTTTGGTTGCCCTTCTCTGGACTGCCTCAGTTTGGTTAATGCCCTTGTGAAGGTGTGGCCTGCAGTACTGCACACAGTACTTCAGATGGGGCCTAACCAGTGTCTTGTAAAGAAGGATAATTACCTCCGTCTTCCGACTTGTGATACCCCTACTAATACACCCCAACATTCCCCTAGCCTTACCTACTGCTTTAGTGGTCTGCTTGGATGATTTCAGGTCATCGGTGATGATGACGCCTAAGTCTCTTTCTTCCCTTGTGACTGCCAGTAACTCCCCCTCCCAGCCTATCGGTGGCTTCAGGGTTTCTCTTCCCTATGTACATTATCTTGCACTTCTTTGCATTAAACCCCAGTTGCCACTCTTCCAACCATGTTGCTAGTTTATCCAGATCTCTTCTCATTCTGCCCACCCCATCTGGATCATCTACTCTGTTGCAGATCTTGGTGTCATCTGCAAAGAGACAAACATTACCCTCCAGTCCATCTGCAATGTCACTGATGAAGATATTGAAGAGGACTGGCCCCAGGACTGATCTCAGAAGTACCCCACTTGTGACTTGCATCTCTTTTGACTGTATACCGTTTACCACCACTCTCTGTTTTCTGCCCATCAACCAGTTTGCCACCCAGTTGTCTGTCTGACCCACCCCAAGCCTACCAGGCTTATCAATCAATCTTTTACGTGGAACAGTATCGAAAGCTTTGCTGAAGTCAAGGTAGGCGACATCAACTGCTCCCCCTTGGTCCACCACTCTGATTACCCAGTCAAAGAAATCAATGAGATTAGTCTGAAAGGACCTTCCTTTTGTAACCACATGCTGTCTTGGATCCTGTGATTCTATGGATTCCAGGTATTGCACTATCCTTTCCTTAAGGAGTGACTCCATAATCTTGCCCACTATTGAGGTAAGACTGACTAGTATGTAGTTCCCTGCCTCCTCCCTGCTACCACTCTTGTGGCGCGGGATCACGTGAGACCTTCTCCAGTCTTCTGGGACCTCTCCTGTGCTCAGAGACTCACTAAACAGTTCTGATAATGGCTCTGCTAGTTCCACCCTTAGCTCCTTTAGTACCCTGGGATGTATGCCATCAGGTCCCATTTCCTTGTCCATCCTGAGCTTATCGACCTCTTGTAGGAACCTTTCTTTTGTGAAGGGACTAGTGCTCATCTCCCTCCCCCTGTGTCCATGGTGCTGAGCCGTGGGCCCTGCCCTACCTTCTCTTCAGAAAATACTGAGCAGAAGTATCTATTTAGAATAGATGCTTTTACATGGTCCTTCTCCTCACACGCCTCCTTATCTCCTTTGATCTTATCAATAACCCCTCTGGACTTTCTCCTTTCACTAATGTATCTATAGAAAGTCTTGTCTTTTTCTTTTACTGTTTGTGCAAGCGTTTCCTCGGTTTGGGTCTTTGCCTGTCTTACTGCCTTCCCTGCTTCCCCTTAGGAAAGTTTGGTATGCCTCCCTATTTTCATCCTGCTGTGTTCCCTTATATTTCCTGAAGGCCAGCCTTTTGGCTCCGACCCTTTCTGTTACTGTTTTTGAGAACCAAAGTCGTTTTCTCCTTCCTTTGCACTTCCTTTTCTCTCTAACACAATGGGATGTTGCTTCAAGTATTGCATCATTAATGCTTGCCCACTTTGCCTGTACCCCCTCACCTGTATTTCTTTTTGCCAGGGCTAGCTTAACTCTGTTGGCCATCTTATCAAAGTCAGCTCCTCTGAAGTACCATATTTTTGCCTTGGAATGGGATGATTTAGTTCTATTGGCCAAATTGAACAATACCATGTGATGGTCACTGGCCCCAGGTGACCTTCTACCTGGAGATCTATGATCCTTTCCCTGTTAGTCAGTACTAGATCTAGGATAGCCCCGTCTCTTGTGGGTTGTTGTACCAGTTGTTTGAGGCCCTCCCCCTGCAGGAAACCCACCATGTTTCTAGTTCTGGCAGATGTTCCTGCTGGTATTGACCAATCTGTATCTGGCATGTTGAAGTCACCCATTATAAAAGAATCTGAAAGAAACTGAAAAAACTTACCAGAATAACACTAAACCTAAACTAGTTTACCTGTAAACACAAGGACAGTGCTTAAAAAACAAACAGAAATAAATTTTACTTCAAAAAAACGCGAAAAATAAAATCTTTAAGAAGGATGAAGGAGAGCTCTCTGATGCTTCTGTACTGTTCAAGAGGAGTACAGAATCTGACAGTTGTAGAATGTTTACCAGGGACAGTGGTTTGAAAACCGAGCAGGAGCCTAGCATTCCATCATTAGTATAGATTCTATTAACCATTTAGGCTCTGGGGCAGTACAATGGGAGGACAATACTACATATGTCAGACTACAGCAAGATTTCCTGGGGTTTGAATGGATTTTTGGTAGACTACCGTATGAGCCACATAAGTCAGGGCTCTGACAGCCAAAATGGAAGACGAATAAATCTTCTTTCCGTACTGGTCAATGACCTTAGACTCCTTGTCTGGTGGAGAGGTACTAAGATGCCTAGGTTTGGCTGACCTGTCACGGGCAGCACTGATGACCACTGAGTCGGCCTTGGGGTGAACATTCAGGTGGTCCTTGCCCTCGGGTGTCTGATATATTCTGTCTGCCTTTCTGGCCACAGATGCCAGTGAGGCGGGCTGCTTCCAAATTCTGGTAGCCAGGTCCTCATGTGGTCCCGTCCAGGGCGGGATGAGGGTAGGTGACAGATCAGATAGTTCTAGATACTCTGCCAGCCTCTGGCATTGGGGATCCTGGGCCTCAGTGTGCCAGTCAAATGTTGTCTGGATCTTTCTGAGAAGTTCCGTAAAGAAAGAGTCCTCCAGCGGGTAACTTGGGTGACTCCTTGGGCTTTGGATCCTCCTGTGTAGGTGACTCGTAGTCAGTACCAGAGTGAGCAGAGTAGCTTTCTGAACCTGATGTCGGGCTCTTGTCGGGTGAGCCAAGTCTTGGCAGTGTAATGTCTACTGGCCTGGAAAGGATCCTAGGCCACACAAATTCGGTGGAAAGTGGTGTAGGTGGGAAATATTCCACCATCCTACCCAACGTCAAAGGCTAAGGGCCCAACAGCGGGATTTGTTTAAGCAACAGAGGCCTAGGAATCGGCATTGGGGCCAATGGAGGCTGCCTCTTCTTGAGCTCCAACATGAGCTGCGATTTGGCCTCATTCCACCAAGATCGCAGCATCGCCTGAAGGTCCACCTGAGGCCAAAGTGGGCTGGGGTGAGCAAATCCCGGGTAATCCGTATAGTAGGGGTAGTGAAATCCTGGCGATGGATACCCCAGCATCGGGAACCCTGACAAATGGTACCCTGGCATTGGATATTGTAGCGCTGGATACCCCTGCATGGGACAATGAGGCGTCGGGTAACCCGGAGGGTTGTCCGAAGGGCCCAGCGTTAGCCCAGATAGAGGAACAGATGGCTTTGATTTCAGGCTGGATGGCAGGGCCACAGGCTCTGGAACAGGCCCTGACGGGGGAGCAGAAGGCCTCAGATGTTCCGAGGGAGGGGGCGGATACCCTGAAGGTCCCAATGGGGTTGACGTCAGGCCAGCCAGCAGCCCTTGGGGGGCCTTGAGGTACCCGGATTGCCTTCACCAGGTCCAGCAGTGCCTCAGGCGTGGGTAGCTCTAGCGTCGAGGGCGGAATGAACCCGGTCAGCGGGCTTTCTCCCTTCTCCGTGTCCCCATGGGATTGAGGAGGCTGGAGGAACCACTTCTACCAGTGGAAGGGAAGAAGCCAGAGGAGACTCCAGTGTCAGCTGTGGCATTGGCTGATCCTGCTCCTCAATGACAGGCCTGTTGTCAGGGCCTGGTGGACGGGCCAGCGTTGAGTGGCCAGAGTAGCTGACAGGCGTCTTACCAGCCAGGTCCATGCGAGTGTAGGAGGGGCTGGCGCTCGACTTACTGGCTCCACTGTTGCCACTAGGCCTCTTAATCTTGGGAGGTTTAGTGGAAGCGGGCGCCTCCTTTCCCCCGGAGGCTCCCGCCAGGCCAGAGTCCAAGCCTGATGGGAGGGCTTACAGCTGCTCCATAGCCACAGATACACAGAGGCAGCTGTGGATGAAGGCTTCTTCCCCAGAGGGGAAGTAACCTCCTGGGCCGCAGCACCAGACAGAGCCCACAGCTTGGAAGGGGACTCTTCCCGGTACAGATGTCTCTCCCCCTGTCCTTCTTCTTACGATGGAATTCTGGGAAAGAAGAAGAACTCCTGAGTTTCTTCAGCTCCTTCTCTATGGAAGCTATTTTTTGTTTTAGAAGGTGGGCTTTCAGAGACTGCTGATGGCGTTTTCATGTGGCCTGGTTAAACCCCTGGCAAATCTCACACATTCAGTTTTGTGGTCTGAGCCTAGACAGAAAAGGAAGAGAGAATGGCCGTCCTTGTTTGGGAGCCGAGTCCCGAAGGAGTCACACTTATTTTTATGTGATTCGGATGACATCAGAGACAACATGCACGAACTATATACTAACATTCTTTACGAGAAAAAAATTTATATTTAAGGTTAAATTCAAGAAATTTAAATGAGAGATATGCATCCAAGATAGCATTGACAGGAGCAATGTTCTCAATGAGGTCCAATGTGCGCAGGTCGATGGCGGGAAAGAGCTGGAGGGCGGGCGTGGGGACAGCTCCCTATATAGCAGCACGCGGATGTCAATCATGTGACATCGGGGAGGCGGTCCCCCACCAAACATTGCTAGCTAAAAGTTTTCCATGTGGTCCTACCACCTTGCGGCTTAGTCCTACCTGTTAGTACATACTGCAAGAGCCCTTTCAAAGTAAGATCTGTTGTTTTCAAGCACAGCAGGGACAAAAGGAAGGATACAGTTGTTGGTCAAGGTAACAGAAACTGGGAGGAGTATGGGGGGGTGATTGGGGAAGGCTAGGACCCTGAAGAAACAGTAGGCTCCAGGGCTAAATGAGGAACTCTGGCAGACTAGATGGACCACTGGCCTTTTTCTGCCATCACTGTCTGTGCTTCTATGTTTCAGGCAGTAAATCAAATCAAAAGCCCACTCCTAGCCCGATGGCATGACCAAGTTCTGGCCCAATGGCACACATACAGCCTGGACCAATGGCACGCCCAAGGCCTGGCTCCTAGTGCACTTTCATGCTGGCTGCCAGAAATAAATCCCTGGTCTCCACTACATCCCCTTGCCCTGGAACGGTGGGGTCTACAGCATGCTGCAGAGGCATTGTGCTGACCCCACGGGAAGGGATGCTTCTCACCTGCAGGACAAATTCCTTCTACGCCCTAACCGATGATGGCATGGACACTGTGAGTGACATGTCAGTCACCCTCCCACCCGCAGAGTGGTGATGCTGGCAGTCTGCATCAGTAACTGGGTGGTGGGAGTGATGAAAGAGGAGAAACAATTCCACACCACACCACTTGATACTGCTGCCACCTGCCCACCTCAGAGCCACCACCAGCCTGACATCCCCTACTGCCATCTCAAATGACTATGGCTGTTCCTTGCAGACCACCAGCAAGTGGCTGAGTTGAAAGGGGGGCCCAATTTCCGAGTAATGAGGGAGCGGTTAAGATCTGGTGGAGACAATCAGGCAAGTGGATGTGGTACAAGGCAGCCTGAGAAGTGGTATAAGGAACGAAGTCTGTTGGTGATCAATTTATTAAAAAAATTCCGTAACAGCAGCAGCAGGTGGGGAGTGAAGTAGCCCTGCTATATCGATCAATATGTTCAGCCCAAGTGTGATCAAAACATGCAAGGGAGCTATCCCAGCTGCTTTTGATTATATTCCCGCTGAAAACCGCTGACCACCCAATGGTACAACAACAAAGCTGAAACAGTAACTGCCCAAACCAGGTAAGAAACACAACGGGGATTTGGCAGCTCAGTCGCTTGGTGGGAAACTAGTTAATGGAAATAATGCATCATTTTGGGGGTTTATTAAGGTTTTCAGAGCTGGCGGTTGGGGGGGCTTGCACTTTGTTTCTGCACAGTCTGTTGGAAGAGTGGGGCAAAGACTTGAGTATACAGTAAACCACAAGGGTCATGAAGGGGGAACTGAAACTAGAAATCAAAATTAAGCGGGAACCACACTGTGGAGGTGGGAGAGGAAACCTGTTGAATCCAAAAGGTTAGAAGGGTGTTTTTTCTTGGGGGATAATTTCAGTAGAGAGGAAAAATGTAAAAAAAGTTTTACAAAAGGTGCTTTTAAAAATGTTGATAGGGCCCATTTTTGTAACTGCAGTAAGTCACTCCAGGATATGGTCGAATTTGGGAAGGCATGTGACATCACATGAGTCATGAATACACCCCACAAAAACCCACGACCTGTCATGGCTTATTGCTTATGTCTATTCTGTTCCTAATGGGTTGTTTACACACTAAGTAAGCTCCCCATCCCCAGAGACTTACGTAGATGTGATGGTCCGGAACCGCTCCTGTCCAGCTGTGTCCCAGATTTGTAGTTTCACTTTTTCCCCATTTATGTCCACTGTCCGGATTTTGAAATCCACCCCAATCGTTGTGATGTAGCTACCTGAATGGAAGAACAAAGTGTTGGAGAATTTAAATGTTCTTTTAGGTAAAGCTCAAGTGAACCTCCTTAAAACAATAAAATCCCCCCACAGACAGACACACACATTACACGGACACGGTCAACTCATCTTAGTGCTCAAACTGTCATCAACAAACTAGTTTTTGTTTAGTTTTACTATTAATTTTTTAGACCCCTCATTCTCCAGCCCGGCCCCTTCGACCGACTGCCACCCTCCCAGCCCCGTCTGCCTGCAGCCTCACTGCTTGGAAAAGACACTGAGATTGTTTACCTTCTGTAGAATTTCTGGTGGCTTAGGCTGCCTAGTATTGACATTCTTTTTCTTAATAAATGTGAACCGACAGCCATTTTAATGTTAGCACACAAAAACTTGTTTATACCTTTTTGTTTTCCAATTCTTTTTTTCTAGCACCCCTGGGTCTGACTTGGGAACTTCCTTCCATCAACCTCAGTGACCCTTTCCTACCTGTGGAACCCCTCGGGACTAACACGTCATTCCTGCCTTCACTCACTCCTAACTCTAGCCCCCAGGCAGGTAACCCGCAGCTTGCACCCCTGAAGTGGGACCTTGGAAGGGGACCAGGCCTCAAAGGAGAACACCTTGCTAGACAAGTCTGGGATGCCAAAGCGAGGAACTGGTGAGCAGAAGGGAGGCCAGGCAGCCTGTTGGGACAAGGGACTTCATCTGTCCTAGGTTCAGCCATTAGTTTTCCCCCTGTAGCCTCCCCCTTATTTCACCCACAGGGCACGCTCCTGTTGAGTGATCTTTCCTTGTGTCTAGCAGGGCTACTGGAGGGCTGGAGGAGTCCCTCCCTTCCTTTGGAACTTCTCTCCTTTTCTTCAGAACTTCCCTCCCTTTCTTTGGAACTTCCTTGCCGGCTCTGCTGTGAAATCTGATGCCTCTGCATCACACACCAAGCGAGTGGGTGTATGCCAACATAAGGTCGCTCCATAAGGGAGCGCCATTCCATCCCCCTTGACACACACGCACACACACACCCCGGCCACCACAGGGTGGTCGTGAAACAGAAGTAAGTGCCCTTCTATCCCAGAGGTAGATGCTGGAACCCTGTCTTGCCACTTGACACCAGACATCCCAGGCTCAGGGCCTGAACCCCAGTTGCCTGGATGGTAAGCAGTAATGCAACCGCTGGGCTAGCTGGACTGGTTTAGTAACACAACCATTGAGCTAGCTGGACTGACTTAGTAAGGCAACTGCTGGGCTAGCTGGATTGGTTCAGTAATACAACCACTGGGCTAGCTGGACTGGCTTAATAAGGCAACTGCTGGGCTAGCTGAATTGGTTCAGTAATACAACCGCTGGGCTAGCTGGATCAGTTTAGTAACGCAACCGTTGTGTTAGCTAGATTAGTTTAGTAACGCAACTGCTGTGTTAGCTGGATTGGTTTAGTAATGCAACTGCTGTGTTAGCTGGATTGGTTTAGTAATGCAACCGCTGTGTTAGCTGGATCGGTTCAGTAATACAACTGCTGTGCGACCTGGATCAGTTTAGTAGCACAACCGAACAGAAGAAGCCAGAAGGGGAAGGAAACATAATTCAATTCAGTGCTTTACAGTAACTGGTAATTGCTATTTTTCTTTTAAACTCAGATTATGGGCTTTTAGTAACACTGTAATTTATTTGTTGTCTTTACTTAGAATTGTTTTTGGGCTGTTGAAAATTTAAAACATGGTGGTGTATTTTTTTGCTGTCTTTAATTGCTGCAAATTTAGTCTTGGCTTGTCTGACTTGCCCTGTAGTTTGGGTGAGGGGTGTTAACTGTCTGGCCTCTGACCTCAGCTACATGATAACTGGAGGTGGGGCTTAGTCAGAGTTGAGGTAGCAAGTGAGTTTTGTTTTCTCAGAAGAAGCCAGAAGGGGAAGGAAACATATTCAACTCAGTGCTTTACAGTAACTGGTAATTACATAGATACATAGACAGTGTCGGCAGATAAGGGCCTATGGCCCACCCAGTCTGCCCATTTGAGCTTGTAAGTTCAGTTTGTTTTCCTAGAAGTCTGTTGCACCTTACCACTGACCTCCAGAATTCCTTTATGTCTATCCCATGCATTCTTAAATCCCGTGATTGTTTCAGCCCCCACTACTTCCTCTGGCAGGGTGTTCCACTTGTCCACCACCCGTTCTGTGAAGAAATTCTTTCTCATGTTTCCTCTCAATCGTCCTCCCTCCAACTTCATCCCATGCCCTCTAGTCCTGGAACATCTTTTTCGCTTAAAAATAGTGTTTTCCTGCACCCTGTTCCTCCCTGTAAGATACTTGTATGTCTCTATCATATCCCCTCTCTCCCTCCTCTCCTCCAGGGAGTACATGTTCAGTTCCTTCAACCTGTCTTCATAGGACTTGTGATGCAATCCATGCACCATCTTTGTTGCCCTCCTCTGAACCTTCTCTACCCTGTCTATGTCCTTACGTAGGTATGGTCTCCAGAACTGTACACTGTACTCCAGGTGGGGCCTCACTAGTGTCTTGCATAGCGGAATTATGACCTCCCTTCTCCTGCTGGTAATGCCCCTGCCTATACATCCCAGCATCCTATTTGCTTTACCTGCTGCCTTGTCACACTGTTTCCCTACCTTGAGGTCATCAGAGATGATAACCCCAAGATCCCTTTCCTGCTTGGTGCATGCTATATCCTCACCCCCCAACTGATATATTGTGCCAGGGTTTTTGTGCCCCATATGCATTATCTTGCACTTCTTTGCATTGAATTTCAACTGCTAAACCCCTGACCATTCTTCAAGTTTCTGCAGGTCGCTTCTCATTCTGTCTACACCCTCTGGTGTGTCTACTATGTTACAGAGCTTTGTGTCATCAGCGAACAGTGAAATTCTGCCTTCTAGGTCCTGCGCCATGTCACTGATGAAGATGTTGAATAGGACCGGTCCCCAGCACTGATCCCTGTGGTACCCCACTGGTCACTCTTCCCTCTGTGGAGTAATTGCTATTTTTCTTTTAAACTTAGATTGTGGGCTTTTAGTGACACCGTAATTTATTTGCTGTCTTTACTTAGAATTGTTTTGGGGCTGTTGAAAATTTAAAACATAGTGGTGGTGTATTTCTTTGCTGTCTTTAATTGCTGCAAATTTTCGCCCCCCCAGCTCTTAATTATATGCCCTGTTAAATCTGACTGACAGGAGCTAAACACAGGGGATAGTAAGGGGTATGGAGTAGGAGGGACATAAGGGGGAAGAAGCCCACCCTCGGCACAAGTGTTTTGACTCATTTATTTATTTATTGGTTTATTTTCTTTTTTTTTTTTTAAAGTATCTGAGGATCAGTGGCAGGATTTTTAGGACAGTAAATTAATAAAAAGAGAACTAGGAGAGCTTCAGTAACAGACAAGTAGTGGAATAGCAGTATAACTGCAGTATAATGTTGGTAGTGGTGCAATGCAGTGGCTGTGGGGCAGCCATATTCAGGCAGACCTTCTGGACACTGAGGTGCTGACCTATCTGCATGCACCTCTCTGGACTGTGGGATGAGGTAGCCAGACTCAGAGCGGAAGTAAACTGGGTCATTAGTGCCATCACCCCTATCCAGAGACCACCCAGTCCAATGCAACTGCCCCAAAGGATGCCGAGAATGAGGAGCACTTGGGTGACAGTGGGCTCAGGGAGGGTTAGAGCGGTCAGGCAGAGGCACATCCCAGATCCTATTCCACTCAAGAACTCGTATGCCACACTGGCAAATGGGGACAACCAAATAGAGATACCCAGAGAAGTGGAAGGAAAGGATGTGGAGGTTAGCCAAGGAGGTGACCTCAGCAGGGAGATCAGTGGACCCCAGAGGAGGAGGAAGCAAATCCTGGTGGGGGACTCCATCATAAGAGGGATCAAGCTAGGAACACAGGAGGGGGAGGACAGGGAGGTGAGGTGCCTACCAGGTGCCATGGCATCGAGGGATGGAAGGAAGATCCTGTGGATCACTGGGAAGGCAAGACAGAAGGGTGAGCTGGATGTCATTATCCACCTAGGTACTAATGACCTGGCAAATGGGGAGCCAGAGGAAGTTCAGGAAGAGTTTAGAAAATTGGGGAGGGGTCTCAAGCAAATAGCTACTTCTGTCACTTTTTCAGAAGTACTACCAGTGAGAGGCAAGGGAGAGCATAGGGGTGCATGCATCAGGAACTTTAACTCATGGTTGAAGAACTGGTGCTGTGAGGAAGGGTTTGGATTCATTGGTGACTGGGGACCCACCTGGAGGGATGGAGGTTTGTTCAAGCCTGACTGCCTCCATCCATCCTGGAGGGGAATCCAAGCACTCAATGATAAGTTTAAATGCTACATTGACAAGCATTTAAACTAGCAAAGGGGGGTGGCAGGCCAGTAAGGAGGGTACCTACTTGCTCACCCCCCGCAGCTAGCAGTGGAACCAGTGAACCGGAGGAGTGGCTATCTCTACAAAGCAGTGTGCAAAAGATGGAGATTAGCACCCCAGAGGTGGACAGGCAGAAAAGGGGCAAAATTCAGCAGAAGGGCAGACAGCAAGGAGAACCAGGTATAAAGGACAACCAAGGAAGGGGCTGGAGTAGAACAGCGAAGCAGTCTAGGGAGATCAAATCATGGAAAGCCATGTGTGCCAATGCCAGGAGCCTTAGCAACAAGATGGAAGATCTGGAGGCTGTCATGGTGCAGTCAGACCTGGACATTGTGGCCATCACTGAAACCTGGTGTAATGATAACCACGACTTGGAGATGGCCATACCTGGCTACAACATATTCAGAAGAGACAGGGCAGGTAGGAAGGGGAGGAGGAGTGGCACTGTATGTGAAAAATGACATAAGGGCCACAGAGATCCAGGAGGAACAAAATGGGGGAGAGATACTGTGGGTTAAGCTGGAAAGGAAAATGGGGCCAGCCATCCGCACATGTGTGGTCTATAGACCACCGACCCAGGAGGAAGAAACAGATAGGGGATAGGGAGCTGATGCTAGCCATCCAAAGGATGGCAGACAAGGGTGAGGTAGTACTGGTTGGAGACTTCAATATTCCAGACGTGGACTGGAGCATCCCAGGAGCAGCATCAACTAGGAGCAGATTTATCCTGGACTCCCTTCAGGGTGTCTTCCTCAAGCAACTGGTCATGGAACCAACTCGGCAGAAGACAATACTGGACCTTGTGCTCACAAACAGGGACAGTGTGATGGGGGTAACAGTGGGGGAGCACCTGGGGAACAGTGACCACCAGTCAATATGGTTTGAAATCACAGAAAGAGCAGAACCAAACCACACAAAAACACGTATCCTGGATTTTAGGGGGGCAGACTTTTGGAAAATGGGGAGATACTTGAAAGAGGCATTAAGGGGAATGGAGCAGGAATCAGGGGTTGAGGAACAGTGGGCAGTATTTAAAATGGGGATTACAACAGCAACAGAATTATGCATTAAGCAGGTTAGCAAGAGGAAAAGGAAGAGGAGACCATTATAGTTTTCCAAAGAGGTAGCAAAGAAAGTGAAAGCCAAAAAGATTGCATTCAGGCAATACAAAAAGACACAGGCAGGAGGGGATAGAGAGAAGTACCAGGAGAAGCAAAGGGAGGTCAGTAAGGGAAGCCAAAGCTCAGACAGAAGAACACATTGCAAAATCAGTGGGTAGAGGGGACAAAACCTTTTAAAGGTAAATAAGTGAAAAAAGAAAGGTAAAGGGAGGGATAGTGAGACTGAAGGGGGAGGATGGGGGCTGCATGGAGGATGACAACAGTAAAACTGACATATTGAACAGGTATTTCTGCTCAGTCTTTACTGAGGAAGAGGAGGGTAAGGTCTGAAGGGAGTACAAGGGGTGAGAACGGTGCAGAAATGGACATAAGTCCCTTTACACGAGAAAGGGTCCTGAAGGAACTGGAAGTAATAAGAGTTGATAAAGCAATGGGGCCAGATGGGATGCACCCCAGGGTCCTTAAAGAACTAAGAGAGGTGGTGGCTGAACCTCTTGCTATCCTGTTTAGCCAATCACTGGAAACAGGGGAGGTACCCAAAGACTGGAGGACAGCAGATGTAGTCCCCTTATACAAAAGTGGGAACAAAGAGGAAGCGGGAACTACAGACCAGTCAGCCTCACCTCGGTAGTGGGAAGATCATGGAAGCACTACTGAAGGAGAGATTGGTGGAACATCTGGTTGTCAATGGACTACAGGACCCCAGGCAGCATGGTTTCACCAGGGGGAGGTCATGTCAGACCAACCTCATTGAATTTTCTTTGACTGGGTGACTAGGGAGGTGGATCAGGGGAGGGCAGTGGACATGGCCTATCTGGACTTCAGCAAGGCCTTTGACACTGTGCCACATAGAAGACTATTACACAAACTGGGAATATGGGTGTGGGCAGGACAGTAGTGTGGTGGTAGGTACTGGCTGGGCGGCAGGACACAGAGGGTGGTGGTAAATGGCTGTCACTCCACAGAGGGAAGAGTGACCAGTGGGGTACCACAGGGATCAGTGCTGGGACCGGTCCTATTCAACATCTTCATCAGTGACATTGCGCAGGACCTAGAAGGCAGAATTTCACTGTTTGCTGATGACACAAAGCTCTGTAACAGAGTAGACACACCAGAGGGTGTAGACAGAATGAGAAGGGACCTGCAGAAACTTGAAGAATGGTCAGGGGTTTAGCAGTTGAAATTCAATGCAAAGAAGTGCAAGATAGTGCATGTGGGGCACAAAAACCCTGGCACAATATATCAGTTGGGGGGTGAGGATATAGCGTGCACCAAGCAGGAAAAGGATCTTGGGGTTATCGTCTCTGATGACCTCAAGGTAGGGAAACAGTGCGACAAGGCAGCAGGTAAAGCAAATAGGATGCTGGGATGCATAGGCAGGGGCATCACCAGCAGGAAAAGAGAGGTCATAATTCCACTATACAAGACACTAGTGAGGCCCCACCTGGAGTATACTGTACAGTTCTGGAGACCTTACCTACGTAAGGATGTAGACAGGGCAGAGAAGGTTCAGAGGAGGGTAACAAAGATGGTACATGGATTGCATCATAAGTCCTACGAGGACAGGTTGAAGGAACTGAATATGTACTCCCTGGAGGAGAGGAGGGAGAGAGGGGATATGATAGAGACATACAAGCATCTTACAGGGAGGAACAGGGTGCAGGAATACACTATTTTTAAGCGAAAAAGATGTTCCAGGACTAGAGGGCATGGGATGAAGTTGGAGGGAGGACGATTCAGAGGAAACGTGAGGAAGAATTTCTTCACATAACAGGTGGTGGACAAGTGGAACACCCTGTCAGAGGAAGTGATGGGGGCTGAAACAATCACGGGGATTTAAGAATGCATGGGATAGACATAAAGGAATTCAGGAGGTCAGGGGTAAGGGGCAACAGACTTCTAGGAAAACATAAAGTGAACTTACAAACTCAAATGGGCAGACTCGGTGGGCCATAGGCCCTTATCTGCTGACACTGTCTGTGTATCTATGTAACCGCTGTGCCAGCTGGATTGTTTTAGTAATGCAACCACTGTGCTAACTGGATCAGTTTAGTAGCACAACTGCTGTGCTACCTGGATTGGTTTAGTAACAAAACCGCTGTGCTAGCTGGATTGGTTTAGTAACGCAACCACTGTGTTAGACTGGTTTAGTAATGAAACCGCAGTGCTAGTTGGATTGGTTTAATAATGCAACCACTGTGTTAGATAGCTTTGTTTAGTAACGCAACTGCTGTGCTAGTTAGATTGGTTTAGTAACACATCCGCTGTGGACTGATTTAGCATTCTTGATTGACATTCACTGCCTCCTCCCAGTACATTAGGAACATCCTTCTATCACACAGTCTAGCCACTGAGATACAGTGGGAGGAGACTACTGCATCATGAGTGGTTGAACTGTTTGGGGTGTGTCTGAAAATCAGGAAGTAGGCAATAAGAGAACACGGACAAGGTATGGTATGATTACAGCAACAGCCAGTGTTTCACTTTCATAAACAGAAAGCAAGCAACCAGCTAGTGTGCAGCAGTAAATTCTACAGAAGGTGAGTAATCACAAAATTGGGTTTTAAACTAAAAATATGAAGCCTAAGGTTAAGGGGTTGACAGGAAGAGGCACATAATTCTAACAGTGAGCTGGAACGCAGACCGGTGATAAGCCAGGAATTCTGATTTTGTTGTCTGGCATGCCCGTTGTACTCACCGTGGCCGTGAAAACCTGTACTCTCTTCATGTCCACATTCTCTGCTGGTGGGCTGCACCATAGGTTTACTACTCTCTTGGAGAAGTACCTCATAATGTTACCCCTCAGGTTACCTCCTCTGCACTTCAGGGCATGTCCCAGAGTCCTGCTGGGGCCCACCAGATGAAAAAATTACTTACCATAGTAATCTTGTTTCTCCCTAGTGATGCTCAGGTATTCATAACTTTATGCAGTCAGCCTTCTAAGTAGAACTGCCTAGAGCGAATTTGGAACGTGAGCAAATGATGCATCTTTTGCATGAGCCACTTTTCAAATGCTGCCTTATACTAACTGCCTTTGTTCTAAACCCCTCAGATTTCCTGGAAACCTGGAAAGACAGGCCCATGGGGACTAAGTGTAATAATGATAATTACAATAATAATAATAACAACACTATTTATAATAATAATAATAATAGAAGAACTTCCTTGACACCACCAAAAAAAAAAAATGGGTGGGGGTCCAACAGGAGGGCATAACAAATGAAAGGATACCCTTGAATGTCCAAATCACCTCAAAAGGGGAAGGGGACAACAATAGTGATCACAATCACAACATGTGTGCCAGAAGTAGCATTTATACCTCTGAGAGCACAGTATTCAGGAGTGCAGCGGCCAAAGGTTCCAGAAGGGGAGGCAGGGTGGGAAAGTTATGAATACCTGAGTATCACTTGGAAGAAACAAGATTTCAATAAGTAATTTTTTCTTCTCACCCCAGTAATACTCAAATATTCATAACTTTATGCAGACTACTAAGCAGTACCTTTGGAGGTGGGCACAGAACCTTATTTTGGGAACAGACTTTGCAGGACTCTGTGCCGAACCTGGCATCACCCCTGGAGAGAATATCCAGACTGTAATGCTTTGTAAAGGTGTGTACTGTTTTCCAGGTAGCTGCTTTACGGATGTCCACCAGGGGAACATCCCTGACAGCTGCTATAGTAGCAGCTGTGCCCCTTGTGGAATGGACCCTCAACCTTTTTGGGGCTCCTTTCCAGCCTTAGAATAATAAAAACTGAAAAAGCTGTACTATCCAGTGAGAAATTGATCTTTTTGATGCTGGGTTACCCTTTCCCACATTCTCATAAGTCAGGAACAGCTGCATTACGTCCCACCTATGGACTTCAATGGTTGTCAAGTAATAGCTAAAACTTCCTTTGACATCCAGACCATAAAGACTCTTTTCACCAGAACTAAAGTGTTCAGTGAAAAAGACAGATAAGATGGGCAGACTGGGTGGACTGTAGGCCCTTATCTGCCAACACTGTCTATGTATTTATGTATAATGGTTTGATTCAAATGGGCATCACAAGTCATTTAAAAGAGAATTTCTTAACTTGCTCCCAGAATAATTTTGTCACTGTGGAATGAAATGTGGTCCCGTTCAATGCAGAGAGACTTGAGGCCACTGATTCTTGTGGCAGAAATCATTACCACAAGGAAAAAAGTATATCTATCTATATATCTGTGTGTGTGTGTATATATATATATACACATATATATATATATATATATATATACACATACACACACATATACACACACACATATTTTTTTAGATATTTCAAATAAGCTGAAAATATAGGCTCAAAAGGGGACCCACGAGCTAACTATGCAATAATATCTAGGTCCAATGCTGGCACCGGTTCCCTGTGAGGGAGTGCAAATGGACCGGGCCTTTAAAGAACCCTTTGAAGATAGGGTCTGAGGCTTGAAAAAACATTCTGTCCAACTGAGAAGTAAATAAATACTGAGGCCACGTGGACCTTTAGGGTACTGGTCTGCAAGCCCAGTGAAAGCAAATAGGTAAAATAATCCAGCACAGCTGGAATACCAGCCTGTGCTGATATGTGCCAGGCCCTAAAAGAACCTCTTTGAGGCTAGGATCTGGGGCCATTAAAACATTTTGTCCAGCTAATATGCAAGCAGATGCTACAACTAGGTGGACTTTGAGGATGCTGGACTGCAAGTCCAATGAATATAAAAAGGTAAGTTAGTCAAGCACGGCTTGACTCCAGCATGTGCTTGAAACCGATTTCTGGTTGAACACCAATAGTAAACCTTTTCCCTTCTGAAGCGTACAGTTTCCTAACGGAGGGCCTGTAACCACATACAATGTCTAGACACTGTGAAAAAGATGCAAGGCTGCATATTGTACAGCTGGCCCCCCAAGAGGCATGACCTGGGCCTGAGTGACCCAAGGTTTGGGTACAGAAGCCTCCCAGTTGGAGGCTAACAGGTTGTGCCTCTGAGAAAAGGTGTATTGGTTTGGAACCAGACTTCGAGAGTAGCAGAGAGAACCATGTCTGCCTGGCCCGACAGTCTGGCGTTATTAAGACCATTGATGCTGGCTGGGACCTGAGCTTGAGAAATGCAGTGTATGCCAAAGGGAAGGAAGGAAAGCGTACAGATGCTTCCTTGGCCAACTCAAAACCAGAGAATCCAGGGGGATTGGTCCCGGATTTGACTTAGTACTGTGGTACGTGGTGGTTGTGGTGGGATGAGAACAAGTCTACCTCTGGTATGCCCCACCTCCTGAAGATAACTTGCACCACTTGACTATTCAGGGTCCATTCCTGATGGGACTGGTTGATCTGAGTCAAGGTATCTGCCAATGTAGTGTCCCTACCTGGCAAATGAACATCCTGCAGGATCCATGCAGCATGTTAGACTCCATATTTTCATAAGTCTTGAGCAGGGAGGGCTTAACCTTGCCCCCTCCGTATTTATGGATGTAATACATCGTGATGGTATTGTCTGTTCTGACCTGTACCACCTTTGTAGCAGTTGTGTGAAGACCTTCAGTGCAGTAACAACTCTGCACTTGACCATGTGTCTTGGGTGGTGTGAACCCCCAGATGGGCGCCCCACTCTAGCAGGGATGCATCTGTTGTCAGACAACTCATCGAGGCTCTTGCTGAAAAAGAAGAAGCCCATCCTAAAGACTGGTTCCCTCTTTTCCTCCATTGGAGGCCTGTAACAATGTCCTTGTTACTAGAATTAGTTTTAAAAAAGGGTCCTGTCTCTGACACCACTGAGCCATGAGGTGACATTGAATGGCCCTGAACTGTAACCTGGATTCCAAGACTGTGCCAGTGGCAGATGCCATGAGGCCAGTAGCTGAAGTAAACTGTCTTGCAGTTTTTGGTTCATCCAGCCTGAATGAGCCCGCTATTAGAGGAATACTTCTTGCCCTGCGTAGGGGCAAGTAGACCCTGCCTTGCACAGTATTTAGCTCTGCTCCTATGAACTGGAGTGTTTGACCAGGCTGAAGGTCAGACTTTCCTTAGATTTATCAAGCACCCTAGAGAGTTCAGGGGACTCTAGGTGAGTTGCAGACTCACTTACTGGAGTGATTCTACCACCACCAGCAAGTCATCTAGATATGGGGAAACTGTGACACCTCATCTCTGAAGGTGATCCAACCACCGTGTACACTACTAAAGAGTGACCTGATGAGAGTCTGAACCGGAAGTACTTTCTGCGAGACTTCTTTATGGGAGTGTGGAAATAATTTAAGTACAATGATGCCAGGAACCCCTTTAGGTTTTTCCTGGGGTTTGACATGCCTTGTCGTTTTGGTTTTCGTGGAGGGGACCGGACAGACAACTGGACCACTCAGCCCCCAAACTTTTTTTTTTTTTTTTTTTTTTTTTTAAAGCCTGAAATCACCCTTCTCAGGGGTGTGAAGTAAGAGACAACAGTTTCACACACAGATTTGGAGGGCGTTGGCTGGTCAGAGCCTGAAGCACCCTTATTTGGTCTCTTTTGTAACCTTTCTAGTCCTTTTTCCACTGTTGTTAGTGGAAGGAATTTGAGTTCAGAGACTATCACTGACCCACTACATCCAGGACCACTTGTCTGTGGTGCCAGAAATACCCCTGCTGTGGGTACTGCCGATACTGAGGCATAGCCCCAGCCTTATAGGAAGAAAAAAAAAATATATATATATATATACACACACACACACACACACACACACACACCTATATATATATATATATATATATATATATATATATATATATGTACATACACACACTGTATATGCGTACACACCTTTTTCATGTAAGCCTTTATCTTTCTCCTAAGAGTAATTACCCTTGACTGGAAAGTCTATAACCTTGGTTTGGGTATCCTGATTGAGGTCTGTGAGTCGCAGTCAGGCAAACCTCCTCTGATCCACTGTAACTGCCACCCATCTGGCAGCAGCCACTTGAACTGTTATTTGGCTGCTCCCAAACCAAATTTAGTTGTTTCAACTAGATAATCTGACAAGGGAGTCTGGGCCTTGGATAACATAGCAAGGGCCGACTACCATAGTGACCTTGGTATTGACATAGGCTTAAAAGTCTGTGCCTGCCTGATGGCCAAGGAACCTGATAAATATCCCTTTTTAAAACATGTCAATTTTTCCTGGAATCCTTGTTAAGAAGATAGGATGCCAGGGGTATCTTTGCCTTGTCACAGGCTGTCACTTTAACCACTCCTTGGTGGACCGGTTGGGGGAATAAATTTCAGTTCCCCCTCTGAATAAGAGGGTGTTTAAGAAATATCAGCTGGATAAGGAAGGAACAGAGCTTGCAGTTTGTAAAATCTTTAAAGTATCGTCCCTGAAGAATTTTATTCACAAGAATGGGAAGCTTTTAGTGGGTGTCAGCCCAATCTTTCTCACCAATGTGAATGAGGAATAATCCTCAAATGTTCTGTGGGGAGAGACACACTCATGTTCAGAGGAAACTTCAGATTCAATAGGTTCTCCTCCATTTCATAATAATTACATATTCTTAATTTCTTCGTTTTAAATATTAGGAAGACTGCTTTGCAAAGGTCTGCTGCTGAGAGACACAAAGCCTTTGTAAGCCTGAAAGTGTTTTCTTTAGCCATTCCAGGCATTTCTCCACACTTTTTCCCCAGGAAAGTTTACAAATTTCACAATATTCATTTAGGTGATCATAGCCAAGGGAAGCAACACACAAATGTGCTTACCTGCCTTGGCAAATACTTTGAAGGAGTTGGCAGGCTTTATAGCAGGCACAGAAGTCCCCAAAATGCTGTCAGCAGGGGGTTCTGTGTGCTTAGTTTTCTTAAAATTTCACTGCGGGAACCAGGGAGTCAGCTGGTTCAACAAGCCTCTTAAATAGAGGACAATGGCTAAGGTTCTGCTGTTAACAGCGTTGTAATCACCTCAAGCAGTTACCATGCTGACCATGTAAACCTCAAGAGCGTAGCTCAAGAGGTTTACTGACGCTATAGTAACATGATGACTGCCAACCGCTGTTAATAAACGAATCTCGTACCACTGTCTTTTATAGTGTATGGGGGTTATTCCTCGTTTTTTGTGACTGCTGACCCTCCAAATGTAAGGACAGAGGTAACATTTTTCTACATCTCCGGAATCAAATGCGATTGGCCAACCACGATCATGTGCTTCCTGGGGTCGGGGGTCACATCAGAAGACAGTTAAGTTGTTCTGATATGTTGTGGGAGCAATCTATGAAGTAAATAATTCGCATGGCACTCCAAGTCGGAAACCTGAGTATAAGGGAGGAAAAAAAAGAATTTTGACTACCAATGCTGCTCACTGTTTGAAGTTTGGTAGATGGGCTTAAACTGCCGTGCCAGGGTGAGTTTTAAAAATGAGCGCATACTACCGTGATCTCTGTTCCAAAAAAAGAATGATGTCAGTGACTTAGGTTCTATCTTGTAATCTCATCGATCTGATGTAGGCAAGCAAGGTTTACAGCTTGTACGTCAGAACAACGAGATTACAAGAAAATTAAAAGATAGCAGGCTATGCATAATAAGGGCTCCCCATACATTATAAACCGCTTATATGCCCATCTCAGGGTAGCAGTTACAGTATTTGTTGTGCGGTCACCCACGGTAACTTCGGGTATCAGTTGGTTAGAGCTCGAGGGACCCTTAGGTGGTGATATATATATATTTTTTTACCTTATCCAGGCATTTCAGTAGTTTTTTCAGGACATGTAATGCAGATTTCACTCTGCTTTCAAATGTTGATGTCCAGATAGGCAAAACAAGAGAATGTTTGTCTTAACAAAATTTCACCACACTGAATACAAGGTTTGAAACTAGGATCACCAGTTTCTTCTAGGTTTTATGACATTTTCAATGTAAAACCAATAACAGTTGCAACCACTAAAAAATATTTTAATTTAAAGTTCATTTAGCAGTTGCGGTCGATTCTGGAACGGATCGGGACCCGGGAACAAAGATAAAATGAACTGAGGCTATCGGTTCAGAAACCGGTATTAGCGGTTCTTAAAACAAGCTAATTTAATAACATTAAACACAACTAATGGAGTTTTTTTTAATCAGAAAACTCCAATAAATATAAAATAAACCTCAGTCTGACCCTGGTTATACCGAACCTGGAGAAACCGAGAAAACTTACAATTTAAAACACTAAAACTGCGCATTCACCTAAAATTACAAAAAGTAAAAGGCAGCAAATGAAATGTAAAGAATACTTATAATATTTTATAAGGTTTCTCATGTCAGAACAAAAAATGATGATGAAAGGATCCAAATTCTCTCTGGGCAGTTCTACTTAGAAGGCTGACTGCATAAAGTTATGAATACCTGAGTATTACTGGGGTTAGAACAAACAACTCCAGCTCTTCAACCTTACAGACACACTTCAGAAGGTGTGCGGCTGCCCTCAAGCTGCATTTTGAGTCCAACATTTATTTATTTTTTTAACTTACTGTCCTGCTATATAATTCCTGCTGATCTGGTTAATTCTGCCCCCACCTGCTCTGGCAGCATGTAAACACTGCCACTCGGCTGCCACCACCCCCCAAAAAAAAAATCTTACACCCGCAATGGGAGCGGCCACTGGAGACTCAACACGGTCAAATGGTTCTTAAAGCTTTTAAAGGGACACCGTCAACCCCCCCCCCGGCCTCAAAATGTCTATAATTCAAAGAACAAGTTAAATGATTAGTCACATTCTGTAGAGATTTCTGATGTAGCTGGTACTTTGACTCCTTTTTGCTTTTCAAACCTGTAAAACAGACTGCTCACCATTTTGGTGTTACCACACAAAAATATGTTTGTTTACATTCCTCAATCAACTCCCACTGCACCGTTCCTGGGCTTGGAACACACCCAACACAGTCTGCCCACTCATGATGCAACAGTCTACTCTTCTCCCACTGCATTATAAGTGGCTGCATTGTAGGGGGGTCCAAATGTTCAGCAAGTACACAATAAGAGTAGATCAAGGATTTGAAACAAAACAAGGTTGGAAATAATTACATCATCAGCACAGATTTCAGTTCTACTAAGTAACAGATAGAACAATCAGCAACATCAATGAGTTTTAGAGAAGGGAAGCAATTATAAACTGTGGGTCTTACACTAAAAATAGTGCAATGCAAAAATGGTTGCCAGTGTCCCTTTAAAAGCTCCAACAGGCTGGTCACCAGCCCCAAAGTACTCACAAGGTTAAGTACAGGTCATGTGATGGTGCACGCTACCCTCTAAGGATTCTGAAACACAAAAATAAGTTGTGCTTTGGCACCATCCCTGTATATCGAAAGGCTTGCACCTGTATCATCAAGCAAAGTGTCATGTTATGTAGTACCAGGTACAATGGCAGATTTCTGCCCCTTCTCAGACTGTGCAGGCTGAAACCCCACTTTTCTAGTGCTACAACGAGCCTTGATGCAAGTACATACAAATCTACTGTATGTCTGTATAGCATGAGCTGTGTTCAGATGTCTGTACGTGGGGTGTGTATGTTTTCCAGGACTTCTAAAAAGTCACAAATCACGAGGACAATATGTTTTCCTACTTGGCTAACACCCATCCTGATCGTCAGTGCTGGATGTACTGTGGAACACTGGCATTATCCGTCGAGGGACAGAGTGGAAAGCACTCTCTCTCCCCATCACCTCCCCGAGCAAGAAACAGCATGTCATTGTTGCAGGCCCACCCTGCCCTCAGCCTCGGTGTATAAATAGTTTTGAAGCCCACACTTTCTGGGGCACAGGCTTCTTGTTAAGGCTCTTTCATTGGGTAACCTTTTACTCCTACTAGCACTGAAGACCCTGCCAGACTGCTGTTGTGTAGACCTGACCCCCCCATAGAAAATGCATAGTCAGCAGTAAGAACTGTCTTTATGTTCTCTGATGTGGAACAGTCTCCCCCCACCCCAAAATAAACAGCTTCATCAGCAGCCAGAACTCTTAACTTCTATGGTACTGCGAAGACACACAACAGTACCCCCCATCCTAGGAATGGTCATGAGTGTGTGTGCATTTTTAAAACTGCATTCATCCCTGTTTTCAAAAGGTCTCCCGCCTGTGCATGCCGCAAAACTACACAGAAACTGGGCTCTAGATAAGATTTTTTGGGATGAGTATTGTACTCCTCATTTTGAAAGTGAGGTGAGTACAAATTTAGATATTGTACGTACAAATGTCTGGACAGAGTGGAGAGAGAGAGAGAGAGAGAGAGAGAGAGAGGAGTACATTTTTTAAAAACAATGTAGGTTTTTTGCTAGATAAGATTTGATCAAGCGCCAACAATGCTCCAGATAATGTTGGCAGGGAAACATAGACTTTGACAGCAGATAAGGACCACTTGACCCACCCAGTCTGCCCATTTCCCTACCCATTTGATAAGCTGCAGATTCTAGTTAACCAACAGCCTACTTCCTGCAACCCCCCACTACAATTGCCTTATGTCTGTCCCATGCATGATTGAATTCCCCCACCGTTTTAGACCCCACAACCTCTCCAGGAAGGCGGTTCCATCGTCCACTAGTCTCTCCGTGAAAAGAATTTCCTCACATTACCCCTAGCAGTCCCCCTCTAACTTTAAATTGTGCCCCTTGTTCTTACACATCTTTTTCTGAAAGATGCTACCCTCCTGGACTTTGTTGATTCCTTGAGGTACTTAAAGTTTCTATCATGTCCTCCCTGTCCCTCCTTTCATCAAGGGTATACATATTAAGCTCTCTCAGTCTCTCTTCATATGGTTTCTGACGTAGACCCTGCACCATTTTAGTTGCCCTCCTCTGGACTGCTTCCATCCTGTCTATGTCCTTGCACAGATGAGGTCTCCAAAACTGCACGCAGTACTTCAGATGGGGTCTCACCAACTGTCTGTACAGAGGAATAACCACTTCCCTTTTTATCTTGGCTTGCTGCGCTTGCGCGGCAGTCAGCATATTGGGAGAGTGGAGATTTGGAGGTGCGGCTGCTGTTGGGCGAATGCAGGGCACACATCAGTAGGTGCGTCCCTCATTCCCCAATCAGCCTGCATGGCACCGCCACACCATGCATACGTAATGGGGCGAACACATCAAAGCAAAGCACCGCTGCAATAGTCATACGCAGCGGTCCTTTGCTTGACGTGCTCGCTGCCATTATGGCCATGGTCAGCGAGCCAGCAAACCTCCCCGTGTTTGTGTGCCGGCAGAAGCCCTCCCGTCTGCATCCCCCCGCAAATGTGGAATGCAGGGTGCCCAATCCCTCGCTTGCGCCCCCCCCACTGCATGCCGGCGGGGGCCCACCCCGTCGGCATCACCCCCCCAACTCTTGAATGCCGAGGGGTGCCCACCCCCAGCTCGTGCTCCCCGGCTTTGTTGGCTGGCGGGGTGCCCAATCCCCGGGCGCCATCTCCCCAGTGTTGTGTGCCGCAGGTTTGCCAACTCTCAGTCGGCTACTGACCCCCAACCCACTTAGGTGGCACACTGGGAGCCCACCCCAGCGTGTCGAACTGTCCCGTGACGCTTTTCTTTCTTTTCCCAGAATACGTAAAACCGCCCCTCGTAGTGCAGGTACCCCCACGGCACCCACCCACTGCGCACCTGCCTCCCCTCACCCCATACTTACTTCATGCGGGACGATCTTCAGTGGACCGGGAACACGTCTGCACTCTTCAAAGCCGACCACGAACTGAGGAAATGCCGGTAAGCTGTATAATGGAGTGAATAGGGTTTTTTCAACTTTGTTGCATATCTCAGGCATTTCTTGGAATTTTTGCAAATTTTCAACATGGGGTTTTAGGGGCCCCTCCTCATGAATTATGTCACTGTCATGGCGTTAATCGGCCTACAAAGGTGATTTACGAGTCACTCACGGAAATCACCTTAGAGCCATGTAACGAAATGACAGCGGAGGTGTTCATGAGGTGCCCTCTTAAAAAGCATAAGTTCCAAATTTGGTGGAAAATCCAACAAATGCCTGTTTTACGAGCATGCATTGCGCAGTTGCTACACAGGCTCATAACTTCACGCATTCACAATATTTTACTGCTGGATTTTCAGCATTGTCATTTTTGTACACCTCCTTGTGAACAGTACAGCTGTCATTTTCCACATCCTGCCCGGTAAGTGTTTCCCATACCGGCGCACAATAAGCAGTCGGTGGAAATCAGTGTTTGGGCAGATTATGAAAATGACAGTGACACAGTTCATGAGCAGAGGACCTAAAATGCCTATGTTGAAAATTTGGTGATGATACTCCATAAAATAACTGTGTTACGAGCGTGCGTTGGCAGATTGCACGCACGCTCGTACCGTCGTGCATTTGTGATATTTTCAGTCTGGATTTTCACCATTGCCATTTTTCCACACCTCTTGATGAACAGTACAGCCGTCATTTGACATATCCTGCCCAAAATGTGTTTTCGCACTTCCGGCGCAGAATAGCGTGGTCGCTGTGCAAAATCACTTCTTGGGACACTTTGAAGAAATAACAGTGACACTGTACATGAGCAGAGGTGCTAAAATGCCTATGTTGAAAATTTGGTGCCGAACGCCCATAAAATGGCAGTGTTGCAAGCGTGCATTGCATATTTCCCACGCACCCTAGTAGCTTCGAAAATTTGGTATATTTACATGCCACATTTTCAACACTGGCATTTTTTTACACCTCCTTATGAACTGTACAGCTGTCATTTCTCACATCCTCCCGACATGTTTTCCCGCACTGCACTACCAAACACCCAAAGGGACACCTAATGCTTGTCATTCTCTGCAGGGTGGGGTGGGTTGGCATCAGTTCAATACTTCACTGCCATTCCTATGATGCATCTGTCTAACTCTGCTACCAATGCCAATGCCAGCAAGCCAACATTCGGCATTGACAAATGCTTGTTCTACTTGTGATGCCCCTCCCTATGCATCCCAGTATCCCCCTCGCTCTCCTTACTGACTTCTCAGATTGCTTACCCACCTTTAGGTCATCTGATATGACTACACCCAGATCCCTTTCCATGATTGTTGTTGTTAGTACCTCCCCTGCTATTGTGTACTCTTCTCCTGGGTTTTTGTTTCCCAGGTGCATTACTTCGCACTTCATTGCATTGAAACTAAGTTGCCAAATGTCTGACCATTCCTCCAACCTTGCCAAGTCCCTTTTCATCCTTTCTACCCCCCCCTTGTGTATCAACTCTGTTACAGATCTCTGTGTCATCTGCAAAGAGGCATACCTTTCCTTCCAGACCCTCTGCAATGTCACCTATAAAGACTTTGAAGAGGACTGGACCCAGTACTGAGCCCTGAGGTACTCCACTAGTAACCCCCCTTTCTTCAGAATGTGTTCCATTCACTATGACCTTCCGTGTCCTGTTGTGCAGCCAGTTTGCTACCCAGGCTACCACCCTGGGACCCACTCCCAGGCTGGCTAACTTGATTATTAATCTTCTGTGTGGAACTGTGTCAAATGCCTTGCTAAAGTCTAGGTAGGCCATATCCACAGTCCCTCCCTGGTCTATTACTTTGGTCACCCAGTCAAAGAAATTGATTAGATTCGTCTGACATGATCTTCCTGCAGTGATTCCATGCTACTTTGGGTCCTGTGCCCCGCTGGCCTCTAGGTACTGAACAATTCTTTCTTTCAGAAGTGATTCCATCATTTTCCCCACCACTGAGGTCAAACTAACAGGTCTGTAGTTTCCTGCTTCTGCCTTGCTCCCATTTTTGTGAAGGGGAATCACATTTGCCCTCCTCCAGTCCTCAGGTACCACCCCATCTTCCCAAGACTTGTTAAAAAGTGTGGTTAGTGGTGTCACTAGGTCCTCCTTTAGCTCTTTTAGGATTCTAGGGTGAATCCCGTCAGGCCCCATTGCTTTGTCCACCTTGAGTTTTAGGAGTTCTTTCAGGACTCTCTTCTGTAAATGGACTGGCGTCATCCCCACTACCCAGAGTGCTTTTACTGTTTGCTTTAGGTAACTCCTCCTCTTTTTCTTTTGTGAATACTGAGAAAAAGTATTCATTCAGTATCTCTGCCTTTTCACTGTCTCCCTCTGCCCATCTCCCCTCTCCTTTATTAATCTTCACTATCCCTCCCTTAACCTTTCTATGCTCCCTAATGTACCTATAAAAGGTTTTATTCCCCCTTCTTAACCGAGTTGGCTATCTTTTCCTTGGTTTGGGCCTTTGCTTTTCTGACTGCCTTCCCCACTTCTTTCTGCTTTAATTGACACAGTTCCCTGTCGTGCTCCTTCTGTGATTCCTTATACTTTCTGAATGCAGCCTTTTTCTCCTTAACCTTCCCAGACACCTCTTTTGAGAACCATAGTATTCTTTTATTCCGCTTCGTTTTCTTTATTTGTTTCACAAAAAGCAAGTTGCCTCTATGATGGCAGTTTTGATTTTTCTCCATTGTTCTTTCACCCCCTCCTTTCTGGCCATTTGCTAATGCATTCCTCAGGTATTCACCCATTATGCCCAAGTCAGCCCTTCTAAAGTCCATTATCCTTGTCTTTGTATGGCTTGTCTCCATGGTTGTGTTTATTGTGAAGCACACTGTGCAGTGGTCGCTTGTTCCCAGATGTCTACTGACTTCTAAATTTGTGATCCTCTCTTCATTTGAGAGTACCAGGTCTAATAATGCTCCCTCCTGAGTGGGTTCCACTACTAGCTGTCTAAGGCATGCCCCCCTGTAGGGCATCAAGAATGACCCTGCTCTTAGATGTGGCTGCAGTCCATGTCGTCCAGTTAACATCTGGCATATTCAGGTCCCCCATCAACAGTATCTCTCCTTTTTCAGCCATTTTGAGAATGCCCTCTATCATTTTCTTGTCCATTTCCTCCCCTTGAGACGGGGGTCTGTAAACAACCCTGTGCGGATTGTGATGCCATTCCCTGTCTCCAAGGTGACCCAGAGTGCCTCTTGTCCTCCCCCTTTACTTTTTTAGTTCTGTAGCTTTGATCCCTTCCCTTATGTAGAGAGCTACTCTACCTTCTCTTTTACCCTCCCTGTCCCTTCTGTAGATTGTGTACCCTGGTATGTTGACATCCCAGTCATGAGGAGTAATTTACTCACTGGTTTTAAAATATAGCGAGTAAAACAAAATTGGGATGCATATGAGTGCTGTAAATCTTAAAAAAAATGCTCCACAGTTGTAAAGCACTATTCTTTGGAGTGTTTGCAAATGGGGTAGTACTGGTGCTCATTAAAAAGAAATTCTGAAGAGTGTTTCCTAAAATGAGGTGAGTAAAACAAGTTAGTACTCCCCTTATCTGGAGCCTTGCTTGTCCTGTTGGAAACACTAACAAAAACACTATTCTTTGTGGGGCAATAATTCCCTTATATGAGTATGGTTGTTATGTGTGGAGGGGTGTTAGCATTCCTTTAATTACATCCCTGGTCAGTATTACCTCCCCATCAATGCACTTGACTAGAGTCAATGATTTTCCTTTTCAAAAATGGCTAATTTTTTGGCAAAATCTTAAAATCCGTTTTCTTCCCTAGTCTCCTCAAAACAGAGGGCAAATCAGCATGTTTTGTACAAAAACTGGGGTCAAAATGGAGCAGTTTCTACAAAAAGATGATGCAAAGTGCGTTTTTTCTTGAAAAATTGACTCCCATGTGCTGGTTTTAAAAATGACAAATTACAGTTTTTTACCAGAGTTTTTTTTTTATTTTCATTTACATTTTATCCGAATTTTCCTTCGTTTTCCCCATCCTTGTCTGAGCCATGTGTTATTAGCATGTGAGCCATCTTGCGTTCTTGGTCACCGAGCACCTCTGCTTTGCCACCCACCCAACTGCCCTTGGACCTCCACCTGGGGAGGTGGAACTACAGTGGGTGACAGGGTTCCTCCCTGGGAGAGAAGGTCCCCAATGTGGGCCACCCCCTAGTACTGCACTGCAGTGTCAGCACTGGGTATCAGCCCAGGTCAACACCCCTGGTACTGCACTAGTGTCAGTGTTGGGTAGCATATTTATTTTTTCCCTGTGTTTTAAATACAGCTTTTGCTCCATTCTGGCATCCCATACAGGCAAGGCCATCAGCCCTGTCCCCACTTTCCCCCGTCCAACGCTCGCCTCCCCTGGTGCTCCCTGGATGACTGGATTTTACAGTGGCCAGGTGGCGGTGCAAGCCTGGAAACGCAGGCAGGGTTTCACTGAACCAACACATTCCATGTTACACTTTCTCCCCATGTTCCCAGCCACGCGGCACATTGTGTGCCTGTGGAGGCATGCCTGCATTACGGGACCACTGTCTCTTCCCTCCTATGCCACTCTGACCAGCACTACCACCCGGAGTCCACCCTGACAGCACTCAAAGGTTGAGACATACGCCCCCACCCGGAGGACAGTAATCTGGGGCGGCTCAATCCCCAAAAACAACCCATGTCACTCCCGAACCCGGTCACCGGAGTGGCATTAGGTAATGTGCCCAGCACTTCTGCCCTCTGCACTCACTGGGCCAGCAGGCCAGCACGTCGTCGGAATGTAGATTACTGTCCACTGAGTAACAAGTTTAGGACTTCAAAACTTATTTCCCCTACAAGAGGAGCTGTGGTGAAAGACTCAATTAATTAGCAAGCTAGCCTCCCACCCCACCCCGAGAAATGCAGTGGTGGTCACTCTTACCTGAAAATGTGTTGTCCGCAAACCGTAGGAGCAGGCTGCTTTTCCCGACCCCTGCGAAAGAGAAGAGGGGTAAAGTCATTAGCTTGCAAAGGGAACTCTGACACTGCAGTAAGAGTGCTGGATGCTGCCATCACTGCATTCAGTATGCTATACAAGTACCAGGACTGCACTCTACAAAATGAGTAGTTTACAAAACTCATCGAGTCCTGCAGGCCATTTTGGGTCAGGTTCTGTAATGGATGGTTCGACACCATATGGCGACTACTGGACTCAATGGTTATGTGATTTTTTTGTGCCACTTCACTGAAACTGTATCCAAAGGGTTTTACTTCGTTTTAATCTGTACTTTAAGTTCATCTTGAAAATGCATTTCCCCTCTTGTTTATAGCTATGTTTCTCACATCTCCACCCTTTTCTTTTCCTACCTAGGCTTGCTCTGCTTCCTGAAAAAACACTGCCCTGGATCAGTGTACTTACCCAATGAACAAATAAACAAACAAATAAACGTGTTAGAAGCATTATCATTACCCAAGTTTCCTTGCTTAGAATGACGATTAAACACTCAGAATGGGTGGTGGAGTTAAAGGCTCCCCCCATCCTTAACAGGGTAGAGATTTTTTCTACAGTTTCCAGTAAAGCTAGACTACTGTATTCTTTGTACTGTTTAACACCTCATAGCATCACTTCTTGTCTAAGCCTGTAGGTGCCAGCAGCTCTCTCTACAGCTTTAGTTCTTTATTTCTTGTGCTGTCACCTGAGTACCACTTACTGTTTCAACCTACAGGCGGCAGCACCTCACATCACCTCAGTATCTCTTCCTGGCTCAGCCTATAGGGGGCAACAGCACCCACTATCGCTTTTCCTTTTATTCACTGTGGTGTGCCTCACCTTAGTGTCCCTTCCTGTCTCAGCCTTTAGGGGCAGTAGCTCTCAGTAAAGTCCTTCACTTTATCTTCTGTACTGTGCCTCACCTTAATATCACTTCCTGTCCCAGCCTGGAAGGAGTAGCAGCTCTCTCTACAGTTTTTCCCTTTACTCTCTGTACTACATCACCTCATTACATCATTTCTTATCTCAGCCTGTAGGAGGCAGCAGGTCTTGCTACAGCTTTTTCCTTCATTCCATGTGCTGTGCTTCACTTCAGTATCACTTCATGCCAGCAGTTCTCTGTACAGCTCTTTCCTTTATCCTCCCTGTACTGTGTCACCTCATGACATCACCTCCAGTCTCTCCCTGTGGGGGCTGCAGCTCTCTGCACAGCTTTTCCCTTTATTCTCCCTGCTCTGTGTCACCTCATGACATCACTTCCTGTCTCCAGCTGTGGAGGCTGTAGCTCTCTGTACAGTTTTTTTTCCCCTTTATTCTCTCTGTACTGTATCACTTCATGAAATCACTTCCAGTCTCTCCCCGTGGGGGCTGCAGCTCTCTACAGTTTTTCCCTTTATTCTCCCTGTACTGTGTCACCTCATGGCATCACTTCCTGTCTCCAGGTGTGGGGGCTGCAGCTCTCTGTACAGCTTCTCCCTTTATTCTCCCTGTATTGTGTCACCTTATGACATCACTTCCTGTCTCCAGGTGTGGGGGCTGCAGCTCTCTGTACAGCTTCTCCCTTTATTCTCCCTGTATTGTGTCACCTCATGACATCACTTCCTGTCTCCAGGTGTGGGGGCTGCAGCTCTCTGTACAGCTTCTCCCTTTATTCTCCCTGTATTGTGTCACCTCATGACATCACTTCCTGTCTCCAGGTGTGGGGGCTGCAGCTCTCTGTACAGCTTCTCCCTTTATTCTCCCTGTATTGTGTCACCTCATGACATCACTTCCTGTCTCCAGGTGTGGGGGCTGCAGCTCTCTGTACTGTGTTACTTCATGACATCACTTCCTGTCTCTCCCTGTGGGGGCTGCAGCTCTCTGTACAGCTTTCCCCTTTATTCTCTCTGTACTGTGTTACTTCATGAAATCAGTTCCAGTCTCTCCCTGTGGAGGCTGCAGCTCTATGTACAGTTTTTTCCTTTATTCTCCCTGTACTGTGTCACCTCATGACATCACTTTATGTAACCACCTGTGGGGGCTGCAGCTCTCTGTACAGCTTTTCCCTCTATTCCATCTGTACTGTCACTTCATGACATCACTCCCTGTCTCTCCCTGTGGGGGCTGCATCTCTCTGTACAGCTTTTCCCTCTATTCCATCTGTACTGTCACTTCATGACATCACTTCCTGTCTCTCCCTGTGGGGGCTGCAGCTTTCTGTACAGCTTTTCCCTTTATTCTTTCTGTACTGTGTCACCACATGACATCACTTCCTGTCTTCCTGTGGGGGCTGCAGCCCTCTGTACAGCTTCTCCTTCCATTCTCCCAATACTGTGCCATCTCATAACATCACTTCCTGTCTCTGCTTGTGGGGGCTGCAGTCCTCTGTACAGCTTCTCCTTCCATTCTCCCAATACTATGCCATCTCATAACATCACTTCCTGTCTCTGCCTGTGGGGGCTGCAGCCCTCTGTACAGCTTCTCCCTCTACTCTCACTGTACTGTACTGTACCATCTCATGACATCACTTCACAACTAATTCCATTATCGCCTGGTGGTAAGCTGGCAGGGGGTGAGCGAATGCAGGGCTGCCTGTGCTTCACTTCCACGACTCGCCCGACCCCAGCTGGACTTGGTGCAGGACTACAGTGTTCACCTGCGAACTCTGGTTTACACAGTAGCACCTGTCGCCATGTCACATCACAGAAAGCAAGTTTCTAAGCTTCATTCCACGCAGAGGTTACTGGTTAAACTAATCATAGGGTTGTTTTCGGATGGGAGGAGTGCAGACTGTGACAGAAGCAGCTGTAGATTCAGGGTGGTATCCCTAAGCCAATGAACGCGCCCTGAGCAGGAAGTGGATTCCATAAATGAGAGACACAAACGGGCATGCTCACTCACTCAGTCACCCTCCCCTGGAATCAGATTACATGACAACCTTGCGTGCAGCTTCAATAACCAGCCATTCTGATTATTCAGCTTCACCGTGCAGGCTGACACATGACTTTGGAAACGGGAGTTTCATTCTTACGGGATACTCGTGACGAATTTGGTGTGGATCTGGGGCGAAGAGTAGATGAGAAGCCTTCAGTCTGCCTAGAAGGCCAGGCAAGGACAGCACTAACATGCACCAAAAGGGGAAAAGTTGCAGCCTGTCCAAAAATGATCCCCTTTCCCTTTACCAGTGGTTCCAGAGTAACACACCAGCTCTACAGCGACAGCCGAAGGAACGAAGGAATTGTGAACTGAAAAAAAAAACAAACTTTTTGCCTCACAATTTCTATCTCTGGTGGTGTGCAAATTTTATCTTTTCATTCCTTTTTGAGCCATACTGTTTTATGCCACTGGATCCAATTTGACATGTTTTAACAATCCCAGCACTGTTACTGGGACCGGACAATGTAGGCTACCCTCACACTGTGATGTATTCTGTGCTGGTGAAAGGTGAGGGACTGACAGCAATGGATAGTGCAGCCCTCTGTTTATACACAGGAATACGTACAGTGTGGGGCAGGTACAGTGCAGGTTTCCCCACAGTGTGATGTATTTAGTGCTGGTGAAAGGTGAGGGACTGACAGCAATGGAGACTGAACCCCTCTGTTTATCCACAGGGACACGTACAGTATGGGGCAGGTACAATGCAGACTTCCCCGCACTGTGATGTATTTAGTGCTGGTGAAAGGTGAGGGACTGACAGCACTGGAGACTGAAGCCCTCTGTTTATCCACAGGGCCAGGTACAGTGTGGGGCAGGTATGGTGCAGGCTTCCCTACACCGTGATGTAGTTAGTGCTGGTGAAAGTGAGGGACAGAGCGCTGGAGACTGACGCCCTCTGTTTATCCACGGAAAGAGGTACATTGTGGGGGCAGGTACAGAGCAGGAGGTTCACTTGCCCATGTACCTGGCCATCTCCAGCACCTTCTACAAACCAATTACTTCCTGAGGTGGAAGTCATCTGGACGAGAGAAGTAAACCAGGTGAGGATTTGGTCCTTCAGTGAGGACCTCAAGGGTAGTAAGTGGTTGGTTGACTGGGCCGGGGTGTGCCCCTTCATCATGCTGCATTTCGGGAGCTTTCCCTGTTTGCGTTCCCTCCCCTCTGGAGAACACCAAGAGACTCGGGGGATCAATGTGCAAGCGTAAGCAATGCATGCACAGTGGGGGTCCTTGGTCCGCCCCCCCCCCTCCAAAATGTGGTGCCCTGCCAGCACTTCCACAGCAATCACCTAGGTGGCAGTACTGCAACATACAAACATAGAAACTGACGACAGATAAGTAGCATTAAGCCACGTGGAGGTGGCATCTAATGCTGGATTGATGCATGGGGTGGGTGCCCAGGGCCGAGGGCTACCACCCGCCCCCATGCATCAATCGCATTAGATGCCACCGACGGAGTGGCTTAATGCGCTTGTAACATGGGCCACTCGAGGAGAGAGTCACCAGGAGCCCATTTTGCGTCGGTGACACTTCATAACACGGGGAGTCGGGGTGCTCACTTAACTTTTGCGGTGCACTTACGAATCCTGTGAGACAACGGCATTACGATGCTGATGCGCTGAACACAGTGTGTACCTGTACTAATAGCGACCAGAGCGGCTCGCAGGGTCGTGCAGCAGTTGTCCCGATGTGCATGGCTATTTCTCTGGTATCACTGGTTGGGGCCTCGGTAAGTGCCTCTGTCGCCGCGCTGTGCGCACGCTCACAAATTTGTATGCGGGCTCCCTCACTTCCCATTCCCTCTCTCAGGCTCCTCTGACGATACACCGCTTGCCTGCATGGAGTCTCACTGTGGGGCTGTGTAACCTATCCCTCCTGTGCGCGCCTGCTTCTCCCCCCTTCCATCTGCCTCCAGATCGTCGCACTCTTCGGCTGCCACGCTTCCCTCGTTCACCCACTCCTCCATCGGCGCCCCTCCTGCCACACAAAAGCAGACCACCCTGTCTTGTACCGCCTGTCACCCTTCCCAGCTACAGAGTCATGTAACGACACTGTACTACGGGTTCTAATCCCCAGTGTGCCTTTCCTACCTCGGACTGGTGGGGCTCCGGACCGCCGCTCCTCTCTCCTTCCCCGGACCCAGTGCTGCTAGGCTGGGGTCTGGCTAGTCAGCTGTACTGCCGGCGGGCACGGCATATAAGCTGGGTTAATGCCCGCTTCGGCTGCGTCTCATGACCCTCTTCCACCTATGGCTGATCCGGATTCCCTGCACACTATTAATGCCATGTTACAAGGGCTGTTAGGCCCATCCAGTCTGCCCATATTCTCTATCTGCATCAGCAGCCGCTGACCCTACTTGGTCATTGGCTGTAGTCTTTCCCACCTCTAGGGTTCCCTTATGCCTATACCATGCATGTTTGAATCCCTCCACTGTGCTTGCTCCCACCACCTCCTGGGGTAGGCTATTTAGGGTTGCCACCCGTCAGGTTTTTTACCTGGTGATCAGGTTTTCAGGGTCTCTATCAGGTAATCCGGTTTTGCTCTGTGCTGGTCAGGTTTTTGAGACATTTTGAGTGCTCACATACTTTTGAAACCAGTTCTGTCATATCATTCATTGTTTCAACTACATGTCCAGGTTACACACAAGTTCTGTTGTCAGTACAGCCCTTTGTTTGTGAAAGCAGTCAGCCTGGGAGGTGTAAAGTATGACCTTTAACACCATTAACACTTACTTAACCTAATATTCCCACTACATCTTAAAGTGGCATAGAAGCAGAGCTGCCCCCGCCTTTTGTAACAGTAACAGAGCCAGTTGTCTTCCACTTTCATTTTTTGGTAAACATTTTCATCTCTAACAGAATTTAGGCATTTTTAAATGTTTTAAATATTATTTTCCCCTCAAGAAAAAAGTATGATCACTTCTTTGGCTTTGAAATAGTACTGTGGACATGAAGAGGAAAAGGAGCCAGAAAAAAAAAATATAAAAGTACACACTACAGGAAACTATTTCTTTATCAAGTATTATTATATACCATGTATACTGCTGTATGCTATTTACAGGGTTCCCCTCGTCTCCCCCCAGATCATATCTGTAAATGAGATTTCTTTTATCTCTATATGATTATCAGGTAAAACCAATGTCAATAAATAAGCATATAAGTAAATAATTAGGAAGAACCTAGGAAAGTAACTTTAACAGGTACAGAACAGTATCTTAACATTTGTGTTGAACTGTTGCTTTAATCCTCGTCTTTAACTGATAACAAATGACGCTCTAGGAAGAGCAATGCATGATGAGTCATGAAAAGGGGTGGGGCTAGGTGCGGAACTTAGGATCCGTTTTTTGCCTCATTCAAAGGTGGCAACCCTAAGGCTATTCCATGCATCCACCACCCTTTAGTGAGTATCAAACTGAGATGGTTCTAATTACACGACTTAAGGGCTCATCCAGGATTTGAATCCAGGACCTCGCACCCTGAGCGAGAATCATACCTCTAGATCAACAAGCTGTTACAGTGTTCCTTCCTCCCTCCCTCCCCAGAGGAGGGCAATATATCTCCCCCATTTTTTTGGGGGGGGGTAGGGGGGAGTTTAGGGCCACTGTTGATTCCACTCTTCTCATCACCAGATATTCCTTGTTAATAATTACTCATCAGTTTTGAAACCTGGAGACATCAGTTGTGCAGCAACTCAGAGTACAAGTTTTATTGTAGGGCCTCTCCAAAGCAGACGTCACTGTTCCGGAGTGGATCAATAATAATTAGGGATGGAAGAACCTTAAAAGGTTCTGAGATTCTAAAAGGTACTGATAAGACCCACTAGGTGGCTGGCTACCGAGCAGACACGACAGACCATTAGGCTTATTCTGCTGCATTTTAGTATGTTAGTATGTAAGACAGCGATAGGAAATTTTTTTTACACCTCTAGATGCCCTCCAGTTGTTCTTTTATTGGTTACCCAGTATTCTAATACACTTTTTACTTTTTTTGTTTAATAAATCGAATAATGTATGGTGGAATGTTGTTGTGGATGGAAATCCATCCCTTCAACAACATTGTTATGCTGCACTAGCTACGTCATCGTAGCTGTTGTGCTGCACTAGCTACGTAGCTAGTGCAGCATAACACTTAGAAGGTGGGTGCTCATGCGCGATTGGGCGACCAACGATCCTCTGAGAACGGCCATGGTGGTAAAACAGGCTAGAGGAGGTGAAAATGACCACATAAACCAGCAAGAAAGTAAGGCAGTCTTGTATGGTGACCATACACTATAAGACTATGTGGCTCACTTACACAACGGGTATTTTCAACTCTCAAAGGTTTCCGCTGGTAGCGAGACCTCTCGAGCTGTGCTCGAGGTCTCCAGTTACCATGGAAACCTCTCAAGTGAAAAATACCCTTGTGTATGAGTGATCATACATAATCCTCTATATTTTGTTGCTTTTGTAACTACCCTGAATCCCTCTCTGCTCAACAATTGCTGTTGTCTCTTTTCATACTGCCTGAACATTCTATGATATTACAAACTGCTTTTCAGGCCATTCAGATGAATGGCATGGAATGGGAGTCTGTGACATCATAGAATGTCTTAGAGATATGAAAATCAAGTGCAGTAGCTGGTGAGGAGAGTGGAACGCAATGTAGATCTGATGGCACCCCAAGGCTACATTACTTATCAAAAAATCATCAAAGCATATCAGAATACATAACTGGCATAGAAAGGAAGATTGAGGAGCAGTTAAATGTGCAAAAATAATTTCCTATCTCCTACAAAAGGCTTTGACAGTTATCCAAGCCATCTGAGCAGTGCATGTGGCCTACCTGGATTTCAGTTAGGCCTTCAACACCGTTCTACACAGAAGACTGGTGAGCAAGCTACGCAGCATGGAAGTGGGTCTAAAGATAGTTAAATGGGTACAAGGTTGGGCAAGTAACAGAACTCAGAGGGTGGTGGTAAATGGAGTTCAGCTGGAGGAAGATAAGGTAACCAACTGGGTGCCACAGGGGTCAGTACTGGGACCAGTCCTCTTTAATGTCTTTTACTAACGACATCACAGAGGGGCTTGTAAGGAAAGGTATGCCTGTTCGCAGGTGACAAAAATTTGCAAAAGAGTGGACACATTGGGGGGTGAAAGAAGATCTAAAAAAAACAAAAAAACTGGAAGACTGGTCAAGGGTTTGGCAACTGGGCTCAGAGCCAAAAAAAAAAGAAAAGAAAAATTATGCAAATGGGGCAAAGAAATCCAAGAGAAGCATATCATTTGGGGGAATGGATGTCCTTCAGGATGCCTTCCTGGTGCAACAGGTGGGGGAACCTACTACAGAGGGGCGGATATTGGACATTGTCCTAGCGGACAGTGACCAGATAAGGGGCCTGGAGGTGTGCAGTCCACTGGCGGTTGGTGACCATGCCACAGTCTGGTTTCCGCTCCTTATAATAAACAAGCGCCCTTCTAGGGTCCAAGGAATGGAGCTATATTCGGCCTCCAAGGTGTGATTAGGGTAGAACACCAGCAGAGTCAACACCTGGTTAAGGTGAAACTCCGACATCACCTTCGGAAGGAATTTCAGGTGGGGGCGAAGGACAACTTTGTCCCTATGGAAGCCCAGATAAGGAGACTTGATGGAAAGCGCCTGGAGCTCTCCCATCCTTCTGGCTGACGTAATAGCCACCAAGAAGGCAATCTTCCATGACAGGTGAGAGATGTCACACCTGTGCATCGGTTCGAATGGCTTGCCCATGAGCTTAGCCAATACCAGTAGTAGATCCCACGGAGGTGGAGGTTCTCACACCGGAGGGGATATGTGATCATGGCCTTTGAAAAAGTGTCAGACCACCTTCTCCTGCGCCACCGACTGCATGCCGGCCCGCACCCGGTAAGCAGAGATGGCTGCCAGGTGCACCTTAAGGGTGGTCGACTGAAACTCTAGCTGAGAAAGAGACCACAGGTAGTCCAAAATACTAGCCAATGGACAGGAAGAGGGGTCCAACCACTTGTCTGACACCAAATGGAGAATCTCTTCCATCTGAAGGCGTAACATTTTCTGGTCGACTCCTTACGGGACGTCTCAACGATGTTGAGCACCTCGTCGGAAAGACCCAAGGCCTAGAACTCTAGCCACTCGGGAACGAGGCTGTCAGGTGCAGGGATTGAAGGTCCAGATGGAGAACCTTCCCCTTGTCAACTGAGATCAGGTCCAGGCGGGCTGGAGTCCACCTCGGGAGCCTGGAGCTGAGGCTGAGGAGATCTGGATACTAGAACTGGCGAGGCCAGTCTGGGGCTACAAGAATCATCTGCGCCTTGTCCCTCTTCGCCTTGAGAAGCACCTTGTGGATCAAGGGAAATGGAGGGAAGGCGTAGAAGAGGCCCAGGATCCATGGCCTCGAGAAGGCATCCCCCTGAAGCGAGCCCTGCTGAGGGGGGCAGGCATGAAGCAGCCTCAGCTCCGAATTCTCCCTGGAGGCGAACAGATCCACCTGAGGGGTGCCCCAATGGGAGAACAGATCGTGCACTACCTCCGGCAGAAGAGACCACTCGTGATATGCAGCGCCTATCTGGCTGAGGGCATCGGCCAGACTGTTGGAGGCTCCTGCCACATGGATGGCTAGGAGATCCGCCTCCAGGCTGATCACGAGAGACCAAATGCGGAGAGCTTTCTTGCGCTGAGGCAAGGAGTGCATACCGCCCCGATGGTTGAGGTAGTACAAGGTCATGGTGTTGCCCATCTGGACCTGAACCACCTGACCCCGTACAAATGGAGCGAAGGTGGTGAGGGCTAGCCGAACCGCTCGAAGCTCCAGCAGGCTGCTGTGGCATCGAGACTCCTGAGGGGACCAGAGGCCGTGGGCCCCGAATTCCCCCAGATGGGCACCCCAACCCATCAGAGAGGCGTCAGTCGTAAGAGTGACCATCGGCTCGGGCTGGACAAACAGGGTACCCTCTTGCAGATGAGCTGGTATGAGCCACCACTGCAGGCCATCCCACATCTTCTGGGTCACTATCACTGGCTGGTCCAGAGGACCGGAGCACTGTGACCACTGGCTGGCCAGCCCCCACTGCAGAGGGCGCATATGCCAGCGGGCCCAACGGACCACGCTGGTGCACGCCGCCATGAGGCCCAGAAAGCGCAGGAAGTCCCGGGCAGGGCGAATTGCCCAACCAGAAATGACTGGGCAAAGGAGGAAAGGACTTAGGTCTGTCCACGGGAGCCGAGCTCTGACTCAAGGAGTCTAGCTCTGCCCCGAGAACTGAATCACCTGCAAAGGCACGAGTTCCGATCTGGCCTCGTTGATGAGGAGGCCAATCTGAGAGCAAACCTGGAGGGCCAGATCCCTGGACCGCTCCACCTCCAACCTGGAGGGGGCTGCAATCAGCCAGTCTTCCAGGTAAGGGTACACCCGGACCCCTCGGTGCTGCAAGAATGCTGTCACCACTGTCATGCATTTGGTGAAGACCCTGGAAACTGAGGAAAGGCCAAAGGGCATGGACCGGAACTCGTAAAGTGATCCCTCTGCCCTGAAGCAGAAGAATCACTGATGAGATGGACGGATTGGAACGTGAAAGAACGCGTCCTGGAGATCCAGACAGCAGAACCACAAGCCTAGTTCCAAAGATGAAATGATCTGTGCCAGAGTGACCATCCTGAAGGTGCGGGGCCTTAGGAACTATTACAGGTCATGCACATCGAGAATGGGGCGCCAGCCCCCATCCGTTTTGGGACCATGAAGTACCTGGACACAAACCCCGAGTCTGGAGGAGGGTCCGCCACCTCCCTGATCGCCTCCTTTTGGAAAAGCACGGCAATGTTGGCCTGAAAAGCCGACAAAGAGGCTGCTGAACCTTTTTCCCCCTGTGGGGCGACGGCTCGGTAGGGAGGGAACTGCTCGAACTCCAGAGGCAGACCTCTGCCGACAACTTCTAGCACCCTGTGGTCTGTGGTAATAGTGGACCGGGCGGAAAGGAAGTGGCGAAGTCGCCCCCCCCATGGGGGGGACCCGGGAAGGAGTGATGAGGCTGGGGACAACAACCCTCAACCCATCACTGGGCAGGCTTGGAGGAAAGGCCGGCTGAGGGGCCTATTGGAGGAAGCGGCAGACTTGGCCTTAGGGTACCAAGTGTGAGCCTGCTGGCCCCGTTGCTGGTGCTGCTGGGCCAGACATGCCGCAGGAGCACAAGGGTGAAAGGGCTTATGCTGCTGCTGCTGGTGGCCTTTGTCCTTCTGAGCAGACGTGACCGAGTCCAAGGTGGCGTTGGACTTCTCGTTCCTTTGAAGATGGCCTTCCACCCCCTGGCCTGAACAAGTCAGTGCTCAGGAATGGAACATCTGCCAACTTGTGCTGGGTGTCCGCCAAGAAGGTGGAAATCCACAGCCAAGCTTTGCGGCGCATAGCTACTGCAGCGGCTACTGACCGAGCACAAGAGTCATCAATGTCCAATGAAGTTTGGAGCTGCTGTTTAGCCACCGCCCTTCCCTGATCCTGAACCTGCTTGACCGTCGTCTGAAGGTCAGCCGGGAGATGGGGAATCACCTCATCCAAGAAACCAAAAGGGCGTGTGAGAAATGTGCCATAAGTAGAGCCGAGCTAGCCTGTCGAAGGCCTAGGGAGGCAGCAGCGTAAACCCTCTGCCCCAAGTAATCCAGCTTCTTGGACTCTTATCAGGCCGTTTGTCCACATCCCTAGCATTTCCCGGAATGCCGGAAAACACTGTTGGTCGCCAACCCCTCCACAGAGTGGTGCTCCGAGAAACCAAAGAGTGAACCTGTGGGGACTGCGTACTGGCGGGCCATCCTGTCTGAAGGCGCAGGCCAAGAAGCAGGCCGCTGCCACAACTCTAGGGCCGGGCCAACAATGGCTTCGGCCACCGGGAAGACCTCTGTAGGAGAATCTTCTCGGTCCAGTATCTCCATGAGGGATACCTGGTCCATTTCTGGAAGGGTTTGAGCTGCATCCCAGTAGACTCAGAGATGAGTCGAAGAATACCCAGGAAGGAGAATGGGCTTTCATCCACCAACTGACCCCTAGCGGAATCCAGGTCTATAGGCCTGGAGAAGAGGGAGGAGTCGTTGTCAGACTCCAAGGAGTCTGCAAACAGCTGCCGAGCGCTTGAGCCACTCTCCACCTGCCAAGTGCGATCGGGAGTGAGGGTGACCAACAACCTATGCGGCAAGCCCTGACCTGACCGAGAAGCCTTGGTCGGGGCACCAGTCTTCGGCTGAGGAGGCGGTGGTTCCACCACAATAGGCGGAGCAGCCGGTTTCGGCCGAAAAACCAGCACCGGGGTTGGCTCCTCGATGACTACAAGGGGTTGCTTCGGCCGCTCCGGTGACAGCCACTTAACTGCCAGAAAGGGCGACGGAGTCTGCTTGTTACCAGCCAATAAAAGTTGCTGCCACATCAAGTCCTCGTAGCGCCAATGTAACGTATGCTGGAGCCTATCCTCCGAGGAGGACGAGCAGCGGTGCTGCTTTCCATGATGTCGAGACTGAGACCACCGACATTGGCGGGATCTGCTCGACTTGGAAGAAGACAGAGACCTTCAGGGTTGCAGAGGGTGGGTCAAAGATGGGGAGGGGGAAAACCTGCTCATCCCTTGGTTCAGGGTCCTTTACCGGGTACTTCGGCACAGGAGGCACAGGCAAGTCCTCGGTTACCACCGGGGGAACTGGTGAAGAAGGGTTGTCGGCTTCTCCAGTCGACAAACCGTTTAACGGGTTGAGAAAAATGTCGACCGCGTCAATGGATGTCTCAGCCGGCTGACCTGACGGGGACACCGTGAAGCCAGCAGCCTTAGCCGCAACCTCAACCGAAGTCGAGAGCCGACAGTCTGGTGAACAGGATCTCTCCTGCTCCCACGAACATTGACAATGGGACTTACCTTTTGGGTCTTTTTTCTTAGACTGACTGGAATATCCCAATGGCCCTTCTCCTTTAGTGGAGAGGGACTGGCAAAGCTCCTGAAAAGAAGCAGTATAGGAGCAGCCCAAGGAGAGCGGGATAAACGCCATGACCGAGGAGGAAGATGAAGCGGCCTGGGTTGCCTCCTCCTCGAGGGTGATCAACTGCTCCAGCTGCTCCACACAGCCTGCAGCTGCGGACACCGCCCAATGGGCCTCCTTTGACTTCACCGGCAGGTACAGTTTCTCAGGATGCCCAAATTTGTAGTCTGGCAGCGTGGTCCTCAAGAACTGAAGCTGAGAAGAACCTGCAAAGATCACAGACCCGCGGATCGTGAGCAAGACCCAGGCAGTAAATGCATGTAGAGTGCGGATCGGTCCGGAACATCTTCTGCCCGCAAGGGCACAGCCGGAAGCGGATTTATCCATTGCAGCCGAGAGGGAAGAAGAAGAAGACAGATGTCTTGTAAATTTTAAAACAATTTTCGGTAAACCCGAAGAGTTAGGATCCAGGCCTAAAACGCAGAGTGCTAAGGAGGGAACCTGAGCTTCCAAGTGGTAAGGAAGATCTAGCGTCATGGGGCGGAGCTGAGAGTTTTACCATCCGGGTTGGTGGGAGAAGCCAGCTTGAAGGCCTTCCAGCTAGATTTAAAGCGGCAAGGAACCTGCCAGACAGTGTGGATTGAACAACATATCCACGTCCCTAGAATGTCCTCTTCTGCCAACAGCATCTATGTTTCTACGTTGAGAACATTCAGCACTTTTTAGTTTAAGGTATAGACACAGTTTTAACCATCAATGTCCACCCTTAAGCTATTGTCAGCAAGTGAAAGAATCAGTACGGAGTGGTGGTACACCATCTCCAGCTTCCTTCGGGGTCCTTCCATCACCGCCACCAGCCATCTTACTAGATAAAGCCCTGCTGGGGAGTGTATTAAGCTCCAAAGTCAATGTTTTAAGTGGATCAGAACCTCTTCAGAGGTTCTGATAAGGTTTTTTTTTTTTTTTTTTTATAGAAAACGGCATAGGTTCTGGCCGGTTCTAAACATATCTTAACTGGTTCTCCCATTCCTTGTAATGGTAAAGATGAACATCAGGCAGGTAAAGGGCAGAATCAGCAAACAGACCCCAAACAGGACAAAAACAAGCATTTGTCAATGCCGAATGTTTCACTGCATGGTGTATGCGGCAGGTGTGTACTGTGTTAGCTGAAGTAAAGAGAGAGAGAGAAACATTGGCAAGGTTGGTAAATGCCAGGATGATTTAAAGTGCATAGTAAGTTCAGAGTCTCTGGAGGGAGCGTAAGAGCACAGTACTACAGAAATGGGCAAAATGTAAATAAAGCTGGAAAAAGCTGCTGCATCTCAGCTATGCTAACCAAGGAAAATAAACTGCTAAATAATACCCCCCAGGACTTCCACTACAACATGGAATATTGGTAAACAAAAAATGCAGTGAAGGTAGTGGGGTCTACTGGGTTCCTGGATTAGGTTATACAGTGGGGGAAATAGAACCCCTAGTTGCTCCCACCAGTGTAATCACTCTGTGATCTTGGGCAAGTTACCTCACCTTCAGTAATGCGTGCAACGCAGCTGCAGATAAGGACAGAATGGAAACAAAGCAGGACACCACTGGACACCAGATGTTGCATCTCCGCTGTACTATCTGAGGTAAACAGTGTGTGGGAATCACTGCTAATACTGGGTTGGAAACAGAGAGAGGGTGGGGACAGGAGGATGTTTTTATTTATGTGCTGTAGCCAAACGGAGGCAGTATAGTGCAGTGGCTTAAGGCTCTGAGCTGAAAACCTGGAGACCTGGGTTTGAATCCGACAGCCCCCACTTGCATATTGTGTGACCCTGAGCAAGGCACTTAACTTCCTTGTGCTCCCAGGTCACACCTGTAAATAAGCTTCAGCTCAGTGCATCTCTCCCGGTTAAAAAAAAAAGAAATATACAAAAAAACACCAGCAGTGCTTCTCTAGAGGGAGCTCGGCTGAGAAAGAGAAGGCACCGTGATCAAAGGGGTACATACATCACACTTATGCAAAGACCTCCAGGAATGATCTCTTGGTACCATACTGGGTGCCATACACAAAAGTTCTTTATTCAATATGAAAAGCAAACAATGACACTATCTTTGCATTTATTTACCTATAATGCAGGGAAGTGCATTAGTCCAGGAACTCGTGTGCGACACTACTTTGTGTAATTGCACTGCAACTTCACAACTAAACAACTTCTACAAAGTTGAAGAAATGCCACAAAAGCAAAATGAAACAGTACGACATGCCATTAGACAAACATCCGTACATGAAGGTCAGTAAACTGAATAGCAATTTCATACATATTAAGTGTTGCCCCCACCTCTCCATCACTGTCACCATTTCTGCTCTGATCAGGGTCGCCGGTGCACACAGTCCCACTTCACCCCAAGTGCCTTACTGCTCAGATCTTCCCTTCCTCTCGCTCCTGTCTTCCTGTCCCACCTGGATTACTTGTTTCTCTGATTTAAGGAATCAGACACCCTTTTCTGCACCGATTTCTATCCCCTATTAATTGAATTGTGCACACCTTAACTCTTGCTGCTCATGTCCCCAACAGTGCAGCAACGGGCGTGGCAGCTACAGATGTGGTGGCACGGCACAGGAGGATCAATATCATGGCTACCTCGCAAGCAGTATAATCTTTGGGACTGCTGCGTTCCCTGTTCACCGCTCACAGCTGTGTGTGTGAGTGTGTGTGTGTGTGTGTGTGTGTGTGTGTGTGTGTTTGGGGGGGAAGAGAGTGGACCACAACTTTGCTGCTGTCAAGAAGCACAATGTCCAGGAGGGCACACTTTTGTCAGGGTTCCGCAACATAAGCGGACGGAACAAACACCCACAAACCCATAAAGACGTGACGGGACCACGACAGGGGAACATGTAAGGCCTGCAGTTACACCATCTGCCCGACTGCTGCTCGCTGACTCTCCAAACTCTTGCTGCCGTCTACTGACATGCAGTGTGGCAGGCTCCTGAGGCAGGCTGGGGTGGTACAAGATGGTGTGTCACTGCCTCACGCGAAGTCATGCCGGCCAATCTGCAGGGGTAGGGAGGATGCACAGGGCACTGCTAATACTTTTACTTACTGATCGTGCAGGCTGGTCAGTGCCGCACGTAATCATCGCAAGATACCAGAAATGTCCTTTGTGGCAGCTCCGGTGACAGACTGCAGTGCCTGCACACACTGATGGTGTCACCTTGGGGGTAGCTGCTCCGTCGATTGTTAGTGATCTATGGGGCAGGTGGGTCACAAAACACAGAGGAGCAAGGAAAAGCATGCAAGCACAATAGGAAATTAAAAGAAATAATGTGGCGAGATGGCAGTGATAAAGTCGTGCTCAGGCTTTATGCTGTATGTAAATGACAGAAAATTAGCGCTCTCATTGGAGTGCTTCCTATCTTTCAACTACAGGCAGTTTCCAGCTGTGAAACTCTGACTAGTGTCACAGTCTGGTTGCTTGACCATTGGTCTGTCAGGAACCAGCGTACTGTAGATTGCTCTGAATTGGGCTAGTCCCTGACACACCTCTGAAATGTTGTTCTCTGAAGCAACAACAAAATGTTTCTTGTGCACACGCAATTAAACATAAAAACAAGGTTTTGCAGAAAAAGGCACAGTAGGAAAAGCAAGGGCAAGAGGTGTGGGGCTTGAACCAAATCCTTCTGGCCCAGAGGTGAAAGCACTACATACAGAGCCACACAGACACTTGCTATGTGCTGTCTGCAGCATCAAAATATAGGGCTAAGGTTTAAGAATGCTTTCTTTTGGAGCCACAGTCTCGTGGCACAGTCTGCCTTCTGCGATGGACAGACCAACCATCAAAGTGTTGTGGTTCTAACGTAGTCACCTTGAGGCTGGGGTGGGATGCAAGGGACTACAAACTAACATTGTGAGCTGCAAGTCGCATTGTCAATGGCCTTATCAGCAGCTAGTTAAACAGCTGCTGAGGGTGTTTTGCAGGCTTGCCCTGCCGAGAGAGAGAGAGAGAGAGAGTGTGTGTGTGTGTGTGTGTATTACAATAAAAACTGCATCTGGTTCATTTGCTATGGTTATTTGCAACATGGTAAACAAGCATTTGTCAATGCTGAATGTTTGCTTGCTGGCATTGGCAGTGGTAGTGTAGAAGTTACAGAGCTGCGTAACAGGAATGGCAGTGAAGTATTGAACGGAAGCCAACCCCACCATCACCCTGCAGAGAGTGACAGGCATTTGGCTGTGCCTTTGGGTCGTCAGGCGTAACGGCCACGCCATTTCACCACACCCCACCCTGCACACACTGACAAGGTCATGGTGCCTTGGGGTCTTTGGTTCTTATGCTAACCCATTCATCACGAAATACGGTGAGATGGGTGCAGTATAGGAGAATGGGGTGAACTTAGGGGCCGAAGAGTCCAAGGCATACCTCGATGCCTCTCACAGGCTGCAGGGTGTGGAATGGTATGAGCATTACAGGCAAGAATCCCAAGTCACACCCCTGATGCCTGTCATTCTCTACAGGGTGGGGTGTTATGGTTGGAAACCCTAATACCTTAGGCATTTGTTGGTATTTTCACTCCAAATTTTCAACATGTTTTTTTTGTGACCCCACCTCATGAACAGGGGGAATATCAGTTTATTAGCCGAAAGCTGCTTATGCACAGCGACTACGGCATTTAGCACCACAGGTGCAAAAACATTCCAAACAGGATGTGAAAAATGACAGCTGTACTGTTCATGGGGAGGTATAAAAAAGTGGCAATGTTGCAAATCTGCAGTAAAAATATTAAAAAAACTGGTGAAGTCACAAGCGTGCATAGAAACTGTGCAACGCACACCTGTAATGTAATTAGTTTGGGATTTTTTTTTTTTTTACAGCAGATTGTCAACACAGGCATTTTGAGACCTCCAATCATGAACAGTGTCACTGTGATTTTTTTTATCTGTCCCGAACAATGATTTCCCACAGCGACCACGCATCTCTGCGCTGAAAGTGTGAAAACACATTTCGGTCATGTTGTGAAAATGACAGCTGTACTGTTCATAAGGAAGTGTGGAAAAATGCCACGGGTGAAAATCTGGACTGAAAATATTACAAAGTCATGAACTTACGAGTGCGTGGAAAATCGCAACGCACACTTGTAAAACAGTCATTTTAAAATTTTTTCACCAAATTTTCAACATAGCCATTTTAAGACCTCTGCTCATGAACAATGTCACTGTGATTTTCTTAATCTGTCCTATACATTGATTTCGCACACCGACTGCGCCATTGTGCGCTACATGTGCAGAAACATGTTTTGGGCAAGATGTGACAAATGACAGCTGTACTGCTCATAAGGAAGTGCAATAAAATGGCAATGTTGAAAATCTGGAGTGAAAATATTTAATATTCGCAAACTTACGAGTGTGTGTAGGAACTGCGCAACGTATGCTCGTAAAACAGTCATTTTTAGGAATTTTTTCACCAAATTTTCAACATAGTCATTTTAAGACCTCTGCTCATGAATAGTGTCACTTTGATTTTCTTAATGTGCCCCATACATTGATTTCGCACACCAACTGCGCCATCGTGCGCTACATGGGCGGAAACACGTTTTGGGCAAGATGTGAAAAATGACAGCTATACTGCTCATAAGGAGATGTGATAAAATGGCAATGTTGAAAATTTGGAGTGAAAATATTGAAAATTTGCGAACTTACGAGCGTGCGTAGGAACTGCACAATGTACACTCGTAAAACAGTCATTTTAAGGAATTTTTCCACCAAATTTTCAACATAGGCTTTTTGAGAGCCACCTTATGAACAGTACCAGTGTCATTTCATTACTTGGTCCCCAAAAGGTGATTTTGCGCAGTGACTGCGAAATCACCCTTCGGGCCCGATTAATGTCATGACAGTGAGCGCATTCAAGAGAAGGGGTCCCAAAAACCCCATGTTGAAAATTTGGTGCAAAAATTCCAAAAAATGCCCGAGATATGCAGCAAAGTTGAAAAAACCCTATCTACCCCATTATACAGCTTACCGGCATTTCGTCAGTTCGTGGTTGGCTTTGAAGAGTGCAGACGTGTTTCTGGTTCACCGAAGATCGTCGTGCCAGAGTCTGGAGGTAGGTCTGGGGTGAGGGGGGTGTTGGGAGGCAGGGTGTGCAGTGGGTGAGGGCAGAGACACCGAGGGACCGTTTTCCAATTTCAGTTTTTTTTTTTGTTGTTTTTTTTTTAAACAAAGGACAGACGACGCGGGACGTTTGCCACGCTGGGGTGGGCTCCCAGTGTGGCACAAAGATGGCTTTTGGGGGGGGCGTGGAGCAGACAGGGAATTGGGCACCCCCGTCGGTGACAGCATCTGTTGCCATGCTGGGTGGGCTCCCAGCGTGGCACCCTGTACTCTGGGGGGAGAGAGTGGAGCCGACAGAGTTGGGCACTCCGTCGGCTATACATGTATAGCCACTCTGGGATGGGCACCCAGCGTGGCATGTGGGACGCTTTGGGGGCGAGCACAGCCGATGGGGGATTGGGCACCGGCCATACAGTGTGCGGTGAGGGAGGGTCAGCATGCAGTATGCATGCGTGCATATAGTGTGTAATATATATATATATATATATATATATATATATATGTGTGTGTGTGTGTGTAGGGGAGTGCGCATGAGCAGGCAATATCTTATCGCTGCTCACTGAAGCGTAGCTCCCCCTTTCAACTGTACACCACTGCATTTTTGCACTGCTGGACTGTTGTCATAGACAGCTCCAGCAGGCACTGAAGAACTGCGGCCACGCCTGTAAACACACTGACTGAATTGGAAGAGGGCTGCCACACCTCCGAAAATTAGGATGATGGCACTATGTTTCTTGCACATGCGTGCAAGCAAACTTAAAAATGAGAAGTGAAATACAGCACTGTGATTGGTAGAAAGGGAGCAGCTGATCAAAACCAAGTGGGTATTAAGCCCGCAGTAATGCCCGCTGTTGTTATCCCTGTGACATCCAGCAAAGCCAAAAGTCGCATAGAGCCGGCCTGCCGGCGCAGCGCTTGGATTTCCGCTTGACGCCAGCGACTCGGTCTGGGAACGGCCCGGTCACTGGAGGGTCGCCGGGGAGAAGGATTGAGCGTCCCAGGGACAGTCTCCTTCTCCGGGGAGGGGGGGGGAGTGTATGGGACTGGTCCGGCACCTGCTGGCTCCTAGCGGAGGCTGGGAGCATCGCAGGATGCACGACCCAGTACTATCTGGGGGAGAAGCGGATGTCGGCATATGCCATGACGTCACTACGCTGCCCCCAACAGAAAGCCAGGAAAATCACTCGCTGGCCCTCCAGATGGCGGCTCTCTGTTCCTAGGGGCCTCCAGTGCCTTCCCGGTGCCTCCTGTTCCCCAGCAGCATCTCTGGGCCCTAGAAGGACGTGCTGGGGCTGCCCTCCCCCCCGGTGCTTTCCCCCTCGAGAGAGGAACCCACGCCCGATGAAGGAATGCAGGATATCCTGGGGGTCGGCTGTGATCTGGGGACAAGAGGAGGGCCGGGCAAGGACAGATGAGGTTAGGAGGAACTTGGTGGAGCCTGAAGGAGCGGAGGACCAGCGAGCGTGGGGCGGAAAAACAGATAATACAAAAAAAAAAAAAAAAAGTCGCTTAGAATAATCTCCAGAATTGTAGCACAACATTAAATCCACAACAAAATGGGCTGTGCAATCTCATAAATAAATGTGTGTCCTCCACCCACCCACCCGATTGCCATTGTTGTATCTACGGGGATACTGTAATTAAAGCAGAAAGATGAAATAGAGAATTGCGCCTGTACATTTTGTATAAGTGGAGTGAAAGGTATAACTTGTTCGGTTGTTGGAGACAGACGCAGAAGTGAAGAGAAAGAAGACGAGCGTTAAAGAAGAAACTGATGAATTAGGCAGCAATCCTGCACATCGCCAGGAGTATTTCCTCCCGGCACTGTGCAGATAAGTTAAATGTTCATACTATGCACGACAATGTGAACTCATCACCTCAAATAGCTCCATATGAAGTCCGAACTATCCATTGTTTACCTGACACAAAATGGCCACCCAGGAGGTAATGAGTTAAGGCTTACATTTTTCTGTCATGCAGCACAGCACAAATGTTCTGATAATGAAAACAACAGGAGCGACTGAACAGCAGTACACCACTGTAAATATCTGATCGCCCACACAGAGACAATAAGCAAATGAGACAGGAATCCATCTCTGCATAACAAAGATCGAGAACACGAGATAACGGAGTAAAATTACAAAGTTTTGTACATGTAGTTATAAAAAATAATCAAACAATTACAGTAATCACTGTCTGTGACTTCCATAACAAATCTGTTATTGTGTAAGGTAAAAACACCACTATATGAGTAAATATGATTGTGACAAAATGAAAGTAGTAGACAGTTCGTATTCCAATGCATATTTTGTGAAACTATGGCTGCATGTCTATTTCTAACATATAAAAGGTAATACTGGAACATAAGTAATCTCCACATTGCCCATGTTACAAGAGCATTAATGCATGACAAAGGAGAGCTCTACGTAAGCATGAATCAGGGCCCCTGGTATTCTGCGGCAGAATTTTCCGATTTCTGCGGCAGGGCTCCTTGACTTCTGCGGCATGCTTTATTTATTTCTCTGGCAGAATACAGTCCTGTCATTGGCTAAATATGATGTGATGACATCATATGCTGAGCATAGAGGAGGGGCTTCAGGATAAACGAGGTGGGAAAGAAAGCCTGACACTATGGAAAAAAGTATATTTATATGAAAATTCACCAAAAACAATGAATTCTGCGGCACTATATATATTCTGCGGCAGGGACAGCGCTAGATAGGGCAACAAGGGAAAAAGTTGCAGCTTACCCAGAAGTGACCCACTTTTCGCATGACAGTGGGTCCAAAGTGGTGCACCTATCTGTAACAATAGCCCGAAAGATGGAAAAGTAAACAATAGAAAAGTATTGTCATTTGACAAATTTAAGCTTCTGTACTGGTGAAATTTGTACTTGTGATTAGGTTTTGACCCAGTCCAGATGTTTCTCATTTTGACCCACATTTTTTACACCAGTGGGTCTAATTTGACCCTTGTTTTAAAATCCCTAGCGCTGTTACTGTTCTGCGGCATGATATAAATTCTGCAGCAAATTCCGCAACCGCAGAACTGCAGAATTCAGGGCTTGGCATTAATCACGATGAATGAGCAGATCTATTGGGAGTTAATGCATGGTTGGGGGCTGTTGGCAGAGTGCCTACAACAGGCCAACCATGCATTAACTCCCCATTAGATGCCACCTTCGGAGTGGATTAATGCGCTTGTAACATGGCTTCTACGACAAACTGTCTAGTGTTACTGTTATTTTCATACTGTGAATAACAGAAAATAGCCACATTTTGCACTGTTTACATTTCTATCTTGCACTTTGTGAACAGTGAAGAGACACCTATTTGTATACTGATGTTGTCAAAACTACAGCAACCATAACTATGAGGAAACTATTTGTGAACATATATTTCAAGACATTTCTGAGATCTGAGCAGCTTTATTTTAATAGGGACGCTGGGAGGTCTATTCTATGTTGCTCTCTCCATGTTGGTATCTGCCCGTTAGTCTGCTTTACATAATACCTGACCTGCTCTGTGTGTCTCTCCCCGTGGCGTCAATGTTGCTACATTCCCCGTTTCCTGCCTGCCGTTTTTCTGACTTCTTCACTACCTTGCTGACTCGCTTGGTCCTCTCAACTGCTCAACATGCCTTTCCCACACCTACATGTTGACTTCACTGTGTCCTGCACTATACAGGACTCCACATTTCCACTACAATATTTCCAGCTTCTGATGCCTCTGCAGGAGCCTTACACTCCGGATATTCGTCCCCGGTTGCTCCTGTGTCCTCTTCCATGTCACTGCTGCCCCCTCCATTTTCACCTCTTCGACTGCGTGTTCTGGACTCTGTCTTTCTCCACAGTGCTGCTGTCCACTCCGTGGTTGTGCGAGGTACTTCAGTAACAACATGGCATTATCGTGCCATAATGCCGTGTTGCTCTTGTCCCAGCTGACCCAATTCAGCCCATTCTGTTCCTTATTCCTGATCTTCTTAGTTTTGCCATGTTACAATAGGGGATTCATGCCTGGTTGGTGGTTGGAAGCACAAGGCCCCCCCCCCCAAAAACCAGGCATTAATCCCCTAGTAAAGCCCTCCTCTGTCATGGAATAATGCTTGTAAACTACTAACTACCTTGTAAAACACTTTGGGATGATACAGATGCTATCAAACACACAGATGCGTGTTGGGATGGGGTACAGTGACAGACTAAAAGAGGGGAAAATAAGGCCTAGGGCAGGAATAAGGAAACCAAAAATACAAAAAAAAAAAAAAAAAGGACTGCAGTGCTGCATCAGCCAGTATACCAGATCAGGATGAAAGTGACAGCAGGGTGGTGCTGACCAAGGATAAAACCAAGAGCAAAGCAGTATCCGACAACATTCCACAATAAAACAAAGGGCAGTGAAGAGCCGGTCAGCGTACCAGGATAAAATGATGAGCAACATGTTACTGGCCAACATACTGGGATAAAACAAAGAGCAGTACGGTACCAACCAATGCACCGATAGTAAACAGAGAACAGCACGGTATCAGACAACTCTCCGATATTAAACAGAGAGCAGTACGGCATCATATTAACATACTAAAATGCCAGCAGAACAGGCCTATCGGTCTTTCGTGTCTGCTCGTTTGGTCAGCCCCCACGCTGGGAGCTAACCTTGCTGCCCCCCTCACCCTCTCGGGCTTTGCTCTTCCCAGTCCCGGATATTCTCGCTGCACTGGACTTTGCTTCAAGAACCCTTTCCCTGTACCTGTCCCACCCCCTCTTGAACCCCTCCACCATATCTGCCTCCACCAGCCCCCCCGGGCAGCGCATTCCATGGCTCCACCACCCTCTCAGTGAAGTAGCACCTCCTCCTTTCTCCCCTGAATTTCCCCCCTCCAGCTTCCACCCATGCCCTCTAGTTGCCCTCGCCTCCTTTCTACAGAGCACCCTGACTGCGCCTCCCCCATTTACCCCCTTCATGTACTTGAAGACCTCTATCATGTCCCCCCGCTCTTTTCTCTCATCCAATGTGTACATATTTAATTCTTCCAGCCTCTCCCCATAGGTCCTGTCCCCCAAGCCCCAGATCATTCTGGTTGCCCTCCTTTGGACCCCTTCCAGGAGTTCAATGTCCCTCTTTAAGTGTGGTCTCCGAAACTGCACGCAGTACTCGAGGTGCGGCCTCACCAAGCAGTTATACAGAGGGAGTATCACTTCCATCCTTCTGGAGGTGATCCCCCTAGCAATGCATCCCAGCATCCCGTTTGCCTTGGCTGCTGCCCTCCTACAAGTCTCCGAGCTGTTCGTCTCGACAACCACCACCACCACCCCCAGGTCCCTCTCAGTCATCAAACTTATAGCATTCTCCCCCCACCCCCAATGTACACTTAGCCTTGGTTTCTGGCTCCCAGGTGCAGCACCCTGCATTTCCCTACACTGAATTTCAGTTTCTACTTTCTAGACCACCTTTCCAGAGCCTCCAGGTCCCCCTGTAGGGCCACCCTCCCCTCCTCTCCATCCACCGCCGCCCCCTGTTTTGAGTCATCCGCAAAGAGACTCATCTCACTCCTGATATCCTTCCTTATGTCAGAGACATAGATATTGAACAGAAGGGGCCCAAGGACTGATCCCTGAGGGACACCACTAATGACCCTCCTTGGGGATGAGACTATCCTGCCAACCATGACCACCTGGGTCCAGTCCTTGAGCCAATTCCCTAGCCATCTGGTTCCTCACCCCCATTTCCCCCCGGCTTATCCAACAGGCCCCCGTGAGGAACAGAATCAGACGCCTTGCTGAAGTCAAGAAAGAGGACGTCCACCGGTCTAGCCAGGTCCAAGGCACTTCTCACCCAATCATAGAATTCCACAAGGTTTGTCTGACACGAATTCCCCGGGATGAATCTATGCTATCTATTGTCCAGGCACCCTGACTTTTCCAGGTCCCCCCCCAGCCTCTCCTTGACAATGCCCTCCATTACCTTGCCCACCACCGATGTCAGACTGACGGGCCTGTAGTTCCTTGCCACCTCCCTTGAGCCACCCTTGTGGACAGGCACTATATGCGCCACCTTCCAGTCCTGGGGCACCCACCCTGTCCTTAGAGAGATGCTGAAAAGCTCCGCCAGGGGTTTTGCCAGGACATACGACAGTTCCTTCAGCAATCTGGGATGTAATTTATCTGGCCCCGGAGCTTTCTCTGTCTTAAGGGACCCGAGAGCTTTCCTCACCCTCTCTGCCACGATTTCCACCTCCACTATCTCATCCCCCTGCTTTGCCTTCCCCCCTCCTGCCAGTGATGCCCCCCCCAGACCTGCCGATCGGAAAGGGTCCCCCCTCAGTTTCACCGCCTCTCCTAAGTATTATGCAGCACCCCATTTTCCTTGTGAAAACTGAGGCGGATAATTTAGTACCTCAGCCTGTTCCCCGGTTCCCGTGCCCATCCCTCCACTGTTTTAATCCTGTTAATCTGCCTCTTCACCCTTCATTTTTCCCCAATGTATCTAAAGAACCCCTTGTTCCATCTCCTAATTTCCCTGGCCAGGTTCTGCTCCTTCCCTAACTTAGCCACCCTCACCACCCTAGTGGCCCTTCTGGTCATCAGCTCGTACTCCCCTCGATCCCTTTCACTCCTTGAGCACTTGAAATGCCTACAGGCCGCCTTCTTTCTCCTCACCACCTCCTGAACCTCCCTGGTCCACCAGCAGGGTTTTTGGGCCCTACCGCATTTGCACCTCACTCTTGCACAGGTGCTGGTAGCATCTTGCAACCCCCCTTCCCCCATGATTTCCCACCTACTGTCAGCATCCATGTCTGGCCCAATCCAATAAATGCTCCGTAAGGATCCTCCCATTCTTAAAATCCGCCCCCTGAGTCAGTTACCTCCGTCTTTGTGCAGCCTTCTCCCCCTCCTAGGTCCAGGCAGAACCAGACCATGGCATGGTCGCTCCCCGCATACGGTTCCCTTACCTCCAGGCCCCCAATCTGGTCACTGTCTGCCAGGACCACAACCAATATCCGCGCCTCCCTGGTCGGTTCCCCCACCTGCTGGGTTAGGAACGTGTCCTGAAAGACATCCAACAACCTCTGTTCTCTAGCCACAGAGGATGTCATAGCCCCCCCAGTCCATTCCTGGCATGTTTAAGTCCCCCAACACCACCACCCTTCCCCTGCTCAATCTGCAGTGTCTCCCAACAT